>JBBBDQ010001096.1:362500-365000 GCA_037127315.1 Ascarosepion bandense
TCGACACAAAACCTAGCTAAGAACACTCGCAGACGCTTATAGTAGAACTGTGTAAATCTTCAAGAAAATCGGTTCAGTAATTTCGGAGTCTATAGGTAACGAACACACACACAGACCCATACACACACACAGACACTGTTCCATTTATAAATAAGTTTAGATTAGATTATGGTGGCTAAGAACAGTAAAAAAGAATATGTTGTTTTTGTATAAACAATATTGTGTTAGATTTGGGTGACAAATAGTGACAAGCTAAGTTTAAGAAACTTAATCATCCCATCTATATATATATATATATTAGCTTGACTTTAAGAATTGCAGCGCACTGCTAGATTTTCAGCAAGGTATTATAAATTAAAAAGTTGAAATGTCTAAATATAACCGTAAGTTCTAAGCCGACAATTTATATATCGCATTTCTCGTTTGTAATAAAGGTTTCTATTCGAAATTCTTCGCACCTGAAGAAGGCCACTGCATACAACAGCCGAAACGTCGTACAAGTGGCAACAAAAATTTTGTAAATCCTGCAAAAACTATATCAGTAATATAGACAAATATCATATTCATCTTGAAACATATTCGGGATATTTGTGGGGCAAGTCGTTAAAATATACGATTTTCCGGACGTAAAACCAGGTTCGAATCTCACGACAGTCGATGTTAAGAAAATGGGTACTGATATATCCCGGGAGGGAATAATCAGGTAAAAGAATAGTGCAAGAATAATACTTAACACTGAAGATAGATTAATAGACATTTATTTTACCCCAGTACAATAAACCAATAGACAATACACGAACATCAACAAATAATAACAGGTATAACAATCAAGTAGACAATATCTCTGCCTAGGACGTATGCGTCCATCTAGTAAAGAATACTTCCGTCTAGTGACGTATGCTCTCGTCTAGTGACGATAGCTCTCATCTAGTGACGATGGCAGTATTTAGTCACCTCCCCACTTAAGGCAAAATGTGACACAAGAACTTTTTAATGTAGGTCTTCCGGGCCATATAGCCAGGCCAAAAATTTTGGTTTATCTTTCCTCAGTCGTGATTCTACCCTTCGGCGGAACCACAACTGGGTTAGTGTTCTCCAAAGGCAGAGAGCTGACAGTGTCATAAAGCCGTCTAGTGACGAGGGCATTATTTAGCTGTCCCTCCCAGTAAGGGCAACATGTGACACATGGTCAGTTATGACTGGGATTTCCGGGCTATATGGCCCGGCCAAAAAATGTCTGTCTATTATTCCCCAGTCGTGCTTCTACCCTTCGGCGGATCCACGACTGGGTTATTGCTCTCTGCTCGGAAGCAGAGAGCGCCCTCTACCCGAAGCCAGGGTGCTGACAGTGTCGTAGAGTCGTCTAGTGACGACGGTCCTATACTTCGCTCTAGTCACAGTCTTTTATAGACCGGATCATATCCATTCCAGGGTAAGATAGGATATTCCTCTACAACAGCTATCTTTGTTGAACAATATCCTAATTTATGTGCAAGGTTAGATACGGTGTTTTCTCGTGATAAGATTGATTCTGGTTTTCCAAAATTGTATGATATCGGGTTTTGAATCGAAGTGTATGCGGACCTATGTCAGCTGTCTACACGAGTTAGGGAGGAATAATTATTAATTTCTGTCTCTTTGCATCCAATGGAAAAACAGAAATCAATCTGGAATAAGAACTCATCAATAAAAATCCATTGTCCATAGCTATAACAACAGGTTTATTGAATATAAAAAAAAAAACCCCAAATTTAAAGTCTGAGAAGCAATGAAATTTGGACATTAATCATGTCTTCTTATCGGCAGGAAGTAGATTGGGTGGAGGAAAAAAATTCGTTCATTTCACTAAATCTTGGTTAGTTAATTGCGTTTGATTCTCGTTGAAAATGTTCTTAAATTCATTTTATTGTTTTAAAAAATATCATGCTTAAACGAATTATTTTTTTATCATTTATTTGGCAATCGTGTTATTCTCGGAGTCCTCGTATCTATCTATCTATCTATCTATCTATCTATCTATCTATCTATTTATGTCTGTCCTTTATCTATCTATCTATCTATCTATCTATCTATCTATCTATCTATCTATCTATCTCAGCCTGTTCATATCTATCTATCTATCTATCTATCTATCTATCTATCTATCTATCTATCTATCTATCTCAGCCTGTTCATATCTATCTATCTATCTATCTATCTATCTATCTATCTATGTCTGTCTATCTATCTATCTATCTATCTATCTATCTATCTATCTATCTATCTATCTATCTATCTATGTCTGTTCTTTATCTATCTATCTATCAATCTATCTATCTATCTATCTATCTATCTATGTTCTTCATCTATCTATCTATCTATCTATCTATCTATGTCTGTTCTTTGTCTATCTATCTATCTATCTATCTATCTATCTATCCTATCTACCTATTCTATCTATCTATCTATCTATCTATCTATCTATCTATCTATCTATCTATCCTATCTCAGCCTATCTATC
>JBBBDQ010001096.1:367500-395000 GCA_037127315.1 Ascarosepion bandense
AGGACAGATTGGGTTCTATAGCCTTGGTCGGCAACCAGTCTACCGCAGAAAGCAATGGCAACCTACTGCGGGATAATCTTTTGCCCAGTCAGTCATGTCTCGAAAGAGACATGATCGCCCAAGCGTGTATCACGTATGGCACTTAACTGACAGACTGACTGAATTCTTACAAAGGTTTGGCTTTTCACTTTGTATTTGAATTTCAGTGAGTTTTTTTAGGAAAATCACCCCTGTCCTAATACTTCTGCACATTACCGGTAGTGTGCGAAAGTGTTAAGACAGGGGTGATTTTAAACTTTATTTTGTGCACAGTACTATATATATATATATATATGTGTGTGTGTGTGTGTGTGTGTGTGTGTGTTTAGGCAGCAATTTTTTTTTAGACATGTCAGATTAAATAAATTACAAACAATGTGTTTGCTAATTTTTAATAATGAGCTATAACATTGACAGATGTTATTTTTATTCACTTCTCAAGGTACCCAAGCACTTTCAACCTCTTTCCGAGATCATCTTCAGGAGTGTGAGTTATGGTAACAAATATAACCGGAAAACTGTGTTGCTAAAAATTACTGTACATTTTTACTGCTTTAAATATAACGGTTGACAAATTCGCTACCCTTCATTAAAACCTTGAGAAATGAATGAATGAAAATAACATCTGTCCACGTTACAGCTCATATCTGACATCTTTTGATTGTAATACGCAAAAGTTTATCCGTGTGTAAGAACGTATTTTATTAAAAATAAGCTAACATAATGTTTGCAGTTTATTTAATTTGACACACACACACACACACACAGAGGCACAAATATATATATATATATATATATATATATATATATATATATATATATATTTGACTATTTATGCTCTCACACCCTGCTTGAGCACTCTGGAAGAATGGTAGACTTTGAAAAACAGTAGCTCCTCTGCCATCTCAGCATCGTTCATTCAGTAATGGACGATAGCACTCTGGCTATTGGGCGGGTATAATGAAAATATACACGCTAAAAAGTCTGCCTTGTTCTACCGAGCGCCCGTAGCTCAGAGGTAGAATCGCCGACTGACGCCAATTCGTTCGGGTTTCAATCCTTGGTAAAAAGCAATAGGCTGTCAAACTGTACTGATGAGCTGCGATACAGATCTGTCTCCGGATGAGGGTACGATGTGTAAATTGTCTTCATTTTATGTATTTTTTTTTTATTTCGCGCAAGTGTTTTGTTTGTTTTTTGCTTTGGTAAACTGCTTAGTGTAGTAGGTTCAGTTAGCCACAATCTGTGAAAATAAACTCACCATGATGAAATTCACCCAGCCAAATGTTTGGAAACCACAGAATATACTCCTTCGTGTTTGTACCGGAAGCCTTAATATGAGCATTTCATTTCTTGGGTGTGAATCTGAGTACACTGCAGAGTATTTGGAAAGAGTTAGATGAGTCTAATGGTGATTAAGGGAGGTACAGTCAGTTAAATGCCATACGTGATACACAGTTTGGGCGATCATGTCTCGAAAGTGACATGACTGACTGGGCAGAAGATTTTCCCGCAGGAGGTTGCCAATGCATTTTGCGGTAGACTGCTTGCCAACCAAGGCTATAGAACCCAATCTGTCCTGTTATTTGACCCATAGCTGGAGGGAAGAGACGGATTAATACCTTTCCTAAGGGTATTTGCGCGTATATAATTGCAAGGAATTCCACGGGAATTCCAACTCGGCTCTCCGATTTCTCGTTCCACCCTGTATAACCTTCCCTTTCTCTCCACCTATGTATCTGTCATCGCACCTGCTTTCTCAGCTTTCTGTTGTTCCTTTCTAACTAGTTTGTACTCCTCACTCTTTTCTAATTAATCTTAATACATTTATGTAACCCCCTGCACATCAGTGGCGTTTCCGCATTGCTCGGGGTGAAATGATTAAAAAAAGTCGATATCCACTGGACCACAACGCACATCCTAAGGAAGGTACGCCATCTAGAAAAACTCAACTACCGATTTTGTTGGGGAGGGCCTCAGATTCAATACGGCGGATGCATCAAGTGCCTTGGACAGGTAGTGGCAGGCCTGGTCAAGAGCGTTCTGCTGGCAATATGACATTGTTTTACGACCCCATCACCGCTTACATTTGGTTAAATAACTCCCCAGACTGCAGCCCCCTGAATATTTTGTGTGGGGAGTTTTTGAGCGAGAGAAAAACAAAATTTCTTTTAAAACTAAAGATGAACTTAAATCAAGAATTATTGTAGCGCTCATCAATTTATATAAGGAGACAACCCAGAAGAGGTTCAAGAGATTCCGAAGTCGTTTGGAGGCTGTGATTTAATCAATAGCGATTATATTGAATAGATTCACTCTTTAGTATTTCAAGATATTTGTGTGTAGCTGTGGTGAATATGTCTGTTAAATTGGCAATCATGGATCTTCGCAAGTTCATGTTCTTTATAGCTCCTGATAAATGTAGTCATTTTGCTTATCTTCTTATGACTTAATCCACTATCTACTTATGCTTACTAAATATGTCATAAGCTGTTTTTCCTATGTCTTTCTTGCTTTCAAACATTCCTATCAGATTTTCCCGCCCCATTTCCGCTTTTCCTTCCAAAGAATTATCAACTATGATGTGAAGTAGACCTTTTACTCTTTATTGTCATTTTCTGTAGAACTTCGTCATTGCTCAAATGTTCCCTCCATGATATTCTCAGTATCCTTCTGTAGAACTATATGTCGCTTCTTCTTCATCAATGACGAGATTATCCAGAATATAGTGTCATATAGGAGGACTACTATTGATTTTCTTCTAATGAACATTTGCTCTCTCTTATACAATCAGTTATGTGCCATACATGATACACGCTTTGGGTGATCATGTCTCCCAATAGACATGACTGACTAGGCAGAAGATTATTCCGCAGTAGGTTGCCATTGTCTTCTGCGGTAGACTAGTTGCCAGCCAAGGCTATAGAATCCCAATCTGTCATGTTATTTGACTCATAGCTAGAGAGAGAAGAGGTGTATTATTACGTAGTAATTAGTGAGGGATCAGTTTATTACTCAATAACAATATAATACCGATCCCCCATTTTATGACCAGTAGAAGACTTAATCATGATTCGAACTATTATATTCATTCAGTCAGTTATTTACCATACGTGATACACGTTTTGGGCGATCATGTCTGGAAAGACACATGACTGACTGGGCAGAGGATTATCCCGCAGAAGGTTGCCATTGATTTCTGCGGTAGACTGGTTGCCAGCCAAGGCTTTAGAACCAAACCTTTTGTTATTATTACTTTGCAGAATTTTACAAGGCAAGGATGCAAAGATGAAATCGTCCGAATCAAACTAAATTTTTTCATTTTTTCATTGATGGAACTACAATATAGATAATTATTAAATATTTATAAATTAATTTGATGCACATGTTATTGTGCAGTATTAACAAAAGAACCATTCTATTTTCATTCAAAATTATTCACTTGGCAATAAATACTTAAAAATAGTATGAAATACGTCATTTTTTAAAACACTGGGGTGGCCTATAATTATGGCTGGTAGTGTATACACACACACACACACACACACATATAGATAGATAGATAGATAGATAGATAGATAGATAGATTACAATATCGCCCGGTTCACACTGCACCCACATCTATTGAACAGGTGAAGAGGCTCATCCCTTGTTTTCTGTTTAGGATGCGGTTTCCGGTTTTCTCTTTTGCAATATTTTCACTCTTTTCTTTTTTTCTTTTTTTGTTTTCAGTTGGAGTAGATAGACTAAACTATCGCCCGGTTCACACCACACGTCTATTGAACAGGTGAAGAGGCTCTTCCCTTGTTTCCTGGTTAGGATGTGGTTTCCGGCTTTCTCTTTTCCAATCTTTTTACTCTTACGTAGACCCCTGAGCATCAGTGGCGTTATCGCCTTGCTTGGGGTGATATGATTAAAAAAAAAATATATATATATATATTTGTATGTATATATATATATATATATTATAGCTGGTAGTATATATATATATATATATATATATATATATATATATATATATATATACTACCAGCTATAATTTTTAGGCCATGCAAGTTTTTAAAAGAAATGACGCGTTTCATACTATTTTTTCGTATTTATTGCCAAGTGGATAATTCTTAATGAAAATTGAATGGTTCTTTTGTTATTGTTACTTTGTAAAATTTTACAAAGCAAGGAAGCAAAAATGAATTCGTCAGAATCGCCCCAAATTTTATTCATTCTTTCATTGATGAAACTGCAATAGCGGTAATTACTAAATATTTATAAATTCATTTGATGTACATGTTATTGTGCAGTATTAACAAAAGAACAATTCTATTTTCTTTTACAATTATTTACTTAGCAATAAATACTAAAAAATATTATGAAATACCTAATTATTCAAAACACTGTGGTGGCCTAATAACTATTCCGGTAGTGTGTATATATATATATATATATATATATATATATATATATATATATATATATATATATATGCATGCATGCATGTATGTGTGTGTGTGTGTGTGTACAAGAATAGAAAAGACGCAATAAGATTCGCATTCCAATAATATAAAATTGTCCATCTTTCGCGATTATATATTTAAATAAATAAAAAATAATTTCTCTTAAACGTCATCCGACTCTTGGCAAACCAATAAAGTATCGCACTGCCCTATTTCACGGATGTCGTATCGAAAGCAGAATTACAAATTATTTTTCTATTTTTTTTCGTTTTTATTTCCATCTTTCCATTTTACGGTGTTATATTTTGACACTTTTTTTTGTTACATCTCATTTTTTTCCTGCCTCCCTAATGTTTTAAACGCTCATCAACCATTACCCTCCCAGGATTATGACCGTTTTATTTCGTTGTTATTACTTTGTTTTATCATATTATTTTTATGGTAACATGGAGGCAGTATGAAAATAAATCCATCTTTATTCCATTACCTAAATCGCAAAAGCCGAGTAAAGAGGTGAGACTGCTGGAGAATTACACGGAGAGGGGACTGCCTAAGACAAAAAAACGAAAATACCATCAGTATTATAGACAGGTAAAAGCAATTATCGTTAAACGAAGCAAAATATTATATTTTTCAAATTCATGTCCCTTCAGAACGAAGGCAGTCATGAGTTTCCATAGATACCGTTTCTGTAAATCGCCATGCAATTTTAGGGGAAAAAAAGAGAATAAAGTTTGGAATACACGTTTCTTACACTCTTAAAATGGTTTCCGTTTAAAAATAAAAATCCAGTCTATCTTACAAAACTCGTTCAGTGATTGGGGGAATGACGGGAAAAAACGCATATGACAAATATTTTACCGGCCATAATTGTTAGGCCAACCCTGTTAAAAAAAAAAATGACGTATTTCATACTATTTCTAGTATCTATTGCCAAGTGCATAATTCTAAATGAAAATAGAACGGTTCTTTGTAAAATTTTACAAAAAAAGCGACAATTTACCCATCGCAACCCGTAATTTGCTCTCTCACACTCTCTCTCTCTCTCTCTATATATATATATATATACACACTACCGGCCATAATTTTTAGGAAACCTCAGTTTTTTAAAAGAAATTATGTATTTCATACTATTTTTAGTATTTATTGCCAAGTGGATAATTCAAAATGAAAATAGAATGGTTCTTTTCTTATTATTAATTTGCAAAACTTTATAAAATAAATAGCGACAATTTACCCATCGCAACATGTAGATTTGCTACATATATCTATATCTTAACCTTAAAAACAGTTTGAAATACATAATTTCTATTAAAAATTTGTGGTGGCTTAATAATTATGGCCGGTAGTATATATATTTATGCTCTCACACCCTGATTAAGCACTCTGGAAGAATGGTAGACTTTGAAAAACAGTAGCTTTTGCAAAGTAATAATAACAAAAGAAGCAAAATTGCTTGCCAAAATAGAGCTTATCAGTGAAACATCTGAAAAAAACAACAACTTTGGCGCTAAACAATCTCACAATATACCCCAACGGCCATAATTATTAGGCCACCCCAGTCTTTTTTTTTTAATGATGTATTTCATACTACTTTTAGCATTTATTGCCAAATGTATAATTCTAAATGAAACTAGAATGGTTCTTTTGTTATTATTTTGCAAAATATTACAAAGTAGGCAGAAAGCTTTTGCTTCGGAGAGCCAACAAGAAGAAGAGACTACCATGAGGAAGAGAGCACAAAAAATGAACACCCGAACAGTTCATTTAATGCCCATGCTACTGTGCAGTATTAACAATATATATATATATATATATAGAGAGAGAGAGAGAGAGAGAAATATAATGTGATTTACCTGCAGTTTTTTTAATCAAACAGTGCTGTAAAATTCACCACAAACAGAATTTTTGGACCTGAAATGCGACATGTTTAACGCTTTGAAAAACAAATTGTTTACGCGTCAGCGAAATGACATGTCAAACTTGCTTATAGTATTCCATTATGGGTGCGTTACCCTCTGAAACTACACAATATCATGTTTTGGGAAATAGGAAGAACTTATTCAAGATCATCATATATATATATTAGTCATCCACATACAAGCCTGTTTTGCTGTATCACAGCTCATCAGTGTGGCTAGACACATCAACTTCCTTCTGGCCGGGATCGAAACTCGACCGATTGGTGTCAGTCGGAGTCGCTACTCCCTAAGCCATCGACGTATGGAACCAGAGGAAGGAAATTTTAACGTGTTGTATATAAGCAGTGTATACACACGCCAGTCACCGAAAGAACTCAATTCATTTCTGAAGAGTCACGCATATAGCAGAAGTGGAAACTATTTTTAAAACTTTCTTCTCCAGAGAGCTCAATCGTAATATATATATATATATATATATATATATATATATATATATATATATATATAATCTAAGAGGATGATCTGATAGGTAAATCCCCAAAACCCAATTTTAATTAATATTAATTTCATTAATATTAAAATTGATCAAGTTGGAGGGCTCGATGCAAATAATACATTCTATTTACAGAACCAAATATAAAAATAAAACAAAAATTTCGATATTTATTCCGTCGGATAGCCATTTCTACGAAGAAATCCTCGATTCTTCAGCAACGGCAAAATGAAAATTTTATTTACTCCAATTCGAATGTGTAAAAAAATTTTATACCGGCAGACGTTTAAAAAAAATTTTCCAACCACAGAAAAATAAAATGGAGTGGGATTAACAATTATATAATTATATATATATATATATATATATATATATATATATATATATTCTGCCTTCTTCTTACCGAACGCCATTAGCCCAGAGTTAGAATCGCCGACTGACGCCAATTAGGTCGGGTTTCAATACTGGGTTAAAAGCAATCGGAGTCTAACCGTACTGATGAGCTGTGATACCGCGAAACAGATCTGTCTGCGGATGACAATATATATATATATTAATACTGCTGCCACATCTGGTAGGGTGCCCCTGCTACTCTCCTTAGGCTTCTTGAAAAAATACAAAGGTGAATGTGTAACGTGGTTGATACTGACTTGGCAGACCGGCTGCAACCAATCTCTCACCGGCGTGATGTGGCTTCCCTGTGCCTCTTCTACAAGGACTTTCATGGTTTCTGCTCCGAAGAACTTAAATCGTTGGTGCCGCCTAAGCATGAATTTACACGAGATACTAGATTAGCAACTAGGTCCCACCATTTTACAGTTAAACAGATCAGATGTAACCGTAATTTCTACTCCAACAGCTCCTTTCCTCGCGCTTCCCGCCTGTGGAACTCCCTTCCACAGGTCTGCTTTCCCGACAGCTACAATCTCCAGGTGTTTAAATGTAGGGTCAATAGACACCTCCTATCACACTAACTTCCAATTATTCTCAGAACACCCTCATCTACCCAACCCTCATTCTCGGTATCCTTACCTGCTTATCACCCACTCTCTGACATTTCCTACATTTAACCATCCTTTCTCCACTCTTTGTAGCCCCCTGCGCAGTAGTGGCAGTGAAATGCCTTCCTCGGGGTGAAACGCTTATAAAATATATATATATATATATACAGACTTATTTATATATGGAACTTTGTCTATGTGTGTGTGTGTAGGTGTGTGTGTGTGTGTTCGTTACCTATAGACTCTGAAACAGCTGAATCGATTTACACAGTTGTATTATAAGTGTCTGCGAGTGTTCTTAGCGAAATTTACCCGCGATAAATATCGAAAATCGATATCGAAAAAATCGGGTTATAGAAGGAGTGGTCCGATTTTAATCAAATCTGATACACTCATAGACAAAGACTTAAGAAACGATATTCAGAAGTTTCACTGTTGCACTTCTTACAATAGTGCAAAATATCGATAATATATATATATATATATATATATATATATATATAAAAGGCAATATGTTTGTGTGTGTCTCTTTTATCTGCCTGTATGTCTGTATTTTTTCAGCCCTTTTATTTTAGCTTTTGCTTTGGGTTTGGCTCTAAGTAGGTATAATTGTAGTTCTTAATCTCAGCCATGATACCATTGACTCAGAGGACTTATTTAGCCTTCAAAACTCAGTTTACGACGAAAAATCTTATTTGATATCGATATCAGGAAATCATAATTTGACTTACATCCATTCATTTTTCTTTCAGTCTACGGTTTCGGCTTTAACTGGAAACAACTATTGCTTTTTAGTGTTTCGTGCCAACGTCCAAAGAGTGTGAGCTCCAGGACCATGGATTAGTTTTAAAGCTTTCATTACACCTGAGCAACGCTGGGCTATACTGCTAGTATATATATATATATATATATATATATATATATATATATATATATATCAGAAAAGAAGCATTTCTGCAACCGCTGTTTCTATCAATTTGGTATTGCTCATCATATTCTGCTTTTGAAAATTGTTTTTAGTATTTTTCATTAATTTAACTGTTGTTAATAAAATCTGTTTGAAATTTCTATTTCTTTGTCGTTTTTTTTGTCTCCCCACTCCCCCACACCACACACACACACACACATTCTTCCCTCTGCATTTTCTCATTTTTACCTCCTTGTTAAACCCACGCATCATTTGACTGATATCTGTCTATAATCTATGTCTGCGTAAATTTAAAATTTCTCTCTCTTACACGTTTCCACTGGCTCTTTCCTATTGGTTCTTTCTCTCTTCTTTTTGTCTTTGCTTTTTATTTCCTCTTGTCACTCTCTTTCCTCTTTCTTTTCCATTTTTTGAATTGTTTTATTTATTCATTTATTTTTTCTTTGCTTTTTCATCTTTTCTACCCTCTTTCCGTTTTCCCCTATTTTTTGAATATCCTCTGACCGCGTACAAAAGATTTCTAAAATTAGATCAAAGTTAGTTTTTTTTATTATCCAGTTGGCAATAAATACTAAAAATAGTATGAAAGACATCATTTTTTAAAAATTAGAGTGGCCTAATAATTATATATATATATGTTAATAAATATACATATTAAAAGATTTGAATTCGAGTTTTCTTGGTGTTCATAAAAGTTAAATCTTCGGGTACTATTTTTCAATTCATCAAGAATATTTTATCCTCTTGATAAATTAAAAACTAAAAATAAATTAAATAAATAAACAATTTTAAAAAATAATGCATTATAAGGTTTACAATCCACGAACATCGAATCTCTTCAATAACAGGCACCTGATGCGTGCATAATGCATGAAATTCCGAGTCGTGCCACAGACATAGGATATGTATATTTATTAATATATGTGTGGCAACTCTATTTGTACTGAATTTAGCACTGTTTTATTAACATTCGAATAATATGTCTATACTTAATTTGTTCCAGTATTGATTAATTCACACACACACAAATATATATATATATATATATATATATAAAGATATTGATAGGCATGGATATCATTTAAGGAGAGATATTTAGAATAAATAAATAAATAAATAAATAGATTGTGTGCCTAGTATACATTTTACAAATTCAACAAACGTATAGTTTGTAGAAGGTATAAAACAACGTTGCTGCCATCTTTAATATGGCGAGGAGCTGCTGGCCACCATATTCTCTATTCAATATATTAACAAACGCCAGTCTGAGAGACACAGACGGCAGATAGATTTGAAAAGTCAATACAGACAGTTCATCATATGATTATTATATTTTCATTGAATCCGTCGGCATAATTGATTGGCGGAGTGATAATTGAATAATTGACGAAAATATAACGAAGCCATATATAGACCGAAGCATAACAAGTACATACATATATGTATGGATAATTTTCACACACACACACACACACATATATATATATATATATATATATATATATATATATATATATATATATATATATATAATGTTATTAGCCTGGATAAACAGACGCACAATGAACGCAATATAATAGGTGTAATATTCTCTCTACCCAGGTGACTCTTCGCAATATCTGTTGACGCTCTACTATGAGAAGAGACAGATTTGTCTAACGCTAATGAGATTTGAAATCCAAGTCGCCGTCTGGCGTTTGATAATGAAGGTTCGTGAGTAAATCAACGAAAAGCCATTGTGCTGTTTCAAAATGTCCCGTATTATGCTGAGGTAGACAAAGATTTCAATCCTATACAATTCATGTTTCTCGCTTTTTGTGACAGTCTCTGAAAGCATAGACGAGTCTTTGTATTTCTAATTGTTGGTATACTGAACATGTTAGGCTTTTGTTTATCGCCATTTATTTTTGACGAGTGTAACCGGAGAAAATGTAACCATTATAATAATATATATATTCATATAGACACACTTGCTATCCTTGTAGAGGTTATTGACAAAACTTCAAAGAAGAACATGCAATGTAATCAACCTCGACCTGGCAGATCGACTCAGTCATTTTCTGCCCGACGAGATGTCGCCTCCCTCTGTCTTTTTTACAAATATTTTCACGGCTTCTGCTCCGATGAGCTTAGCTCCCTGGTGACCTCTATGCACGAATTTACTTGAGCTACTATACTTGAACATGGGCACGGAACCGGAAATCAGGGAGCCGAGTTCGAATTCCACGCCGTAGTTTCCGTCAACAGCTCAATCCTCTCTTACTCTACCCAAGAAAACCAGACCAGCAGGATATCATACTGCTACCAGAGAGCAGACTGGGAGTCGTTACGAGACTTCCTCTGCGACGTCCCCTGGAACAACGTCTTCGATCTTCCTGTCGAAGACTGTGCGTCCGAGGTCTCCTCTTGGGTTAAGGCTAGCATCGATGCTTTTATCCCGACCAGGAAATTCCAGCTAAAATCAAATTCGTCCCCCAGGTTCTCAAACGCTTGCTCGGCCGCCATTACCCACCGGAAACATTTCTTCCGGCTCTATCGAAGCTGCTAGTCGAACCAAAACAGGCGCCTTTTCGCCTCAGCGCGTAATAAGTGTAAAAAAGTACTGAACGAAGGTAAGAGGGCGTTTGAGGCAACGCATAGCATCCTCTAAGTTCGGCTCCAGAGATTACTGGCGTCTCTGCAAAAGCGTGCTCAACAAGAACAAGACTTCAATACCCCCACTAATCAATGAATGTTTGAAGTTCTCACCTTCCCCAGCAGACAAGGCTGAATGCTTTGCCCGTAGATTCTCCACCAATTCGACACTGGACTCGTTAGGAATACCTACACCCGACTTTCCACCCAGAACTAAGGCTCAACTAAATAACGTCCACATTACACCATCGCTGGTCTCCCTTTGTGGCTTCCCTTTGCCTCTTCTCCAAGTATTTTCATGGCTTCTGCTCCGAAGAACTTAGATCATTGGTGCCGCCTAAGCACGAATTTACAAGAGATACTAGATTCGCAACTAGGTCCCACCATTTTACAGTTAAACAGATAAGGTGTAACCGTAATTTCTACTCTAACAGGTTAATTTTTCGCGCTTCCCACCTGTGGAATTCCCTTCCATATGTCTGTTTTCCCGACGGCTACAATCTCCAGGTGTTTAAATGTATGGTCAATAGACACTTCCTATCACACTAACTTCCAGTTAATTCTCCCAACACTCTCATCTACCCAACCCTCATTCTCGGTATTCTTACCCGTCTATCACCCACCCTCTGACATTTCCTATATTTAACCATCCTTTCTCCATTCTGTGTAGCCCCCTGCGCAGTAGTGGCAGTGAAATGCCTTTCTCGAGGTGAAAGGCTTATAAAAAAAATGTATTAATCCGTCTCTTCCCCGAAGTTATAGGTTAAATAATAGGAACAGACTGGGTTCTATAGCATGGGATGGAAACCAGTCTACCGCAGAAAGTAATGGCAACCTACTGTTGGATAATCTTTTGCCCAGTCAGTCATGTCCAGAAAAAGAAACATGATTGCCCAAAGCTTTTATCCAGTATGTTACTTAACTGACTGACTGAATATAACAGTTGGAATCATGATTAAGCCTTCTACTGGTCATAAAGTGGGGGATCGGTTTTATTTTGTTATAACGTCATAAACTGATCCCCCACTAATTACTACGTAATAATATGATCCATATCTTATCCCTCTAGATATGAGTCAACTAACAGGACAGATTGGGTTCTATAGCCATGGCTGGCAACCAGTCTACTGCAGAATGCAATGGCAACCTACTGTGGGATAATCTTCGGTCCAGTCAGTAATGTCTCGAAAGAGACATCGTGCAAAGCATGTATCACGTATGGCACTTAACTGACTGACTGAATATAATAGTTGGAATCAAGATTAAGCCTTCTACTGGTCATAAAGTGGGGGATCGGTTTTCTATTGTTATGAAGTAATAAACTGATACCCCATTAATTACTATGTAATAATATAACATATCACTTCCCCCTCTATCTATGAGTCAAATAATAGGACATATTGGGTTCTATAGCATTGGCTGGCGACCAGTCTACCGCAGAAATCTACTGCGGGATAATTTTCTTACTAGTCAGTCATGTCTCTTCGAGACATGATTATCCAAGCGTATATCACTTATGGAACAATGACTGACTTTTTATACTTGAACTTTTCAACCCTTTTCTGAAAAAAAAAACCCAAAAAAAACAATCAAATGTAACTGCAACTTCTAGTCCTTGAGCTTCTTTTTTCTCACTTCCCGCCTGCGCAACTCCATTCTATATACTTGCTTCCCTGATGGCTGCCATCTCCAAGAGTTACAATGAAACGTCAGTTGCCATCTCGAATCTCCTTGTTTTCCATTTTTTCTCCGAAACTCCCTGTACCTTGATCGTCGCCATTTCCGCTTAACTCTCACGCAGCTCTCTACACGCCATTGTTTCTATCCTTCCTTTACACAATCTCCGACCCTCACGCTAACCTGTTTCGTTTTTCTCTTCACGCTTTTCTCATGTGAGTTAGTTTTGCCTAACGGCATATCAACACCTCTGTGGGTCATTTAATGCCAAGAAGGTGGGGTTTTTAGTTAGTTTTTTTAATGTTCGGTTATAGTGACAAGGTTAATTTAGTCAGATTTTAACTTAAATTTTGTTTTTATTCTTTTTTATTTTAGAAAACTTAAAATTTATTCTAATTTTATATTCAAAAATGTTTTACTGAGAATTGTTTCCTTCAAAAATGTGTCGTGGTAATAAATTTTTTTTCATAAATATATATTTTTTATATAAAAGTCTTTTTATGTATATATATTTCTATAAAAGCATTTTTATACTTTCATAGTGTTTTGACGCCAGTTTGGGGATTAACTATTTGGGCGTTCAAAAATTCCATACCACGTGAGCGTTCGAAAAAAAAAAGTTACGTGAGCGTTCTTAAAAAGACGGTGAACTGTAAAATCAGTTATTGAAAATCGCCTGAAAACACCACTAATGGTAGAAACCTAGGTCGCGTAATAACTCGTTTACAAATGGAAAATATTCAAAAGTTCTACAATATAATTGTATTGAATGCTTTTTAATGCAAATATGCACTGGTCTAATTTTATTATGACCAAAAACTAAATGATTAAACAATCAATCAATCAATCAATCAATATATATATATATATATATATATATATATATTGATTGATTGATTGTTTAATTATATATATATATATATATATATATATATATATATATATATATAAAATAAAAAAAAATTCCGATGTTCAAAATCGCTGAATGGCCCTTTCTATGAGAAATTTCTACGAGAAATTTCTTGCGTCATCAGCAAGGAATTTCTTTAACAATCTACATAATATATACCTCTTCCTCACCGAGAAGTGGGATTAATAAGAACGCACTCTTTCTTATTTTTAGAGTTTTTGAAAACCCCTACTCCTTAACTGAGTCGAAAGTTAAAAGTGGAAATTTAGCCTTGTCTGGTCGAAGGAAATAGTAGATGGAAGAATATATGTATATACTTATTCCATTAAACGAAAATGCAGAAACTGCATTAAAAAATCTCTTGGTGTCTTAGTGAGGAAGAGTAAAAGTGTCAGGTAGCGTGGTGTAGACATGCGTGAGAAACAGTGTTAGTAAAACCTAGCTTGGTGATGATGTGTGTGTGTGTGTGTGTGTGTGTGTGTGTGTGTGTGTGTGTGTGTGTGTGTGTCAGTTAACTCGGTGAGGAAGAGGTATATGTCATGTGGTTTATTAAAGAAATATGTGGAAGGTAACGCAGCTTGATGAGGAAATATGTTAAAGGTGACGTAATATCAGAGACGAAGTCAGGTGAATGAATAACGAAATCTCATTAAAGCCGCCCCCACACTCTGATGTCGCGTAAATTTGTCTCTACTTTTTACTCGTTTTGTCCTTCTAGAAACATTATTTAAATACTATGCACGAAGAATGTTTTCACTGGCTGCGAGAACGCGTATCATTGGCTGAAAATATTAAATATCTTTTTTTCAAAAATTAATTAAGAAATCTCAATATCATACATGTATATTCACTAAAATATTTGATATTTCATAATATTAAAATATAGACACTATGTACATTGTTCGGAATATTGTCTTCTTCTTTATTGCAATTATCACGACATTTCGGCTGTTTTACTCTCTGGCCTTTTCAGGTGCTTGGAATTTCAAATCGAACCCTGTATAACGAATACTACGGTACATCATTCTCAATTCATATGCGATGCCACTTCTGGTAGCAATATAATTATCTCCCTTTAACCTTCTTCTCTAAGTTATCTGTTCATCACTGCTGTAGCCTGGTATTGAACTCACAACACTTTGGGTCAAGTCATTGGAAATAACTAAAGTCTATATCCACTGGACCATGTTTCTTGATGTAAATAGTGTAAATACTACCTCATTTCAGAAGTACAGACAAACATTAAAAAACAGAAATAAACCAGATGTTTAACTATTTTAGATTTCTTCTAGTTATCTTAATTTGAAAATATTGTTTTCGGGGAAAGTTGCTAACTGTTAATTAATCTGTTGCAGATTCAAATGCAGACACAATAAAGAAAACTGTAAGAAGGTTTTTTCAAATATCAAATATTTTTATTTTCGTGTTTTACAACTTAAGCTTTCTTAAGTGTCTTGGCGTCAAAATTATTTGTTTATAATTATTTATACCTTAAAAAGTGATTTTTTTGCATGTATGTGTGAGAAAAAGGCCAGGGAGAAAGTGAGACGTAAAGTGTAAGTATCACGTAGCTTGGTGAGAAAGGCGGGTAAACGAGTAAGACTTTCGTCGTCAAATAGCGTTGTTTGTTTACTCTCCAAAGAAATAAAAGCATGTTTTTTGTCGACAGCAACTCGAACAGGTTTATATATATATATATTTTAACAAGATAAATTTATTAAATTGAAGGATGCGAAAATATTCTAACTCAAAATCCCTCATCCTCTCTCTTGGTGTTTGACTGTTTTTGTGTTTATTTCTGACTCCGGTGCACAATTTAAGCACACGTGATAGTTAATATCGAAAAAATATTATGATTCAATTTTATAAAATGTAAATTCATTGTAAAATGATTCCTCTTCAGACTTTAAAACAAAATATGCTCATAATAAAAAAAATCAGAATTTCTTAATCTGAGGATTTTTCTATTTATTGTTGTTGAATAAACACAGATTACAATACTTAATTCTTTTTTTAACTTTTCATATGAGCATGTTTTGTTTTTAGTCCCGTAAGAGACTTTTAAACCACTGACCACCGCTATTTATTGATATAGAATTCCTTAATCTGAGGATTTTTTCTATTTATTATTGTTGAATAAGCAATACTTAATTTTTTAAAACTTTTCATATGAGCATGATTTGTTTTTAGAAGAGACTTTAAAATCACTGACCACCGCTATTTATTGATACAGAATGTATGACACGATTTTTCATCGGAGGCCAAAATTTGAACAACATAAGGTACGCAGATGATACAATGCTGATAGCAGACACGGAAAGGAAACAAGACCTCCTACAGACGGTAGCTGAAGTGAGTGACAAGAAAGGACAACAAATAAACTGCAAGAAAACCGAGTGTATGGTCATCAGAAAAAAGAGCAACCCAAAATGCCAAATACAAGTGGGGGATACTAAAATGATGTAGGTGCAAAAATGTAAATAACTGTTAAGTGTTCTAACAGAAGACGGAAAGTACGACACCGAGATCCGAAGACAATTTGGTATGGCGAAGCTGAGTAGAGTATTAAGAGACAGGAAAATTTCGCTAGAAACAAAGAAGAGAGTACTGGATTGCTATGTGATGTCAGTTCTTTAATATGATAGTGATAGCTGGACAATATCATCGAAGATGAAGACAAAACTTGAAGCAACTGAAATGTGGTTCTACAGAAGGATGCTGAGGATATCATGGGCCGAGCATGTGAGCAATGATGAGGTTTTCGAAAGGATGGAAACGAAAAGGAAATTAATACTGAGCATCAGAATGAGACAAGTAAAGTTCCTGGGACATGCAATGAGGAGAGAGGGCGTGGAGAACCTGATACTAACAGGTCAGATAGATGCAAAGAGAGACAGAGGAAAGCAGCGTGTAATGTACTTGACTGGCCTGCGCGGGTGGATAGCAGAACGAGTGTTGCGCTATGTAAAAGGAGAAAGCGTGCTAAAGAGCCACCAGGGATAGGGAAACGTGGAAGGCCATGATCGCCTACATCCTGAAAGGACAAGGTAGATAGAAGAAGAGAATTAAAAAGGTATTGAAATTTATGATCTCCAGTACCTAATCGGTACTTAGAAAAGATATTTATTAACATAATTGGCATTGTTCGGACTGATTCTCCTCATCTTTTGTCATATTCTTTTGTTGTATTCAAGGCAGTTCGGCTGTTGTAAGCTCCGGCTTTCTCCATGTCATTGAAATTTCAATCCAAACACTTTATTTCGTCGACCGGGGAGGATTATTCCAGTATCTCAATTTCAATTATTTCAGTATTAGTAAATCAGCTCAATAAAGAATTTTTAGTTTGTTTTGTTTTACGGCATATCAACACCTTGGTGTCATTTAATGCTAAAGCATTAAATTAGTTCCTTCAAAAACATTCATTTTGGTAACATTTTTCCTTCAAAAACATTTTTTTGTTAGTATCATTTTTCCTTTCAAAATATATTTCTGTTGGTATCATTTCACCTTCAAATATATATTTTTGTTGGTACCATTTTTTCTTCAAAAACATATTTTTGTTGGTAACATTATTTAAAAAATATATTTTTAGTAACATTTTTCTTTCAAAAATTGAGATGTGCTTTGTGGTACAGTGGATATCGGCTCGGAACGAGAAGGCCGGAAGCCGAGTTCGAATTCCAGTTGAATCCATTGTATTCACTTACGCGCAAATACCCTTGGGAAAGGTATTAATCTGTCTTTTCCTTCCAGTTATGGGTTAAATAGCAGGACGATTTGGGTTCTATAGCCTTGGTCGGCAACCAATCTACCGCAGAAAGCAATGGCAACCTACTGCGGGTTAATCTTCTGCCCAGTCAGTCATGTCTCTTTCGAGACATGATCGCCCAAACGTGTATCACGTATGGCACTTTCTTCAAAAACATATTTTTGTTTGTCATATTTTTTCTTCAAAAACATATTTTTATTGGTAACATTCCTTCTTCAAAAATATATTTTTGTTGGTAACATTTTTTCTTCAAAAACATACTTTTATTTGGAACATTTTTCTTCAGAAACATATTTTTTGTTGGTAACATATTTTTTCAATAACATATTTTTTGTTGGTAACATTTTTCATTCAAAAACATATTTTTTGGCAACATTTTTTCTTTAAAAACATTTTTGTTGGTAGCATTTCTCCTTCAAAAGCATACTTTTGTTGGTAATATTTTCTTTCAAAAACATATTTTTGTTGGCAACATTTTTCTTCCAAACACTTATTTTTGTTGGTAACATTTTTTTTTCAAAAACATATTTTTGTTGCAAACATTTTACCTTCAAAAACTAATTTATTTTGCTATCATTTTTTTCTTTCAAAAACATATTTTTCTTGGTATCATTTCTCCTTCATAAACGTATTTTTCTTGGTAACATTTTTACTTCAAAAACATATTTTTGTTGGTAACATTTTTCTTCTAAAATATATTTTTGTTAGTAATATTTTTCCTTCAAAAACGTATTTTTGTTGGAACATTTTTCCTTCAAATATATATTTTTGTTGGTAAAATTTTTCCTATAAAAACATATTTTTGTTGGTAGCATTTATCTTTCAGAAACGTATTCTTGTTGGTAAGATTTTTCGTTCAAAGTGTTTTTTGGTAATAATTTTCATTCAAAAAAGTTTTGTTGGTAATAATTTTTTTTCAAAAGTTTTTTTTTGTATAACTTTCATAAGAGTCTGTTTTTATACTTTCATAGTGTTTTGACCCCGGTTTGGAGAGGTAACTATTTACCCATAGATGGGACCCTAACAGATGCTACCACTCCGAGTCAGAATGGACCTGGGAACAACAGCAATTAAGAGGTGGTTCTATGCTTCTCATAACCTCCCAATCAGAGGCTTTGCTGCCAGATGCAGTTTACCGTCATGCCCAGGACCCAGAATTGTTGGTTCACCTCTGCTGTGGCAGGTATTGAACTCACAACTGTTTGCGTCAGGTCCCAACGCTTTTATCCACTGGGGCATGGGTTCTTTGAAAGGGACATTATGTATGAATTTTCGGGACTTTAGGCCTATTCAGGGAAATTATAACTTAGGACTTCTTGAAATACAAGAGAAATAAAAGAGTTTTGTAATTTGCTTGAAGCATTGTGTATATAAAGTTTATGGGTCGGTTCTGAAGGCTATCACAATGCGTTTAGTGAAATAACTTGAAGGTAAAGAAGGTTTTGGATATTACCTATTTATTATTCACTAATATTTCGAGATCAAAATCTTATCGCAGAAAGGTAGGAAAGCTTGATTTCATGTCCGTTCGTAGGCCGTGCTTTTCAAGAGAAATATTAAATACGTTTAAGAAAATACTGGTAAAAATGAATTATCATTGATTACTAATAGCTGAACGAGAACAATATAAAATAATCTGTAATAAATAATGCGAAAAAATCTCGCAAATTTCAAGTGCAATAAATAAATTACAATAAAAAAGATTAAAATGGTCGGTGAGAGAATCAGGCTGGGGTGTCGGGAAGAGGCAGTGAGTGACAGTGTAAGAGGGAATTAGTGGGGTGAATAGAAAAAAGAGGAAGAGAGAGAGAGTAAAATTTGATCGCATCATTAAAAGAATTAAAGAAATAATTAAATAATAATTAAATGAAGAATTACAAATTTGGAAGATGTATTATAAGTCGAGCAAAAAAATAAAAAATGAAAAATAAAAAAATAATCGTCTCCATTGAGGCACCGAGGTACATCGTATGAAGCATTCATGTCACAATTTTTTATTTTTTTTCAATCATTTCACCCCAAGCAAGGCGGAAACGCCACTGATGTGCAGGGGGCTACATAAATGTAAAAAGATTAATTAGAAAAGAGTGAGGAGTACAAACTAGTTAGAAATGAGCAATAGAAAGCTGAGAATGCAGGTGCGATGAAAGATACATAGGTGGAGAGAAAGGGAAGGATATACGGGGGTGGGGAGAGAGCTAGAGTCCAGTGGTTAGTAGATGAGTATTGACATTGCATTTAAATTTCTGGAGGTTGTAGCCGTCAGGAAAGCAAGAATACGGGAGTGAGTTCCACAGGCGGGAAGTGCGAGAGAAGAAGCTGCAGGAGTAGAATTGTCGTCTGCATTTGGCTAACCTGACTGTGAATGGGTGGGACCCAGTTGCCAGTCTGGTTGCACGAGTAAGCACCTGTTGAGGAGGCATCAGTGACTTAAGTTCGTCTGAGCAGAAGCCATGAAAGTATTTATGGAACAGACAAAGGGAGGCCATATTTCGACGATGGGGAAGTGGCTGCAGTCGAGTCGCCAGATCAGTACCTGTCACATTACAGACTCTCCTTTGGAGCTTGTCAAGAACACTGAGGAGAACGGCAGGGGCACCTGACCATAAATGGCAGCAGTACTCCATGCACGGACGGATGGTTGATTGTATATATATGTATTCAAAATATTTTTGTCGAGCTTTCACAATATACAAGTAATTTCCGTAACATGATGTTTATCGTAAATACTCAGGCCGGTAGAAATAAATATATAATACTGTTTGATTATAAACAGAATATCTACTTAAATACGAGTACCGATCAAAAATAATGTTCAAACAAATCATTTCAAATTGTCGGTTGTTTATAACCAGTTTCGTTAATCTTCGTTAATTTCCGTAACATGATGATTATCGTAAATAATCAGGCCGGTAGAAATAAATATATAATACCGTTTGATTATAAACAGAATATCTACTTAAAATACGAGTATCGATCAAAAATAATGTTCAAACAAATCATTTCAAATTGTCGCTTGTTTATAACCAAATTTCGTTAATCTTCGTTAATTTCCGTAACATGATGATTATCGTAAATAATCAGGCCGGTAGAAATAAATATATAATACCGTTTGATTATAAAACAGAATATCTGCTTAAATACGAGTATCAGCCAAGAATAATGTTTAAACAAATCATTTCATACATATATTTGCCAATGGTCGAGTAGAGAGAAAAAAATTTATAAAAATTGACTCCAGTGAGGCTCCGAGGTGCGTCGTAGGAAGCAATCATATGACAGTGTATAAAAAGTATTTTTGTCGAATATTCACAATATACAAGTAATTGCAACCAGGTAACCAGGCGCTTTTAACTCGGAAAAAGTCAAATGTGAATTTCCATGTTTGCCTGATAATTTAGCTATTTTTTTTTTTAATTATTCATGGTGGTTGGGTATCTTTTCCCGGTATGTTCAGAGTTCGATATTTGAGTGCGCGTCTGTCTGGTCACGTGAAAGCAGGGGGTCAATTTTGCACTCAAATTTTTATTAAATTTAAAACATTCAAAAAGTGAAAAAATCAATGCAATGATTTATATGTTAAAAATAATGTAAAACACTTGATATTATACAAATAAATAAACCGTTTTTAGATTTCATATTTGCAAGAAAACATTTTTATGTCAGTCTACTACCTGTCCATATAATTTTATTGCATTTTTTCATTATATATATATATATATATATATATATATATATATATATATATATTGGTTTTTAAAAAAGCGAATACGTTTCATTGCGCATCACGTGATGAACTTAACGAACTCTCCTTTTCATATCATTCATACACAATGCCATACTTACAACATCGATAAAATACCACTCTTGAAAATGGCCAGTGATGTGGCTAAAAGTGCATGGAAATTTAAAAGCTATTCCCTATCTCTAGCAAAAATGAAACACGTGAGGATAGTGGAAAAATTAAATAAAAAAAATTATAAAATCGTTTTTAACGAAATATGTTTAAATCGAATATATATATATATATATATATATATATCAGAAAAAATTAAAACAAACACGTTATTTCACGGTGAATCGGGTATATAGGTCTATTTCAGGCGAACCATCATCAGCTTCTGTCTTTATTGTACAGAAGATTTTATACATTTTCGTCAAAACAGCAAGTAAGAGACGATTCTAAGCTTCTGAAAACCCCCGGATCTGAAGCCTTGCTGCCGGATGTAGTTAATCGTCAAACCCAGTTTTGTTTGTAAGAAACGGATTGTATTGTGGAAAATAAGTAACCGCCCACAAGCTCGCTTATTCATTAGTAAACTCTACCACGACAGTAAAATTCGAACTGGGCAACTCCAGCCCAGATATCGGTTTAAGTCTGAAATTGAGTTTCACTTTCAAGAGGCGTTCCTAAATTTTGCTTCGGAATGGTGAAGAAAGCGTAGGAGTCGGGCAGCATCTGCTTGGAATCGGTGTGCAAGTGAAAACGCTATGATCACATTTCTTTCCGAGAAAACGCTATTTTATTAAAATGAACATTTAGACGTAAATCTATTGAAAGTGCGAGGATCTACGAATTTTCTCTCGTTTTAATTGGAGTAGATAGACTGAACTATCGCCCGGTTCACACTCCACCCAAGTCTATTGAACAGGTGTAGAGGCTCATCCCTTGTTCCCTGTTTAGGATGTGGTTTCCGACTTTCTCTTTTCCAATCTATTCACTTTTACGTAGCCCCCTGCACACCAGTGGCGTTACCGCCTTGCTTGGGGTGATATGATTAAAAGAAATATATAAAAATGCGTGAAACAACATGAAATTTAAAGAAAGAAAGAAAAAACAAACAAGCGGCCTTAAAGTCACGAAACTTTACAATAAAATACTTATTTATTTATTCCAGAACTTAAAAAAATGTTGATAGCCGGAAATAGAACACTTAAATAAATATTATGCAAATATTCGTCATCGAAAGCTACAATTTGAACAATATAAGGTACGCAGATGATACAGTGCTGATAGCAGACACAAAAAGGAAAATACAAGAATTCCGACAGAAGGTAGCTAAAGAGATTGACAAGAAAGGACTACAAATAAACTGCAAGAAGACCGAATGCATGGTCATCAGCCAGAAAAGCAGCCCAAAATGCCAAATACAGGTAGCGGTGGGTACTAAAATCAAGCTGGTACAAAAATTTAAATACCTAGGAAGTCTTCTAACAGAAGATGAAAAGGGCGACACAGAGATCCGAAGGCGAATTGGCATGGCGAAAGAGGCATTCCAGAAGCTGAGTAAAGTACTAACACACAGGAAAATTTCACTAGAAACAAAGAAGAGTGCTGGATTGCTATGTGATGTCAGTTCTTCAGTATGGCAGTGAATGCTGAACAATATCATCAAAGAATGTCGGAAAAACTGAAAGGTGGTTCTACAGAAAGATGCTGCAGATATCATGGTTCTAGCATGTGAGCAATAATGCGGTCTTGGAAAGAATGGCACCGAAAAGCAAAATGATACTAAGCATCAGGAAGAGACAGATAAAGTTCCTGGAACATTCCAGGAGGAAAGAGGGCTTGGAGAACCTGAAACTAACAGGGGAAAGCATCGAATAACATATTTGAAGAACCTGAGCAGGTGGATGACAGAACGGGGGCTGCGTGGTGCAACAGGAACCATGATCGCCTACGTCCTGAAAGGTCAGGGCACATAGAGAAATATATATATATGAAAACTGTTTATAAGAAATTTTAATGTGGATATAAAGTGGGGGATCAAGTCTATATTATAATCAGCATATAAACTGCTCCCTCATTTTGTGGCCATGCTATTTTGAATACATTTATATTCTAGATTTATGGGCTTGAGCAGGTGGATGACAGTACGGTGGTTGCATGGAGTAACAGGAGAAAGCGTGCTAAGAGCCACCAGGGATAGGAAAACATGGACAGCCATGATCGCCTACGTCCGTCGAAGTAAAGGGATATAGAAGAAGAAGAAGAATAAAATTATTGTTTGTAGATAAATAAAACAAGTATTTACCAATCACTGAAGCTTATAAATGATCATGTACTTCAATATCGGGATTTACTAAGCATTGTTTAGATATGGCCGAAAGTAGTTATTGATCTGGTGAGACAAACATGATATACGAAAATCATATTAAAACCAGAGTTCTGACCTTGATTCACAATATATATATAGTCACCCGCAGACAGATCTGTTTCGCGGTCTCACAGATCTTCAATACGGTTAGACATCTGACTGCTTTCAGCCAGAATTTTTTTTAATCATATCACCCCGAGCAAGGCGATAACGCCACTGATGTGCAGGGGGCTACGTAAGAGTAAAAAGATTGGAAAACAGAAAGCCGGAAACCACATCCTAAACAGGAAACAAGGGATGAGCCTCTACACCTCTTCAATAGACATAGGTGGAGTGTGAACCGGGCGATAGTTTAGTCTATCTACTCCAATTGAAAATGAAAAAAGAAAAGCGTGAAAAGATTGGAAAAGAGAAAGCCGGAAACCACATCCTAAACAGGGAACAAGGGATGAGTTTCTACACCTGTTCAATTGACGTGGGTGGAGTGTGAACCGGGCGATAGTTTAGTCTATCTACTCCAATTGAAAAAAAAAATGAAAAGAGTGAAAAGATTGGAAAAGAGAAAGCCGGAAACCATATCCTAAACAGGGAACAAGGTATGAGCCTCTTCACCTGTTCAATAGACGTGGGTGGAGTGTGAACCGGGCGATAGTTTAGTCTATCTACTCCAATTGAAAAAAAAAAGAAAAAGAAAAGTGAAAAGATTGGAAAAGAGAAAACCGGAAACCACATCCTAAACAGGGGACAAGGGATGAGCCTCTACACCTGTTCAATAGAGATGGGTGGAGTGTGAACCGGGCGATAGTTTAGTCTATCTACTCCAATTGAAAAAAAAAAAAGAAAAGTGAAAAGATTGGAAAAGAGAAAGCCGTAACCCGACCGAAATGACATCAGTCGGCGATTCTACCTCTGAGATATGGGCGCTCGGTAAAAGAAGCCAGACCTTTAGCGTGTGATATACCATGCAAACAGATGCAACTAACTATATATATATATAAATTCGTTTTTAACTAAAAATACATTGCGACACGGAAATTTTTATGTTTCCAGTGTTCTACCTCACAAGCAAAATATGCAACTTTTGACCGAATTCAATATGGGAAAACTGCGTAAAAATTGTAAAGCTTTAGAAAAACGGCTCTTCAACAAATGGGATTTTACAATATTTGTTAGAACATAATGAATAAAACGAAATATATACAATATAGCTAATTTCTTCAATATAATCCCGGTGTTGTATCGTGGAATGCAACACCAAGAAACGTAGCTAAACTACTTTATTACCAGAGAGGTACAACCAAGATGTATATGCAATATTTACGGTCTCTCGCAGTAGAAGGTGTAACTTCCCGAAGTCCGTGATAATGACAACTCTCTTGCTAAGCACACATTGTCTTTAATACATCCGGGCGACCGGATGTCACGTGGTACGAGCTACGACACAACATTCAGTTTGAAGTTAATGAAAATTTTTTATGGTACAATAATCCTCTGTATTAAAATAAAGAACGCTATATATATATATATATATATATATATATTGTGTGTATTTTGGCAGCATTTTTTCATTAATGCAGGTTTCATTGCATAATATAGACAAGTTTTGTCTATTAATGTTGTGTAGGATCCGTTCATACCGTCAATTATATATATATATATATATATATATATATATATATATATATATATATATCTATATATATATATATATATAATTGAATTTGTTCTTAATTAAAAATACATTGCGACACGGAAATCTCTATGTTTCGAGATTTCTACCTCGTCATCAGTCAATGTTAGATCATTGCTGTAAAAATGATTTTCATTTAAATATAAGAATCAATGCGTTTGTTATTTAAAGATTTTGGAAGACGCAAAAGTTTTATGTGTGTTCAATTCAACAAATCAGGTTAGAGATTCACTGCAAATCTGAAAAAAAAGTTTATATTTTTGGAGAATACATGATATCTCCTTTCAATCTTAACGGCCAAAGTATCAACTTGATTTTTAAAACCCCTGTCTAGACCCTATTTCTGTTGATGTACCCATTATTGTCACAACATTTTTTTCTTTCAGCTTTCTCTATATCGCAGCATTTTCTAAAACAAAGAAGAAAAATGAAAAGTGATGAAGAAAGAAAGAAAAAAGAAAAAAAAACATTTTATATTTTTGATCCAACTTAAAAAGACCTTTGTTTATAATCTACTATTTTTATTTCGATTCAGAATGCATTGTAGTATAATTTTTCAAAACTTTTAATTTATAAATCACATTTCTTAATTTCAAAATTATTTATTAAACAATTCTATTAGAATTCATTTTATTCTTTCTGCACAATCTGTTTTATTATATAAATTTTATTTTTATTTTATTATACAATTCTTAATATCATAATGCAATAATTTAAATATCAATTTTTATTATTAAAAAATTTAAATATCAATTTCATTATTTTAATATTTATTTAAATATTATTTTTCTAAAACAAGTTATTAGATATATGCAAATGAGTAAACATTTTGATATATATTAAGCAAATCACCGAGTTTTAGATTCGACCTCAACAGAATGCAGAAAGCACTGGACGGCCGTTTCGTCCTATATTTGGGACTCATCAGCAGTGCGTATCCACTACCAGGAATCGAACCCAGACAGTTTAGGTTATTAAGCTGATGTTATACCAACTGTACCACGGACCCTGGTGACATCGAGCTTAATTCGTTACATCTTCGTCACCAGGGCCCCTGGTACAGTTGGTATAACATCAGCTTAATAAACAATATGGCCGATAGTGTATATATATATATATATATATATATATATATATATATACGTACACATTTTTCATTTGTAAATGTGTTATTACGCTCGTTTATTAAGCGTAATATTATTAAACATGAATTTTAAAGAGTTCTACAATATAATTGTATTGAACACTTTTTAAATACATAGGTGTACTGGTCTAATTTTATTATGATCAAAACAAGTAATTAAACAATACATATATATATATATATAGTCATCCGTAGACAGATCTGTTTCGTGTTTCACAGCTCATCAGTACAGTTAGACTCCGATTGCTTTTAACCCAGGATTGAAACCCAACCGAATTGGCGTCAGTCGGCGATTTTATATATATATATATGTGCATTTCGTTCCGAGAAAAGATTTATTCAAATTCATTTTGGATTCTTTTATAAAGAATCATTTATAATTTATTGAACGAATAATTAGTTTGATTTTAATATATATATATATATATATATATATATATATATATATATATATATATATATAATTAGGAATGGAATGCGCATTGCGACACGGAAATTTCTATGTTTCAAGATAGAATGTCGTCATCAGGTAATGTTGGATTATAGTTGTGAAAATGATTTACATTTAAACACAAAAAGCCATGGTTTTCAATTTATGTATGTGGGAAGATATGAAAGCTATGTGCGTGTTCCTTTTAACTAATCAGAATAAAGATTCACTTTGAAATTTGGCCAGTCGTTTCTACATACTTACTTTTTCTTTTCGTTTCTCTCGAAAACAGAAATTTCTGTGTCGCAATACAC
>JBBBDQ010001096.1:400000-445000 GCA_037127315.1 Ascarosepion bandense
ATTGCAGTTTCATCAATGAAAGAATGAAAAAAAATTCATGGTGATTCGGACCAGTTCATCTTTGCTTCTTCCTTGTTAAATTTGGCAAAGTAATAATAAGAAAAGGACCATTCTATTTTCATTTGGCAATAAATACTAAAAATAATATGAAATATATAATTTCTATTAAAAAAAACCCGCCGAGGCCTAATTATTATAACCGGTAGTGTATATATATATATATATATATATATATATATAAAATCCCGAGGTTGCGATGGGTAAATTGTCGCTATTTGCCTTGTAAAATTTTGCAAAGTAATAATATCAAAAGAATTATTTTGTTTTCATTTGGCAATAAATACTAAAAATATTATGAAATACATAATTTCTTTTAATAACAAACCTGGGTAACCTCATGTAGTGAACGAAGGGTCCACTTACTAATTTAGATTTATGAGTCGACTCGACGTAACATGGGTGGTGAAATAAAACAGACAATAAGAAAGAACGAGTAAGGCGAAAGTAACCAGAAAAACAATGTATTGGCAAAGGTTACATGGGGTTGAGAGAGCATGCATGAGAAAGTGAAAAGGAAAGAGTCATTCCCCTTCGTCTGTTCGTAGAAATCAAATAAGATGTATGAAGTTTTTACTCTAGCTGAAAGAAAGGTTTGTAACAATTGTTAAGTTTATCGTAAAGAGTTCAAAGTTCAAATTCTTGATGAAGAAAGTCAGACAGAAGACAAAGTTCTGTGTCTGTGTGTGCGTTGAGTAGAGAGAGAGAGAGACTTACATGCGAATGTAGTAGTCTTAGTCAGTCTGTGGATTTCTACTGACGAAGGTTGGAAAAATTTTAAATTCATGTGTAGAAAGTTATTTTATGTAAAGTCCTGTTTGAATGAAAGTTAATGTGCATAGTGTTAATGTCGGAGAAGAAAAATAAAAGAAATTTGTGCCACTAATTGCTACCCGCAATTAGTGCGCGTGTATTTGTGTGAGTTAGGGAGACATGTTTGCTCTTGTCCCGGGACGAAATCCTAACTAGTGTACCACGTGATGTTTTCCTCTTTTATTAGCATCGTTTTGGCGAGAACCAGTCATCACGTGGAACGCCGAGTGACCATGCGTCTGTGTGTGTGTGTGTGTGTGTGGGTGTCAATGTATCAAACCCCACACTCATAATTATGGCCGGTAGTGTAGTTCGGTTTAAAATATTGTCCGATAAAGATGATGTTTTATTGCCCAGCTCTGAACACTGAAGTTTTCTTTTTATTAACAACATTTTAACTATTTTTAACCAAAAATATACTTGAAATTTTCTTTTTTTTTTTTCTTTTTTTCTAGCTTTTGTCTCATTTCGTTCTCTTTCAGTCTTAACGTCATCTTTTTTTCTTTTCGCTTCACGCATGGAGTTGGTTCCTGTCAAATTCGACGCAGCCTCAAGAGAATCTAAGCACTGAATTTATTTATTGTTTCATCTTAATAAGGCTTACGGCCATATCACGTTGAATACACCATTTCTCGCTCGATCACCGAAATTTAAGCAACGTTGAGTACTTAGATGGGTGGCCGCTTGGGAATACCAGATACTGTAAGCGTTTAGTGACGGATGTGCGTTGTGGTGCAGTGGATATCGGCTCGGAAAGAGAAATCGGTGAGCCGAGTTCGAATTCCAGTTGAATACCCTACATTCACTTAAGCACTGGTACCCTTGGGAAAAGGTATTAATCCGTCCCTTCCCTCCTTGTTAAATAACAAGGGTAGAATTTGTGGACCCTGCCCTTCAAAACAAATCCCAATGAATCATGATAATCGAAAAAAAAATGTATTACTAGACACAAAATAAAAAATAAAATAAAAAATAAAATAAAAGGTATTACCAGCAACAAATAAATAAAAATTTAGTTGGCAATAAATAACCCACCGAGGTTGATATGCCATAAAAACAAACCAACAAAAATCATCCTAATATTGAATAGTACTGCTACATCAGGTCAGGTGCCCCTGCCATTCTCCTCGGGGTTCTTGACAAAATACAACGGAGAATCTGTAATGTGATCGATACCTACTTGGCTGACCGGTTGCAGTCACTCTCTCACCGGCGTGACGTGGCTTCCCTGTGCCTCTACTATAAATACTTTCACGGCTTCTGCTCCGATGAACTTAGGTCACTGGTGTCCCCTAGGTATGAATTTGCATGAGATACTAGGTCCCACCCTTTTATAGTGAAACAGATAAGATGTAACCGAAATTTCTACTCCAACAGCTTCTTTTCCCACAGTTTCCGACTATGGAATTCTCTTCCACATACTTACTTCTCCGACAGCTACAACCTCCAGGAGTTTAAATGTAAGGTCAGCAGACACCTCCTAACACAGTAATTCGCATCCATTCTATCAAACACTCTACCCAACCCTCATCCTCGAATATCCTTACCCGTCTTTCATCCTCTTTCGGACATTTCCTATATCTAACCACTCTTTCTCATCACTTTCCCCTAGGTAACCCCTGTGCAATACTGAAGGACAGATATCAAATAGCAATCCAGCACTCTTTTCTTTGTTTCTAATGAGATTTTCCTGTCTTTCAGTTCTCTCGTTAGCTTCTGAATTGCGTCTCTGTCCATGGCAATGCGTCTTTGAATGTCCGTGTCGCATTTTCCATCCTCTGTCAAAACACTTCCCAGATCATAGATCGCATTTTTTCATGTCTTGGTCCAGCAACAATCCGACTTTCTTTTAATTATATTTACTGCCTACGTATTTCTTTTTTTTTAATCGTATCACCCCGAGCACAAGGCGGTAACGTCACTGTGTGCAGGGGTCTACGTAATAGTGAAAAGATTAGAAAAGAGAAAAACCGGAAACAACATCCTAAACAGGAAACAAGGGATGAGCCTCTTAACCTGTTCAATAGACGTGGGTGGAGTGTGAACCGGGCGATAGTTTAGTCTATCTACTCCAATTGAAAAGAAAAAATAAAATAAAAAATGTGAAAAGATTGGAACAGAGAAAAACCGGAAACCACATCCTAAACAGGAAAGAAGGGATGAGCCTCTTCACCTGTTCAATAGACGTGGGTGGAGTGTGAACCGGGCGATAGTTTAGTCTATCTACTCCAATTGAAAAAGAAATAAAAATAAAAAAGTGAAAAGATTGGAAAAGAGAAAAACCGGAAACCACATCCTAAACAGGAAAGAAGGGATGAGCCTCTTCACCTGTTCAATAGACGTGGGTGGAGTGTGAACCGGGCGATAATTTAGTCTATCTACTCCAATTGAAAAAAAAATAAAATAAAAAGTGAAAAGATTGGAAAAGAGAAAAACCGGAAACCACATCCTAAACAGGAAAGAAGGGATGAGCCTCTTCACCTGTTCAATAGACGTGGGTGGAGTGTGAACCGGGCGATAATTTAGTCTATCTACTCCAATTGAAAATAAAATAAAATAAAAAAGTGAAAAGATTGGAAAAGATAAAAACCGGAAACCACATCCTAAACAGGAAACAAGGAATGAGCCTCTTAACCTGTTCAATAGACGTGGGTGGAGTGTGAACCGGGCGATAGTTTAGTCTATCTACTCCAATTGAAAAAAAATAAAAATAAAAAAAGTGAAAAGATTGGAAAAAAAAAACCGGAAACCACATCCTAAACAGGAAACAAGGAATGAGCCTCTTAACCTGTTCAATAGACGTGGGTGGAGTGTGAACCGGGCGATAGTTTAGTCTATCTACTCCAATTGAAAAAAAATAAAAATAAAAAAAGTGAAAAGATTGGAAAAAAAAAACCGGAAACCACATCCTAAACAGGAAAGAAGGGATGAGCCTCTTCACCTGTTCAATAGACGTGGGTGGAGTGTGAACCAGGCGATAGTTTAGTCTATCTACTCCAATTGAAAAAAAATAAAAATAAAAAAAAGTGAAAAGATTGGAAAAAAAAAACCGGAAACCACATCCTAAACAGGAAACAAGGAATGAGCCTCTTAACCTGTTCAATAGACGTGGGTGGAGTGTGAACCGGGCGATAGTTTAGTCTATCTACTCCAATTGAAAAAAAATAAAAATAAAAAAAGTGAAAAGATTGGAAAAAAAAAACCGGAAACAACATCCTAAACAGGAAACAAGGGATAAGCCTCTTAACCTGTTCAATAGACGTGGGTGGAGTGTGAACCGGGCGATAGTTTAGTCTATCTACTCCAATTGGAAAAAAAATAAAAATAAAAAAAAGTAAAAAGATTGGAAAAGAGAAAAACCGGAAACCACATCCTAAACAGGAAAGAAGGGATGAGCCTCTTCACCTGTTCAATAGACGTGGGTGGCGTGTGAACCGGGCGATAGTTTAGTCTATCTACTCCAATTGAAAAAAAATAAAATAAAATTTACAAAAATGAAAAGATTCGAAAAGAGAAAAACCGGAAACAACATCCTAAACAGGAAACAAGGGATAAGCCTCTTCACCTGTTCAATAGACGTGGGTGGAGTGTGAACCGGGTGATATCCGTTATTTGGCCACCGAGTTTAGCATATGCCTAAAATGTTGGTATTTAATCTGCCCATCTCATGCATGGCATGCAACAGCTGTTCACAGTTCTTCAACGTTTCGACGTTTTATAGATGAGCTTACATATCACGTTCAGGTTGATTAAAATGTGTTGTAAGACCCTGAAACCGACAGAGATTCTCCTGTATTCTGGTCAATTCCATTCATTTTTTTGCAAAGAAATCTATTCACCGAACATATTCGCATGCGAAATCTTTTGATTTGCATTTCACTATGGTTATCAGGCGACAATGGCGACTAAAAAGTTCTATCCTTACAGAGCGCTTCACAAACTGTTATCCTGTGCATAATCATAGTAAATTTGAATATTGTCATACCCTGAAGTAACTGGGAGAAAACTATGGGGTACAACTACTGCTTTAAATATTTCGATCTAAACTGGGTACCCCACGCATGTAACTATGTCAAATTCAGAGTTTGTATAGAGAGTGGAGACCTGGTATTTACCAGTAACCTCTCCATTGATGTGGCAAAAGGCCGATTTTTAATGTGTGAGATCAGAGCCCATAAGCTCGGAAAACAAATATCTCGTAGAACCTGCATGAACATGTTTTTCCCAGATGAGACAGCCATTTGGCATAACCTCGTCTGGGTTCCTTTCTGTTCGAAGGCAGAGAGACCAACAAGGTTTAGTTCGACAGCAGACAGTGAAAACTATACGTTCAGTACACAGTAAGGAGATAACACCAGAAATGTTTCAAAATGTTTCACAACACTAAAGATTGATTTTAAATTTTCAAAGATGCATCCATAACTCAAATTAAAAATTTTAAATAAAGGTTTTACGTGCGATTTATAAATTTTTTGTATCATAATTAAATAATAAATATAAAGGTTTATCAGTCGTGTTTTTTTTTTGTTTCCCCGATTTAATTGAAATAGATTGTTAATTCTAGGACACCCTGTATATGAAACACGATCAAATTTATAACTTGATATTGTTAGCATGAGATCAACTGGTACGAATATCGTTTATTTGTACCCACAAAATGAACAATATTGAATTTCGAGTGATCCTTAACACTTCTCGTTTCTTCCGGTGTTGTAAGATATACAATACACAAATAAAAACCCAAGTTCAAAATCAATATACCAGAGAGTTTTGACAAGCCAACAAAACGAAGCCGTTATTAAAAAAAGTATCAATAAACCAAGACGTGCTATAATATAATTTGTGGAGATTTAAACGTATAAAACTTGTGATAGGTTCCCTTAACTAACAAAGCTAAATATCGACTCAGTAAAAAGTCTTAATCCAATGTCTACAGAAGCAGAATAATTATGCTAGTGAATCGAGATTTGTGATTACAGGTGGATTAAAATGTGTTGTAAGAAGACCCTGAAACCGACAGAGATTCTTCTGTATTCTGGTCACGGATGTCTGTAGATAATCGATAATATCAGGTCGATGAAAAAGTTTTTTTGCCGATTTAAAATTTCATCTTGAAAATGAAAAACTGTGTTTTTGAAAATTCTTATTCATAACAATAACGACCTTTGCTCTCTATAACTTGATTCCAGCTGTCAACGAGCTTATAAATGCTTCGCTTTAGGTTTTGATGTGAAATATGAATCTAACTCGTGTTCAATCTCCTCTCGTGATGTTAACCCTCTAGGGCCATTCGTATCATATTTGATACAGTATTTCCCTATAAGGAAACATTTGGTATTTCCCTATAAGGAAACATTTGGTATTCATTGACTGAGCAGTCAGTACTGCTTTCATTTGAAATTTATAAAATATTTCTCTTAAAAAATTTTTCAGGAAAATATTTCTTTCAAGGCTTGTTTTCATACTGTATCAAATATGATACGAATGACCCTAGAGGGTTAATAATATAATATGATTAAGGCTTCTGCTTGTCACAAAGTGGGGGATCAGTTCTATATTGTTATGAAGTAATAAACAGATCCCCCACTAATATGATACGAATGGCCCTAGAGGGTTAATAATATAATATGATTAAGGCTTCTGCTTGTCATAAAGTGGGGGATCAGTTCTATATTGTTATGAAGTAATAAACAGATCCCCCACTAATATGATACGAATGGCCCTAGAGGGTTAATAATATAATATGATTAAGGCTTCTACTTGTCATAAAGTGGGGGATCAGTTCTATATTGTTATGAAGTAATAAACAGATCCCCCACTAATATGATACGAATGGCCCTAGAGGGTTAAGTAATAAAAATATGCATAAAATAAATAAATAATAATGATTTAAAATGCACCTTTTACAAACCAGCAAATACTTTTGCAAAGACTTGATATATATGTCAGCGTCTTAATATCTATCTATCTAGCTAGCTAGCTATTCCAACCTATTCATATTTCTCTACTTTCTATATATCTCTTTAACTAATTGTTTCCAATTTCTCCACATATCAATGTCTAAATACATCTATCTATCTATCTATCTATCTATCTATCTATCTATCTATCTATATATATATATATATATATATATATATATATTAATGCAGGTTTCATTGAATAATATAGACAAGTTTTGTCTATTAATTTTGTGTAGGATCCGTTCATACCGTCTGATATACTTGATGGTGATGTCGTTAAAAGACAACAAAAAATCACAGTATTTGTTGAATTTTTTATCAGGTCTAAGCTTTCGGCTCACATAAGCCATTATCAAAGAGTAAATAATAACACACAGTAAACATAGAACATTTAAGCTATTAACAATAAAGATAATTGAATTGAAAATATAAGTCCATCCCTACCGTGGCGGATGGCCGAAGACAGTGACAAAATAGTGGTGTTGTGGTCCCTGGTCTGATTACAGACATTTGAGTACGTTGTTGGAAATATCGAAATTGATTGTATTCAAACCAGGTTTAAATTGTTTAATGTAGATTGCTTCGAGTATTTTTAGTTTCTGCTTATTATTTTCTTGTTTGAGTATGTACGTGTTATCAACAAGCGTTTGTCTCAGAAGTGTGCGTTGATAACCGTGTTGTTCTAAATGACGGAATATATTTGAATTTTTATTTAAGTGCAACGTCAGACGCCGTGAGAGCGAATTTGTGGTGTGGCCGATGTAGATATTATTGAGGTTGTTAGAGATACATTCTCTAAATGGACATATGAATTTATATACTACATTGGTCTTTTGCAAATCACTAACGGTGGGGGAAGAGTCGTTGCGGACAAATGAATTAGATGTAGTGGATTTAGTGTAATATATAATGAACTTAATTCTTTTGTTAGAGTCTGTCGAAACCTGCATTAATGAAAAAATGCTGCCAAAATACACACAATATATATATATATATATATACACTTCCGGCTAGAATTATGAGGTGACCCTAGTTTTTTAACAGAAATGATGTATTTCATACTATTTTTAGTATTTATTGCCAAGTCTATGAAAATAGAATGGTTCTTTTGTTATTACTGATAATCTGAAAGAAAAATTTATAAATTAATCACGGTGATGTGTTTAATTAATAATAATATGCATAAAGTAAATTACAATGATTTAAAATGCCCCTTTTACAAACCGGCAAAAACTTTTGCACCGACCTGATATATCCAACAAGCCAGCTCATCAGTGGGTAAGATTTGGAGCTACTGATTTGTCTTTTTTTTTTTTTTTTTTTACTAATACATCCTGAGCACGTCGATGTGGTATAATAGCAATTACAATTGTGTAGTGAGTTTGATCGTCACTAGATGTTCCCTGCATGCCAATTCAATGTTTTGATTAGAAAACAACTCTATTCAGTCTCTCGATGTGGTGTAATCCTAAACAATCTTGTCTTACCATATCAATTACTACTGAGTACAGAGTTTATTCCTCACTAAGTGCTCCATAATCTCGTCAATGTGCCAAATCTAAGCTTCACTTAGAACATCTTCGTCGAGGTGCAATGGCCAGCAAGCTTTTACTGGATCGATCAATTACGACTGAGTGGACAAGGAAGCATTTCAAAAGCTAACTGGAGTACTGAGTAACAGGAAAATTTCATTGAAAGCAAAGAGAAGAGTGCTGGATTGCTATGTGATATCGGTTCTTCTGTATGGCAGTGAATGTTGGATGATCTCATCAAGGATGAAGGAATGGCCTGAGGAAGCAGAAATGTGATTTTAAAGAAGGATGCTGAGGTCAGAGAAGAAAACTCATACTTAATGTCAGGAAGAGACAGCTGAGGTTCCTGGAACACCTAATGAGGAAAATGGGCCTGGAGAATTTAATACTCACAAGACAAATAGAAGAAGAAAGCGGTGCGAGTCATATTTGAAAAGCCTGAGCAAATACATGTCGGCGTAGTGTTTAAGAAAGATAACAAAACAGAAGAAATATTGTTAGTGACAAATGGAAGTCTATGATCACCTCCAAGGCACACGAAGAAGAATGAGCGAGTTCGATCCCGACTAGGGTGTTGCACACTTTCGGGTTGTGTCACAGCTAGGCTTAGATGAACCATACGTCCGGCTAAGGTGCCTAACGCGACGCCCATGAGATCCCCGAAAGGGTGTCGGTCAATATAGACAGCAGGACGGTGGCCACGGAAGTCGGAATCCGCTAAGGAGTGTGTAACAACTCACCTGCCGAATCGACCGGCACCGAAAATAAAAACCAGAACTGCGTTTCTCTTAGATACTTTTTAGGCTAATAATATCGAGGACTCGGTTGAAACATATCCATCCCATGAGTATCAGATACTCCAGTCTCTCTATCCTCACTACATGTCCCACAAAAGTCAGTTGTCTTTTCTTGATGTTAATATAAGTTTCCTTTTTGCGAATATATATGTATATATTTATTTAGAATTTGTAACATAATTATGTTATAATATTACTACAAAAGTAGCCATTTTGTTACATTATCCGTGACTTACCAAGTGATGACACGACGTATAATTACAGAGGCTAATGTGTATTTTATTCAAATATTTTCGTTAAAGCCCATAACAAATGAACTTTTGTGTCCATTCTGCTATTCTTCAGACGGAAGATTGCTTTCTTTTGATTGGTCCATCCTGTCTTTGTAACAACGGATCCCTGATTACGGGAGTTTAGCTACTCATTTAAATTTTTAAAGCCCTCAAACTTGTAATTAAATTCATCACTGGATAAGAAACGGATAGTGTCGAAACAAAATGGCTACTTTTGTAATGATATTATAACATATGTATGTTAAAAATTATAAATAAGTATTATTGGCTTTGCATTCAGTACTTTTTTAAGAATAGTGTTTCTTTGGAGATACAATATTATTTTATCCATACCTACCCTATACTTGGATATATATATATATATAAACGCTTTTTTCAGAATTTGTTCCGGTGTTGTGCAATGTCAATGAAGGAAATTCAACCATTTTCATTGGACTTTTTATTATGTATGTTAGTCTGTTTTATTGCACTACACAGGAAGTTCTAAAACTGAAATATTCTATTAATCTTTTTGAATAATTTGTGAGCGTTCTTATAGTTGCCAACACTGTTTGTTTATACATACATCATTTTATATATATATATATATATATATATATATATATATATATATATATATATCTTTCTAGGGAATCCTGGGAATTAAAAGAAAGTAACTTAGATCCCCAGATAAAATGGGAACTCATAGGCAAGGCTAGAACCCCAAATAGCTTAAGAGATAGGTGTAATCTATATTTGACAGAAAAAAATAAAATTTTAAAATTTCAAGGCGAAAATATACTCCTTAACAAACGAAGGGAGTTCATAAATAGGTGTCGCCATAGAAATAAGTATGAATTACAATAATTATTCTACTAACCCAACTAGTACCGATAAAAAAAAAAATTCAAAGATTTTTAAAAAGTTGACCTAGCACTTACCTCCACACCACCTACTACTGCTAACCCTAGGGTCAGGCCACATACCTCCCCCTACCAAGGAAGAATTACTACTAACTCCGTCCCCCAGCCAAAACCTAATGAAAACCAATACACCCCAACCCCTTCTTTTACCTAAACTAACATCTGGGATTAGCATTTTTCCTCATTCTCTGTTTATAAGGGGTCGAAGAATGCATGCCTTGAAATGACATTTTGAAAATGGCTATTTCTCCACTCAGTTTTATCAGATTATATATATATATATATATATATATATATATATATATCCTTTACCTAAACTAACGTCTGAGCTTACAATTTTGTTCATTCTCTGTTTAGGAGGGTTCGAATAATGCTTGACTTAAAATGACATGTTGAAAATGGCTATTTCTCCAGTAAGTTGAATCTGAATATATATATATATATATATCCTTTACCTAAACTAACGTCTGGGCTTAGAACTTTTCCTCATTCTCTGTTTATAAGGGGTCGAAGAATGCATGCCTTGAAATGACATGTTGAAAATGGCTATTTCGCCACTACGTTTTATCTGAACTTACATATATATATATATGCAACGGTCTTTATTATAATAGCGAGGACGTTCAGTAGTTTAAAAGATTGCACGTCTAAATAGAAGTAAACAATTTGAAAATTTTATTATTTTACAGTTTTTGCAATATTTTGACGTGTATTTTCGGGATACTTGTAGATAATTCCTGAGTCTATTGACTTCTATTTTTTTTGTTCATTGTTGAAGTTCAGTTCTTTGTAGACTGTCAGAAACACATCTGCAACCTCGAAGACATTCGTTTTCTTGATCTCGACAACAAAACCCGGTGTGTTTTTATGAATCTAGACGTTTAACCAGTTCCTGTGAACGTCTTCCTAGTTCTGTGGTTGTTTCTTTATCTTTTCGTGTTTAGCAGAAGCGGCAGTTATTTTGTTTCACAAACAGTTTCTTTCTTCATTAAGTCGACATCTGCTGTTTGTCTGGGTTTTTCTCTATTTTAAATTTAAAAAAAAAAGCAAAAAAACAAATCAAGATATAATTGCGAAGGATTTGATCTGGGTTAAAATAAATGATTAAATTTCGTTTTTAAATTTGAATCTTAATGTCTATAGTGTTTTGTTACGATTAGACTTCTTCTTGTATGTGCCCTGTCCCTTCAGGACGTAGGCGATTATGGCCTTCAACGTCTCCCTATTCCTGATAGCTCTTAGCTCACTTTCTCCTGTAGCACCACGCTACCCCCTTTCTGTCATTCACCTGCTCAAGCCCTTCAAATATGTTATCCGCTACTTGCCCCTGTTTCTTTTTCACTCTATCTGGTCTGTAAGTATCAGGTTCTCCAAGCCCACCTTCTTCATTGCATGTCCCAGGTAATTAAGTTGTCTCTTCCCGATGTTCAGTATTAATTTGCTTTTCGTGTCCATTCTTTCATCACCTCATCATTGCTTACGTGCTCGGTCCATGATATCCGCAGCATGCTTCTGTAGAACCACATTTCAACTGCTTCAAGTTTTTACTTCATCTTCGAAGATATTGTCCAACATTCACTGCCATATTGAAGAACTGACATCACATAGTAATCCACTACTCTCCTCTTTGTTTCTAGCGAAATTTTCCTGTTTCTTAATACTTTGCTCAACTTCTGGAATGCATCCTTGTGCTCTTGGATCTCAGGAATATAAATGTATAAAAACTGCTGTGACCACAAAATGAGGGGTCAGTTTATATATTGATTGTAATATGGAATTGATCCCCTACTTTATATCCCGTATGCTTCTGTAGAAACACATTTCAGTTGTTTCAAGTTTTTCTTTATCTTTGATGATATTGTCCAGCATTCACTGCCATATTGAAGAACTGATATCACATAGCAATCCAGTACTCTCTTCTTTGTTTCTAGCGAAATTGTCTTGTTTCTTCATACTTTGCTCATCTTCTGGTATGCTTCTTTCGCCATGCCAAATCGACTTCGGATCTCTGTGTCGCACTTTCTGTCTTCTGTTAGAACACTTCCCAGGTATTTAAATTTCTGTACCTGCGTGACTTTAGTATCCCTCGTCTGCATTTGGCATATTGCGCTGCTCTTTTTGCTGATGACCATGCATTCAGTTTTTTGGCAGTTTATTTGTAGTCCTTTCTTGTCACTCTCTTCAGCAACCTTCTGTAGGATGTCTTGTAGTTGCCTTTCCGTATCTGCAATTAGCACTGTATTAACTGCGTACCTTATGTTGTTTAAATTGTGGCCTCCGATGACAAATCCTGGCAAAACTTTTAGGGTCCACAGATTAGTCTAGCTGTACAAGTTTACGATTGGACAGTGTTTCTTTTAAGCTGTGTTCACCACCCACACTCCTCGAATAATTCTGTTCATGATTCTTCAGAAGTAGGCTGAGCTTGCAGTAGCATCTTCCTCAGTTCTACCAAAATAAAAAAAAGAAATCTAAACTTATTTTATAAATGGAACTTTGTCTGTGTTTGTATGTGTGTGTGTGCGTATCACTGGGTGTGTATGTGTGTGTGTATGTATGTGTGTCTGTGTGTGTGTCCGTTACCTATAAACCCCGGAACGGCTGAACCGATTTTCTTGAAAATTTACACAGTTGTACTATAAACGTCTGAGAATGTTCTTAGCTAGATTTTGTGTCTAGGTACCCCCGATAAATATCGAAAATCGATAATCGAACAAATCGGGTTATAGAAGGAGTGGTCTGATTTTAATCAAATTTGATACACTCATAGACAAAGACATAAGAAACGATATTCAGAAGTTTCAAGGTTGCAGTTCTTGCAATAGTGCAGAAAATCGATAAATATATTAGGCAAGATGTTTGTTTGTGTGTCTGGTTATCTGTCTGTATGTCCGTTATACAAATCCACAATTTTTAGCCGATTCTCACCAAACTTCAAAATTTGACTTACATCCATTCATTTTTCTTTCAGTCTACGGTTTCGCTTTAACTGGAAACAACTATTTGCTTTTTAACTTTTCGTGCCAACGTCCAGAGTCTGAGCTCCAGGACCATGGATTAGTTTTAAAGCTTTCATTGCACCCGAGCAACGCCGGACTATACTGCTAGTAAATAAATAAAGAGAGGGAATGACGACTCCGAAGCTCGGATGGGGGCAGCTGCCGACGATTTAAACTGTCTTCAATAGCTGTCTTTTATTTTGCCAAAGTAATCAAGATTCCAGTTGAATCCATTGTATTCACTTACGAGCAAATACGTCTCTTCCTTCCAGTTATGGGTTAAATAACAGGACAGATTGGGTTCTATAGCCTTGGTCGGCAACCAGTCTACCGCAGAAAGCAATGGCAACCTACTGCGGGATAATCTTCTGCCCAGTCAGTCATGTCTCTTTCGAGACATGATCGCCCAAGCGTGTATCACGTATGGCACGTAACTGACTGAATGAATTTAATAGTTGGAATCATGATTAAGGCTTCTACTGGTCATAAAGTGGGGGATCGGTTTTCTATTGTTATGAAGTAATAAACTGATCCCCCACTAATTACTACCTAATAATATAATACATCTCTTATACTTCTAGCTATGAGTCAAGTAACAGGATAGATTGGGTTCTATAGCCTTGGTCGGCAACCAGTCTACCGCAAAAAGTAATTTCAACCTCCTGCGGGATAATCTTCTGCCCAGTCAGTCATGTCTCTTTCGAGACATGATCGCCCAAGCGTGTATCACGTATGGCACGTAACTGACTAACAGAATTTAATAGTTGGAATCATGATTAAAGCTTCTACTGGTCATAAAGTGGGGGATCGATTTTCTATTGTTATGAAGTAATAAACTGATCCCCCACTAATTACTACCTAATAATATAATACATCTCTTATACTTCTAGCTATGAGTCAAGTAACAGGACAGATTGGGTTCTATAGCCTTGGTCGGCAACCAGTCTACCGCAGAAAGTAATTTCAACCTACTGCGGGATAATCTTCTGCCCAGTCAGTCATGTCTCTTTCGAGACATGATCGCCCAAGCGTGTATCACGTATGGCACTTAACTGACTGAATCAAGCCGCTAAATGTATTTATTCTTGTTTTAATTTCTGTACCCAGAGAGGATCCAAGCGAGAAGAAAACTCATACTTAGAATCGATCGGAGGAGGACCTGGAGAGTATAATACTCACAAGACGGATAGAAGAAAAAAGAAAACAGCGAGGGTCAATGGATGGCAGAGCAAGGTTTGGGAGAGAACAAAGAGGAAAATTATTAAGAGCGACAAGAGACAGAGCCAATTGGAAGTCCATGATTGCCTACGTCCTGAAGGGACAGCGCACATAAAGAAGAAGAAGAAGAAATAAAACTAAAATCATTGCTGTGTAGCTAATCAGTAATGAGAAGAGCTCGATTCATACCTATTCGGAATTTGATAAACAAAACAATTATAATGTGTACATAATGAAGGGGATCAATTCTTTATTATATTCAATATATAAAGTGATCCCTCACTTTGTGGCCATGCTAATTTCTCTGCATTTATATTCTAGATATATGAGCTTGAGAAAATGGATTGCAGAGCAGGCTTCTCTTTACAAATGGAACATCAAGGTTATAGACGCTGTGTATTTAGCATGAGGGGTTTATACCTATGAACGTCTAAACTATTGGAACTAAGGGTTGTCAAAATTAGCGATAAGCCAGTGAGAGACTTGCGATGTTTTTTTTTATAGGGAACGGATATCAGGACTGAAAATAATTCTTCACCCAAGCCGCGAAATTATAGTCTCTACCATCTGTTTTAACTGCCGTAACCACATGTTGATAGTATTATATTCTTCTTTTTGTGCTGTTTCCCATCAAAAGTGATCATGACCCTCCACAACTTCCTTTCCTTCATAGTTCTTTATATTTTTTGGTAATTTCTCTCAAATACTATGCCTGTTATACATTACATCAGGCTCACTAAGTATGCTATGCGTTGTTTTCTTCTGACACTCTTGCCTCACGTCTGCCCTGCGAGTGTTAGATTTTCGAAGCTCTTTTTCCTCATTATTTTCTTGAACCCGGTTAAGAAGTCCAGCAAGAAATAATACAAACAGAAAAGTAAGAAAATAACGATATACGTATTAAACACAGCAAAATGCATATACTTGGAACTCTGTTAGTAGAACGAAAAAATCCGGGTTAGGAAGTAATACAGTAATTCAGGACTCGCAATGGTAGTACGGTAGCAGTCTCGGCTATCTCTGCCTATCGCACTCTGGGCTCTCACTCCTGCTTATCTGCTTATCTCACTGATCTCAACTCTCCTCTTGTGAGGGAAAGTATATGTAGTTGTAGGAAGAGTTCAATCCGTTGTAAGGGGTGAAGCCACCATGACAATTATGTTCTCTAGAAATTTAAACTGTTTCTTTTTCATGTTAAGTATAAGTTTCTTTTTTGTTTCAATTTTTTCTAAAACTTCGTTGTTGCTCATGTACTCAGTCCAAGGTATCCTCAGCATCCTTCTGTAGAATCACATTTATGTTGATTCAAGTTTATTCTTCAACTATGAGATTTTTCAGCATATACGACACATATCGCATTACAATTCAGTCCACTTTTTTTTCCTCTATCTTCGTCGGTAAATCATTATTATCTAGAAAAATAAATTTTAAAAATTCTGGTCAAAATATTTCGATTTTGGTACTAAATAACCAATAGAGGTTGATATACCGCAAAACAAAATAACAAACCAACTAACCAGAAATTGAGACGAAAATATAAACATGATAAAAATCACATTTACCCATAAATATCAGTCAGTTGAGTGCCATACGTGATACACGCTTTGGGCGATCATGTCTCGAAAGAGACGTAACTGACTGGGCAGAAGATTATCCCGCAGTAGGTTTCCATTGCTTTCTGCGATAGACTGCTTGCCAGCCAAGGCTATAGAATTCAAACTGCCTTTAATCCATAACTGAAGGGAAGAGACGGATTAATACCTTTCCCAAGAGTATTTGTGCGTAAGTGAATTCAAAGAATTCGAACTCTGCTGAATTCCATGCATTAACTTACGCACAAATACGATTGGTAAAGGTATTAACTCATCTCTTCCCTCCAGTTATGGGTTAAATAACAGGACACATTGGTTTCTATATAACCCCCAATTCGCACGCAGGTTTACATTTTCGGATTGTCGCTCAATTGACGTTATCTACGGTCAGATACATCTGTCAAACATTTTCGCTGGTCATCATGTTTCAAGCCGGTGGACGCCTGTATTTCTACCTTTGGTGTCCCGCTAACACCATCAACAGCCGGATACATTTGTCAGTCATATCTTTGCCGTTCAAGGTAATATATTGTGGTATGTCCATTATTTTTTATTTCAATCTTGTTATTTTCCTTTGATATTATGTTGACTGATATGAATCTATGAAGTAATCGTTAACCATTACAAAACAAGAGAAAATAGTCTGTCAGTTAAAGCGCCATGCGTGAAACACGCTTGGGCGATCATGTTTCGAAAGAGACATGACTGACTGGGCAGAAGATTATCCCGCAGTAGGTTGCCATTTCTTTCTGCGGTAGACTGGTTGCCAGCCAAGGCTATAGAAACCAATCTGTCCTGTTATTTGACTCATAGCTAGAGGGAGAAGAGATGTATTATATTATTAGGTACTAATTAGTGGGGGATCAGTTTATTAATTCATAACAATAGAAAACCGATTCCCTACTTTATGACCAGTATAATCCTTAATCATGATTCCAACTATTATATTCAGTCAGTCAGTTAAAGCGCCATACGTGAAACACGCTTGGGCGATCATGTCTCGAAAGAGACATGACTGACTGGGCAGAAGGTTATCCCGCAGTAGGTTGCCATTGCTTTCTGCGTTAGACTGGTTGCCAGCCAAGGCTATAGAACCCATTCTTTCCTGTTATTTACCCATAACTGGAAAGAAGAGACGGAGACATGGCAATAAAACATTCTTTTCTAACCAACTACAATTTCCCCCTCTTCTCTATTTCTTTCTTTCGCTCTCTGTTTCTCCCGCTCTCTTTCTCTTTCTTTCTTTCTTTCTCTCTCTCTCTCTCTCTCTTTCTTTCTATCTTTCTTTCTCTCTCTCTCTCTATCTATCTCGTTTATTTATTACGGTTGGCACTATTTTGTTAAAAGACCTTTACTGAAAGGTTCATATTAGGGAAATATCAAGCAAGGCCTTGAGGAAATTAGAAATTCTATCAATATAGAAAGGTAACGGCTCAATGGCTTAAATAATGAAATTAAAAAGCAACGCTCAATAGTTCATACCTTGGTTTGTGAGACACGCGTGTTAAACGTGTCAGAATAATAATCAAGTTTGAATGTCTCTAATTATGCAATCGCCATTTCGTATTCAATGCATTGAAAGTAGTCATAAATCAATGCGTTTTTCCCTCGATAATGGGCCTTTGATGAGACATATTGGTAAGGGATTTGAAAAGACGAATAAAGTCTGATCAGAAGTTAATTGCACGGATTTTCTCTAGCCGACGGGAAAATTGGCCAATTTCTCATGTATCGTTTTGGTACATCTCGATAAAATATCCAAATTTAGAAAAAAAATAATCTTGCTATGTTATACGGTAAATTATATTTACCTGAGCTGAAAAGTTAGCAGGACTAAAATATATGCATAAATCACCGGCGTTCAGAGCAAAGTTGCAGGATTCCGTCGCTATAGCAAAGCATATATAGCAAAACTAAAACAGTAACAATCTTACTTACATTTGGTTTGCTTTGTTTTTCGGCGTATCAAACCCTTGGGCTCATTTAATGCCGAAGCATTAGTTCCTACCAAAACATATATTTGTTGGTAACATTTTCCCTTCAAAAACGTGTTTTTGTTGGTAACATTTTCCATCAAAAACTTGTTAGACAGATTTTAGTCAATAACACAATAATACTCACATGTACACACAGAAAAAATAATCGATGCGTACATGCCAGAGTAGCTACTGTTTTTCAAAGTCACCCATCACTACTGTTCTAAAAATATAATGGTTCTTTTGCTATCATTACTTTGCAAAATTTTACAAAGCAGGCAGGAAGTCTTTGCTTCGGTCAGCCATATATATATATTGATGATCTGTGATCTGTCTGCGGATGACTATTTACGCTTTCACACCCTGATTGAGCACTCTGGAAGAATAGTTGACTTTGAAAAACAGTAGCTACTTTAGCATCTACGCATCGTTCATTCAGCAATGAATTAGAACACACAAAGCTATTGGATGTACATAATGATAATATACACGCTAAAACGTCTACCTCCTTCTACCGAATGCCCGTAGCTCAGAGGTAGAATCGCCGACTGACGCCAATTCGGTCGGGTTTCAATCCTGGGTTAAAATACAATCGGAGTCTAACCGTACTGATGAGCTGCGTATGACTATATATATATATATATATATATATATATATATATATATATGTATGTATGTATTGAAGGGGTCATTGAACTCAACAAGGGTTTTGACTTCAATATCCAATTTTAAATTTACATTCGGTCTGTTATTGATATTGTGCACTTTAATGCATAACTATATGCTACCATAATCAATTTTTATGTTTCATATATATATATATATATATATATATATATATATATATATATATACACTACCGGTCATAGATTATTAGGCCACCTTATTTTTTTAAAAGAAAGGATGTATTTCATACTATTTTTAGTATTTATTGCCAAGTGGATAATTCTAAATGAAAATTGAATGGTTCTTTTGTTAATACTGTACAATAACGTGGACATCAACCGAACTGTTCTGGTGTCCAGCTTTTGTGCTCTCTTCCACATGCTAGTCTCTTCTTATTGGCTGGCCGAAGCAAAGGTGTCCTGGCTGCCTTGTAAAATTTTCAAAGAACCATTCTATTTCTTTAAGAATTATACACTTGGCAATAAATACTAAAAATAGTATGAAATACATAATTTATTTAAAAACTGGGGTGTCCTAACAATTATGGCCGGCAGTATATATATATATATATATATATATATATATATATATATATAAAGAGAGACGACAGAGAATGTGGTTGGGTGAGTTCAATCATCATATACACTTAGAAAATCATGAGGCGATTCGATGTGACATCATGTTTACCAATCTTGTCTCGCTAGGTCACTTACTACTGTGTAGTGAATTTGACTCTCACTCCATACCTTCGGCGTTATGCCACGTATAAGCTACGCTTAGAAAATTACTGCAGAAAGAGTATGGAGGAAAATCAGCACATTCTATGGTTGCTAATTGTATGATGTAGCACTGTATACTCTACTGCACGCTTCTGTTATGGACGACTATCGGACAAGTTAATTAAAATAATGAATCTTAGTTGCCGAATTGTTCTGGTCCAATCTTGTAGGATTTTCATCGATTTTCTTTCTTTTGCTCCCATTCAGCAACAGACCTCAAATGATGGAGACAGTTTTCTAACTTCTGTGGGGTGATACTTCTCAAGTTTAAAGAAAACAAGAACTACATGTAATTGCATGTTACCAAAAAAAGTAAATTACCTATAACAGCATAATTTCTAGTTAGTTGTGTTAGTGTTTTTATTTTTTTTTTATTTATTTTTTTTTGTTTTTTACAAATACTTGCTTCTTTCCTCCTAAGTACTCTGTACATTCCTAATTTCTAACGCAGAGAACAAAATCTCTTGTGTGGACTTCTGGCATTTCATTTTGGGGTAAAATAACCGGAAAAAGACGATAAAAATTCTAATCGTTCGTGCTATTATTTTTTTTGGCTTCTAATAAATAAAACATGGCGAAGTCAAAGCTCCTGATTGTCACCACTATTTCTTTCTTTCTTTGTAGCACTTTCTTTCTGGCTTTCCTCTACCGTTTCAGTAATTAAATTTATCTCTACCGGCTCTGTGTTTTGATCGGTCTCCAGAATTCCATTCTCGCTCACCATCGTTTAGATAAATCCTCTTCATCTTCGCCTCGTCCTTTTAAAATCTCTCGGTTTTTCTTTGACGTCATCAATATGTCATTTTTATTTCTTTTTGATTTTAATCAACCATTCATTTTACTCATTTTCTCCTCAGTTAAATTTTATTCTCTGTTTTTTCTTTAGCGTTTGCCCTTCACTATGTTTGAGGCGCTTTGTTTGAGGCCGCAATTGTGATGACTCAGTTTTTTTTTTTCTCGCGGCATCTTCAATATCGTCTGATTCTTTCATTTTTCGCTTTTCATTTACTAGTCATTACTCCTCCATGTTTTCTTCCTCGTTTTATCTTTTGGTTCAATTCTTAATTTTGTATAACTTTATTTTTATTTTTTTTTCTGTCTCTTCCATCTAATATACTTTTTTTTATTATTTTTTATTTTTCTTTCATTTTCTCTTAATTGTCTCCATTTCTTTTCTAATTCTCACCTTTACCTTTCTCATGTTTTATTTTTTTTATTTTTTTTCAACCATCTTCTTATTTCCATTTTATTTTTCTATTCAGTAATTTATATATTCAATTTCTCCTTCTTTTACTTTTTCTGCTGAAAATTTTTCCTGTACTGGGCATGACGGTAAACTGCATCCGGCAGCAAAGCCTCTAATGTGGCTTCCCTTTGTCTGTTCTATAAATACTTTCATGGCTTCTGCTCCAATGAACTTAAGTCGCTGGTGCCCCTGCAACGGGTGTTTACTCGCGGAACCAGACTAGCAACTGGGTTCACTCATTCACAGTTAGATCAACCAAATGAAGACGACAATTCTACTCCTTCAGCTTCTTTTCTCGCACTTCCCGCCTGTGGAACTCGCTTCCATATTCTTGCTTTCCTGACGGCTACAACCTCCAGGAATTTAAATGCAATGTCAATACTTATCTCTTAAACACTTGACTTTAGTTCTTTCTTTACCGTCTATATCCTTTCCTTTCTCCCCACCTTTGCAACTGTCATCACACCTGTATTCCCATCCTTCTCTTGCTCCTTTCTACCTGGTTCGTCTTTCTCTTCCCTCTCTTCTACTTAATCTTTTTTACTCTTATGTAGTGTCATCACACCTGTATTCCCATCCTTCTCTTGCTCCTTTCTACCTGGTTCGTCTTTCTCTTCACTCTCTTCTAGCTAATATTTTTACTCTTATGTAGCCCTCCTTGGATTTCGCAAGAAGATGTTAAATTGATTTTTGACCAATGGGAGCGATTTGCAAGATTTGAAAAGAGTTAGCGAAAAAAAAAAAAAAAAAACACAAAAAACAACATGGTTATAAATGGCGAAAAGAAAATTCGTTCTCTTTGTTTTTTTTATTTTTATTTTTTGCTTGTTTACGTATATATGTAGTGGATAAGAAATTAAGAATTAAAATCAACTTTCTTCTTCAATTTTACAAAAAATTCACAATGACGTGTGAAATCCGGGTTTTGCCGCACAGAAAAAGGATTGACCCCCTGCTTAGAGAAAAAACGAAACCAGATTTCGCGAGTAGATGTTAAATTGCTTTTCTGACCAATGGAATCGATTTGCAAGACCAAAAATGTCTAGGTGACTATCAGCTTCGATCAGCATTAGTCTGGAGCAGCGAAAGAGAGTCAGTCAGTTAAGTGCCATACGTGATACACGCTTGGGCAATCATGTCTGGAAAAAGACATGACTGACTGGGCAGAACATTATCCCACAGTAGTTTGCCATTGCTTTCTGCGGTAGACCAAGGCGATAGAACCCAAACTGTCCTGTTATTTAACCCATAACTGGAAGGAATAGACGGATTAATACCTTTCCCAAGGGTATTAACGCGTAAGTGAATGCAATGAATTCAGCTGGAATTCGAACTCGTCTCCCCGATTTCTCGTTCCGAGCCGATATCCACTGCACCACAACGCACACCCGCGAAAGGGAGACACAACTAAAATGTAAAGGGAGAAAGCTCATCCACGACCCGGACGTAAATTTGCGTCACACCTCTTCTTTCTCCTTCTTTCTCGTGTGCTGATTCCTTTTAATTCTTCTTCTTTATCCAAAGATATTCCTCCCAAACAAACGCTCATACATACATACATACATACATACGTACGCATGAACACTTTCCAGGAAATTACTACTACGAACTTCTACCCTTAACTTCTTAATGATGTTTCTAATTGAACATTAATTTCTACGAATTGTTATTATTCTTTCCTTTTAATAAATTTTTATTTTAACATTCAAAATGAAGAGTTTTCTTCTCACAAATATGTTATAGGATCCTGTTCTATTAAACAAATTCCACTAATGTTTTTTAACAACCTGATGACATATTTAAATGCGGGGATTGTAGGCTATGTTTAGAAGTGACTATATCTTCAATAGTAAGCGAACAGGAGTTTCAGTGTGAGGTGCTTATAGGGGGCGCGTTTCCCTTTTATGAAAAAGCGATAGCGTAGCAAGAAGCTTGCAATGATTAGTCTGTGGTAAAGGTCTTGTAGGCTGGAAAATAATTCTCCACCTCATACGGACGCGTAGAACACTTTTGGCCCCTATCAATTTATTTTTAATCGTTACACTCCAAGCAAGGCGGTACAACCACTGATGCGCAGGGGACTAAATAAGAGTTAAATTTTAGCCAGGAGAAGTGTGAAGAGAAAAACGAACCAGTTACAGGGGGTGTCAGAGAGAGGGCAAGAAAAGGATGGGAACACAGGTGTGAGGACAGTTTTGAAGCTAGAGAGAAAGGAAAGGAACAAGATATACAGGGTGATGGAGAGAGAGAGAGACAAAAACAGAGAGAGAGGGGAGAGTGAAGAGAAAGATGAACCAATTACAGGAGTAGTCAGAGACAGAGCAAGAGAAGGATGGCAACACAGGTGTGAAGACAGTTGGGAAGGTAGAGAGAAAAGAAAAGAATAATATAAATAGAGAGAGAGAGAGAGAGAGAGAGAGAGAGAGAGGAGAGTGAAGAGAAAGATGGACCAATTACAGGGGTATTCAGAGAGAGGGCAAAAGAAGGAAGGGAACAGGTGTGTTGACAGTTGCGAAGGTAGAGAGAAAGGAAAAGAACAAGATAAATATGGTGATGGAGAGAGAGAGACATAGAGAGAGGAGAATGAAGAAAAAGACAAACCAGTTACAGGGGGTGTCAGAGAAAGTGCAAGAGAATGATGGGAACACATGTATGAAGACAGTTTCGAAAGCAGGGGGAAAGGAATAGAACAAGATATACAGGGTGATGTAGAAAGAACTGGAGTCAAGTGGATAAGAGATGGGTATTGACATTGCATTTAAATTCCTGACAGTTGCAAAGGCAGAGAGAAAGGAAAAGAACAAGATAGAACAAGATATACAGGTTGATGTAGAAAGAACTGGAGTCAAATGGATAAGAGATGGGTATTGACATTGCATTTAAATTCCTGACAGTTGTAAAGGCAGAGAGAAAGGAAAAGAACAAGATAGAACAATATATACAGGGTGATGTAGAATGAACTGGATTCAAGTGGATAAGAGATGGGTATTGACATTGAATTTAAATTCCTGACAGTTGCAAAGGCAGAGAGAAAGGAAAAGAACAAGATAGAACAAGATATACAGGGTGATGTAGAATAAACTGGATTCAAGTGGATAAGAGATGGGTATTGACATTGCATTTAAATTCCCGACAGTTGCAAAGGCAGAGAGAAAGGAAAAGAACAAGATAGAACAAGATATACAGGGTGATGTAGAATGAACTGGATTCAAGTGGATAAGAGATGGGTATTGACATTACATTTAAATTCCTGACAGTTGTAAAGGCAGAGAGAAAGGAAAAGAACAAGATAGAACAAGATATACAGGGTGATGTAGAAAGAACTGGAGTCAAGTGGATAAGAGATGGGTATTGACATTGCATTTAAATTCCTGACAGTTGTAAAGGCAGAGAGAAAGGAAAAGAACAAGATAGAACAAGATATACAGGGTGATGTAGAATGAACTGGATTCAAGTGGATAAGAGATGGGTATTGACATTGCATTTAAATTCCCGACAGTTGCAAAGGCAGAGAGAAAGGAAAAGAACAAGATAGAACAAGATATACAGGGTGATGTAGAAAGAACTGGAGTCAAGTGGATAAGAGATGGGTATTGACATTGCATTTTAATTCTTGGAAGTTGTAGGCGTCAGAAAAGCAAGTATACAGAAGGGAGTTTCACAAGCTTGAAGTGCGAGCGAAGAAGCTGCTGGAATAGAATTGTCGGCTGAATTTGGTTGATGTAACTGTAAATTGGTGGGACCTTGTTACCAGTCTGGTTGCACGAGTAAATCTTTTTGTGGCGGTGGCACCAGTGGCTTAAGCTCATCGGAGTAGAAGCAATTCTGGAAAGTATAGAATGGGCAGTTATAGCCCTGATTGCACCAGTGTATGTTATCAGTTTTTACTGTGGACACGGTTCGGATATGGTGGTGATTACATCAGTTAACTTGTAATTGCTATCATAATTATCTTTCTTTGTATAGCTTTCATAAATTCATTTTCCTTGTTTTTTATGCTAGGAATAAAAAGAAAAAAAATCCTATCAACTTTATTCATAGATTCCACTCTTTGGCGAAAACATCTCCCATATTCTTACAGCGTCGTCTTTGTCTTCTATAATTCTTTACCATTTTTGTTCTCAGTACTTTTCACTCAGCCATTCTACGTTTCGTCTTTTTTTTTCTCCCCCTTTATTTTCTTCGTTCGTTTTGCAACTCATCATTTTTCCTATTCACCTAATAACCCAACAGTCCATCCAGAATGCCCCGAAGACTGTTTCAATAAATTATTCCATTCATCTAATCAAAAGTTAGCTTCTTGGACCCTCCTGTTGAGAAGAACTTATTAGGCACCACGTTTAGTAACTCCCCTCGGCATTTTTCTTGTCTTATTCAGTGAAGAGACATTTTTTAAAAAGATACCATGTAAAAATAGACAAAAAATCTATGAACCCCCAAGCAGAAAAAATACTAAATGTAAAAATAAATAAATTAAAATAAATAAAAATGTTATTTGCCAAAAAGGAAAGAAAAAACTTTCCCTTAACGAAAAAAGTAAAATAAATAAATAATAAAACTCCACAAAATCAAAATCTTATAAGAACTAAAGAAAATATTTATGTATATATATATATAAAAACACACTTCTTAAAAAGAGAGAGAAATATTTGCTAGAAAAGTATATGGAAAAAAGTAAGACATTAAAATACAATAGAGCCTACTAATTCTATTAATAAAACTTTTATATAAGACAAAACCAGGAAGACGGAATAAAAGACAGATAAATAAACACAAAATATGAAAAACATAAAAACTCTCAACAGTAAATGATTCAGAAGTTCGTTTAGCAGCTGGGAATCTGGCCGAAAAAGAATTAAAACAGGACATTTGATTTCAACCAAAACTGTTAGCGGGAATTTGGCTCAAAATAGATGTGACAAATGAGCGCCATTTTTTTTTTCTGATTTCTTGTTAGTTTGAGGTTATTATTTATTTATTTATTTTACGTTTTGCTTTTATTAACTTTTTTGTTCACTTTGTTTCTGTTTATTCAGTTGCTACTTGTTAATTTTTGGTTGCTGAATTTTTGAACTTACTGTTTATATCTGTTGTCGGTGTTATGATTACTATTATTATTATTATGCTGTCGTTTTTCATCATATTTCGATTTCTGCTATGGTCGCACTACCTACCAAGTCTGCGGGAAGGCTTAAAGCAGATCGTGGTTTGTTGTTATGGCTCAATATCATGTTTTTTCTATCTCCCCTATCATCCCTAGCGTTACATAGAGAAAGTTCTCCTTACTGTGTGGGCTGTACTTAACAAGACAATTTATTATCATTATTATTATGTCATTTTTCATCATATTTCGATTTCTACTTTGGTCTCACTACCAACCAAGTCTGCGGGGAGACCTAAGGCAGGTAGTGGCGTGTTGTTATGACTCCATTTCATGTTTTTCTATCTTCCCTATCATCCCCAGCATTACATAGATAAAGTTTTCCTTAGTGTGTGGGCTGTACTTAATAAGACAATTTTTTGTATATCTCTTAAGCTGGGGTTTCCAGGGATTCTTTCAATGTGTTGTTTTGTTCCATTTTTTATCATTCCAAGTGCACCTACTATCACTGGCACAACTCTTGTTTTCAATTTCCACATTTTTTCTATTTCAATTTCCAGGTCTTTATATTTTGACAGTTTTTCAAATTCCTTGATTGCTATGTTACAATCCGCTGGACAAGCCATATCAATTAATAGACAAGTTTTCTCCTTCTGGTTTTTAACAATAATGTCTGGCCTGTTGGCTTCAATTTTTCTGTCTGTGTAGATGGTGTAATCCCATAGAATGGTTACATCTTCTATTTCTGTAACCGGTGCTGGATGATGTTCATACCAGTGTTTGTTTACAGCTTTTCCATAATGTTTGCACATTGTCCAGTGTAAATATTGCCCAACTCTATCGTGGCGATTTTTATATTCGTTTGGGGCAAGCATAGAACAGCCTGAGATTAGGTGGTCTATTGTTTCTTGGTGTTTATCACAAAACCTGCATTTTATTATCATTAATACATTAATATATTATTATATTATCATTAATATATCATTAATACATTATTATATTTTATCATTATTATTATTATTATTTTAGCCATTAGCACCACTACCGTTAATCATGACAGTTAAGAAAAACAAAATAATCATATTCGATTACTCTTTCTCTTTCCCTCGAAGATTATTTCTCCTTTCATCCTCCCTCGCTTTCTCTCTTGCACTCACATAAATGAAAAAAAAAATCGCAAAAATTACGCACACACACAAATATATATATATATATAAATTCAGAATTGAAGACAGTGACCTAAACACCGAGTGGCGACAGTTTGTTTCATAGATGAAAATGGCCTTAAGATCATATTCGGGCATAAAACAGACGGTCTCCACGTAATATTGAACATTTGTGCCTATATAATATAACCTAACTTAAAATTATATTTTATCATGCCCACACACACACACACACACACACACACACACACACACACACACATATATATATATATATATATATATGTAGGAAAAACTACTAAAAAATTTTGACAGTATTTATTTATTTCTATTATTATATATATATATTTGATATTTCAGACCAGTCTCGGTCTTTCATCAGAAAAAATGATTTTAAAATTTAAACTAGAAGCGTCCGTCAGGTGACGCAGATAGCAGCAGTCTGAACATTTTGAAACGTAAATCTAACTGTAATAATACTTTTAAATGTTGTTTTAAAGAAAAAAATTTAAGTGTATCTAAAAAATGTTTAACTATTGAAATATCTATAAAGATTCAAAATACCTAAATCCCTATTAAAACCCTAGACTATATGTATTTAATTTTAAAATCCAGTATTTTTCTTTCTTTATATATATATATATATATATAATCATGCGCATATATATATATTTATATTTATATATTTTCTTATATATATATACATATATATATTGATATTAATATATATATATTTATATTTATATATTTTCTTTTATATATATATATATATTGATATTAATATATATATATTTATATATTTATATTAATATATATTTATTTATATACTTTTTATGTATTTCTTTATATATATATATATATATATATATATATAGTCATGCGCAGACAAACCTGTTTTGATGTATCACAGCTCATTAGGACGGTTAGACATCCGATTGCTTCTAGCCAGGATTGAACCCCGACCGAATTGACATCAGTCAGCGATTCTACATCTGCACTACGGGCGCTCGGTAGAGGAGGGCAAAATTTAAGCGTGTTATATACAATGTACATACATGCCAGCACTCAAGAGTGTTCAAATTCATTACTGAATGAACGATGCGTAGAAGTGTGAGTAACTATTCTTTTTACAAAAAATCTACCATTCGTCAATAGTGCTCAGTCGGAGTGTAAGAGCGTAAATAGTCATAAATAATCATATATATATATATATATATATATATATATAATATAAATAATCATATATATATATATATATATATATATATATATATATATATATGTCTGTATGTATGTATGTATGTATAGGAAAGAAAAATTATTAACCCGTAAAAACGGAGAAGCTAAACCCAAAAATGTATCTAAATAATATGAAATATTGAATAGATAAAAGATAGAGAACTGAGTGGATATTATCCAGAGCAATATGAATTATCGAGAGGAAAACACAACACATAAATTAACGGTTATAAATCCGGAATTTATTTCGGCTGTTGTAAAAATTACACACTACTTTTGTCAAGTGCAAAAAATCAAATGTCTTATTTAATTCAGAATATTCAACAAAAAATTTTTGCAGACCGAAAGCAAGGTAAGGTGACGGTTAGAGGTGTATACAGTTAAAGATTGCAATACCAATACAAGAAGTGTCACAAAATAAAGAACACATTCACGAAATCACACCCTATCAGCCGACCTCAAGTAGAATGATTACATTGAATCATCTGCTAGGAGGGTAGCACCCGTTCATTAAATACTGCTGTCATATCTGGTCGGGTGCCCTTGCTATTCATCACGGGCTTCTTGACAAAATCCAACGAAGAATCTGTAATGCAATTGATCCCGACCTGGTAGTCCAACTCCAGTCACTTTCTCACCGACGTAATGTAGATCCCCTCAGTCTCTCCTACAAATACTTCCACGGCTTCTGCCCCGATGAGCTTAGTCCCCTGATGCCCTCTCTGCATAAATTAAGTTGATCTACAAGACTAGTGGCTAGGTTCCACCATTTTACAGTTAAACCAATCAAATGTAACCGTAACTTCTAGTCCTCAGTTGTTTTGCTCACACTTCCCACATGTGGAATTCCCTTCCGTATACTTGCTTCCTGACAGTTACAATCGTAATGAATTTAAATGCAAAATCAGTTTCCATCTCTTATCTTCTTCACTCACATCCTTTCTCTGACAACCCTTGTATCATGTTCTTCTTCATTGCCACTCTACTCTCATGCAGCTCTCTTCATACCTGTATTCTCATTCTATTCTTACTCATTCTCTAACCCCCTGTAACTTATTCCTCTTTTACCTCTTATGTAACCCCCTGCACACCAGTGTTAGTTCTACTTTGCTTGGGGTGAAATGATTAGAAAAGAAAAGTATTTAGATGTTTCCCTGAAAACAAGCATCTCTTTTCACACCTGTATTCTCATATTTTTCTTACTCATTCTCTGATACCCATGTATCTTGTTCCTCATTCTCATCACTCACCTCTTATGTAACCCACTGCACACCAGTGTTAGTTCTACTTTGCTTGGGGTGAAATGATTAAAAATGTTTTTAGATGAAATTTTTTTTTAACTATTTTTCGCTATTTATATTGTTTGGACTATTTTCCTAAAGTTTATTGTCATATTCATGACGTTTCGGTTATTGAAACAACCGACCTTCTTCATGCTCTCTCTATATTTCTGTGTTGAGTTATTTAACTAATTACGCTATTAATATTGTCCGAACCTTTATTGTCATATTCACGACGTTTCGGCCCTTGTACGCCCCGAATTATTTCATGAACCGTGTTCGCTGCTTTATTTTTTGCTTCTTTTCTCGCACTTCCCGCCTGTGGAATTCCCTTCCGTATACTTGTTTCCCTGAAAGCTACGACCTCCAAGAATTTAAATGCAAAGTCAACTGCCATCTCTTATCTTTTTGATTCACATCCATTCTATGAGAACCCTTGTATCATGTTTTACTTTTTTCTCTCTAGTCTTATGCAGCCCTCTTCACACCTGTATTCTCATCCTTTTCTTACTCATTCTCTGACACCCCAATAACCTGTTCCTCTTTCTCATCACTCACCCCTTATGTAACCCCCTGCACACCAGTGTTAGTTCTACTTTGCTTGAGGTTAAATGATTAGAAAAGAAAAGTTTTTAGATGTTTCCCTGAAAGCATGGATCCGCCTTCACACCTGTATTCTCATCCTTTTCTTACTCATTCTCTGACACCCCAATAACCTGTTCCTCTTTCTCATTACTCACCCCTTATGTAACCCCCGGTTCTGCCATGCTTGGGGTGAAATGATGAAAGAAATAAAACAAAAGAACACGAAGCTCTTAAAGGAAAAGATATATACAAACAAAAACAGGAGAATAGATATAAAATACCTCATATATTCATACACATTTCATATCATTTTAAGGGCCATACAGGCAAGCAACAATAACACAAAATTAAAAATAAAAATAACTAAAACAAAGAAGAGAAACAAATAAAAATTGTAAAAATATAAAAAAAGGTATAATTAATATGTAATTAATTAATATATTTACAATCACAAATAATTAGCAATCGCAAAAACTTTTTTTAAAAAAATATTGTTTGATAAAGCAGTGTGTAATCTTTACAACTGTCTAAATAAATACTGGATTTCTAACCGTTTCATTACTTGTTGAGTGTTCGTCTCAATATTTCACCATATTATATATATATATATATATATATATATATATATAGTGTATCGAGGTAGCAGATAATTTTCTAAACATATACTGTTGAATATAAGAGAAAATGAATGTCTATTATGTTTAATCATGAGCCGTTCTGAACATCGTATTTTGGCTTGAATTTCAGTTAGAAATAAAGACAAAAATTCTCCAACATTTGGATGATTTTTTATTAAGTTGGTTCTAAGCTTTCGGCTCACATGCCATTGGTTAGCGGAGTTTTATGTCAACACAAGATAGATTTGTCTCTGACAGTAGATGTTTTTGTGTTAACATCCTTGTAACTTCTCTGAAAATGGCTCATGTGAGCCGAAAGCTTAGAACCAACTTAATAAAAATTGTCCAAATTTTGGAGAATTTCGTTTTTATTTTCAGCTGAAATTAAAGCCAAAATACGATGTTTAGAACGGTTCATGTTTAAACATAATAGACATTCATTGTCTCTTATATTTAACAGTATATGTTTAGAAATATATATATATATATATATATATATATATATATATATTGGTTGTTTAATACTTAGATTTTGGTCCAAATAGGTTTAGACCAGTACACATTTTTATTAAAAGGTGTTCTATACAATTATATTGTAGAACTTTTGAATATTTGTTTTAAATATGAAAAAAATATATATATAAGAATATATTCTTATATATAAGAATATTTGTTTTAAAAATGAAATATATATATATATATATATATATATATATATATATATGTGTGTGTGTGTGTGTGTGTGTGTGTGTGTGTGCGTGTGCGTGCGTTAATTTTTCTTTTCATTAACAGTTATTTGTTTCTTTGCATAAATTAATTTTTGAAACATTTTTCTGGTTTTCGGCAACTTAAATTGTTCTTTTCGGTACTTTTAAAATTCATAATCCATAATCATATTTTTAATTTTTTTGACAGTGTTCTGTTGATAGATATACATTGCTATTCTTTTATTCATCAACCGACTTTGTAAACTCCATGACACTTTCGTTTTCTGCGGAGAATATAGTTCGACAGGGCTACATAGGATTTTGTTCTACAATTAACCATCTTCTATAGTGTGGATAGTAGGGGCACCTCGGCGTGGTGTAATGGTTAGAATGCTTGTCTATCTAGAATATGTTACAACTGAGTTATGAGTTTGATCCTCATACGGTGCCTTGTGAGTTGTGCCACATCTAAGCGACACTGAGAAAATTTACTATAGTGTGGTTAGTGGTGGAATAAAACCAACTGTTATGTTGTGTGTAACAGAAATAGTTGGTAAATAATCACAAACACCGGAAATAAAGTAAATGAAATATATTATCGAAAAATGTACAACAGAGTTGTTAGTAGAGTACAGGAACAATGGTTTAGTAACACGAATCGTAGTAAGACGTAGAGTCTGTGTATAGCACACTTCCGGTTCGCTACGGGAAATACTCGACTGACTTGATATCGAGCTGAACACGCAACGCTCAACGCAACGCAACCCAATGCTAAAATATGAGGCCATTACACTATACTTTGTGTAGTGATAGCAACAGTCCATTATAAATACAAATGTGGAGCGGGCCCTAACAGCAACAAAAATAATAAGAATCACATTCTACGTGGAAGATATCAAACACTTTGGTAAAACCCAGAATAATTTTGAGGATATCCTCGATAATGTAAAATATTTCATTGATGATATTGGTATTCATTTTGGATTAAATAAATGTGCAACATTAAAATTCAAGGAATGGAGAATTACAGATATACGCTCAATTGATATAGATTTTGTCACGCATATTAGAATCGTGAAACAAGGAAAATCCACTAAATAACTAGGAGTCAGCGAAAGAGATGGAATGCAAAAAACTCAAATGAAGGTGATTTTTGTTTTATAATCATATCGCCCCAAGCAAGGCATTTTACTGCCACTGTTTTGCAAGGGGGTTTACATAGGAAGAAAGTTATGAGAATGAATGACAAGGGATCATAAGGCGTTCAGGAACAGGGTAAGAGAAGGATGACTGCGGTCATAAAGTGAGGGATCAGTTTATATACTGAGGTAATGTAGAATTGATCCCCCATTTTATATCCACATTATAATAGTAAAAAATATTTTTGTTTTATAACCATATCGCCCCAAGCAAGACATTTTATTGCCACCTGTTTTGCAATGGGGTTACATAGGAAGAAATTTATGAGAAAGAGTGACAAGGGATTACAAGGCGTTCAGAAAGACGGTAATAGAAGGATGACTGTGGCCATAAAGTGAGGGATCAGTTTATATATTGATGTAATGTAGAATTGATCCCCCACTTTGTATCCACTTTATAATAGTATAGAAATTTTTTTTAATAATCATATCGCCCCAAGCAAGGTATTTTACTGCCACTGTTTGCAGGGGGTTACATAGGAGGAAAGTTATGAGAAAGAGTGACAGGTTATATGGGGTGTCAGGACGTGGGTAAGACAAGGATGACTGCGGCCATAAAGTGAGGGATCAGTTTATATATTCATTGTAATCTTGAATTGATCCCCCACTTTATATCTACATTATAATAGTATATAATTTTTTTTTAATAATCATATCGCCCCAAGGAAGGCATTTTATTGCCACCTGTTTTGCAGGATGGCAGAAGTATTCAGTGCACGGACGGATGGCATATTTATACATGTGCAGGATTGTTTCAGGCAGAATGACACAGAGAACCGAATACTGATGAGAGCGGAGTGGACAGAGAAGTGAGCATAAAAGTGAGGATGCAGGTTAGTGAGATAGAAGATGACTATTGACTTTATATTTAAATTCTTGGAGATTGTAGCTGTCGAGAAAGCAAGTAAATGCAAGGGAATTTCACAGGCGAGAAAAGAAACTGATGGAGTAGAATTTGCGTTTACAATTTATTGGTTCCACGGTAAAATGGTGGGACCTAGTTGCTAATCTTGTGGCTCGAGTAAATTTATATATAGAAGGCACCAGTGAGCTGAGTTCATCGGAACAGAAGCCGTTAAAGTATTTATAGAAGAGACACAGGGAAGTCACATTGCGCCGGTGAGAAGAAGACTCTCGGAGCGGCCAATCGAGATCTATTACATTACAGATTCTCTGTTGGATTTTCTTAAGGACACCTAGGTGGATAGCAGGCGCACCTGACCAGATATAGCAGTAGTATTCAATGCACGAGCAAATGATTAATTTATAAATGTTCAGGATTGTTTTAGAGGGAAAAAACTTCCTAGCCCTACACAGAGAACCGACTTTCTTAGCAGCAGATTTAGCTATGGATTCTATATAGTCATTCCACTTGAGGTCGGTTAACCCTAGTGTTTTGTTTTCAGGGAGACTAGCCTGATCCATGCTAATGGGGTTAGGAGCAATTGTCTGAGATGGTTAACAGATAGCAGCTTCGTTCTGGAAGCAATAAAATTCACGAGCCATTTCTTACCCAAGTTCTCCATGGATCGGTGGTTCTTTTCAAGCTTGGCAGCGAGGTTTGCTTTTACAGCCTCAGTAGATTTTTGATCAAGACGAGAGTAAACTGTAGTGTCGTCAGCGTATGTGCCTACTTGGGATCTTATTACATCGGGGAGATCGTTAATGTAGATCAGGAAAAGTGTAGTACCTAGAATACAGCCTTGAGGGTCACCGGCGTTCGTATGGTAGAATACAATAAGCATGTGCACCTGGTGTTAAATAGCAAAAAAATTTCACAAAACAGAATATTAGTCATAAACATTTCGGTTGTCGCTGTGGCGCTATACATTTCCAACATCCTCATTTAGACCATAGTCGACATTAGGAGAACGGATGTATATCTGGAAAGGTTTCTCACTTTCCACTGCTTGAATAATTCTAAGGATGAAGTTGATTGTCTGTATGTGTCCAAAAGGCCGAGGATAAGTTCACGGTGAACTTTCTTCTAAAACCGCAATCGTCGGTCTTACCTGGAAGCTACAAAATACTAGATGATGCTCCGTGCCAAAGAGCATGAAAAAATAAGGGACATAACTGATGTAATCATAAAGCGGTACTGTGTGAATAATCAACAAAACGGAGGTTGGGAATAATAGTATATCAAAAAATACAAGACTCACACACTGCATGAAGTAGATACTCTGCTAGTGAACTGCTAGTCAGTATAATCACTCTACTCCAATAGTATTCATGTATTTAAGAATATAAGAACATTCCATTCGTGTATATATGTAGGTATACAACACACACACACACACACACACACACACACACACAAATATATATATATATATATAATTAAAAGTAATAATCTGCAAAACATAAAACAAAATTATTGAAGCTACTGTAGTGATTCAGCAACAGTGATATAAATATATGGAACAAGCAAGTCTGTATCTCATGATTTACAGAGTTTAATCAGATTGCTGAAACAAATGCAGATATATTGACATATGTGAATGTGAGATGAAGCCTTCCTCAATAAATAGACAGAGAGAAGGACAATCAAATAGTTAACAAAAGATGACACACATTAAATGTCCCCTTCCTCAGCAAATAAGTAATAACCCCTTGACACATAAATCCAAAAAGTCAATTACAACATTGTGATGGTAAAAACTCTAAGTTTCTTAATTCCAATCTAAAGTCATAATACAAGTCTGAAGGCTTCATAGGATAGTGGAAATGTGAGTGCCCGTAGAGAAAGGGTTAAAATAACAAATTTGCCAGTATATTCTTGTTTCCCACCTCATTTCTATTAATGTTGTAACCCTAAAAGATTACTGTGTGAGTAATCACCAAAATGGAGATTGGGAATAATAGTATATCAACAAGTACGAGACTCGTATTCTGTGTGAAATAAAACCACTTCTAGGAAACTGTTAGTCAGTATAATCACTTTCCTCTTCTTTTTAGTCTATTAGTGTTTCTGTACTTAAGAGAATAGGAATATACCTTAATGTGTTTTTAATATTATCGCCCCAAGCAAGGCATTTTATTGCCACTGTTGTGCAATGGTTTACATAGAAGGAAAGTTATCAGAAAGTGTGATAGGTTATGGAGGGTGTCAGGAAGTGGGTAAGAGAAGGATGAGAATACTGATGAAAGTGGAGTGAAGGGAGAAAGGAGGATGAGAGGGTGGATGCCAGTTAGTGAGATGACTGTTGACTTTACATTTAAACTTTTGTCGCTCTGTGGGAAGCAAGTAAACGGAAGGGGATTCCACAGGCGGGAAGTGCGAGAAAAGAAGCTAATGGAGTAGAATTTACGTTTACATTTTATTGGTTTCACAGTAAAGAGGTAAGACCCAGCTGCTAATCTTGTGGCTCGAGTAAATTTATATATAGGGGGCACCAGTGAGCTAAATTCATCGGAGAAGAATCCGTGAAAGTATTTGTAGAAGAGACACTGGGAATGGAATCCACATTGCGCCGGTGAGAAAGTGAGTGTATTCGAGCTACCAAGTCTGGATAGATCACATTACAGATTCTCCGCTGAATTTTGTCAAGGACACCTAGTTGGATAGCAGGAGCACTCAACCAGATATGGTAGCAGTATTCAATGCACGGGCGGATGCTAAGTCGGGATCTATCACATTACTGATTCTCCGTTGGATTTTGTCAAGGACCCCTAGGCGGATAGCAAGAGCACCCAACCAGATATGGCAGCAGTATTCAATACACGGGTGGATGGTAGATTTATATATGTGTAGGATTGTTTCAGACGGGAAAAACTTGCTGGCCCTTCGCAGAGAACCGACCTTCTTAGCAGCGGATTTGGCTATGGATTCTATATAGTCACTCCACTTGAGATCTGTTGTGAGAATTAACCCGAGTGTTTTGTGGTTGTTTTTTCATTGCCAGCAATATTTGGAGAGGGCAGTTCTTCTACTGTATTTGCTATTACTTAAATCAATTGTAGTATCGTTAATTTTTTAGTTTGCAGTTGAGCCAAAATAAAATTTACCATCGCCATTGGTGTTTGCCCTGTAAGTCATACTTTCTGTTAAGCAATGGTCGTTTAGTGAGCACGTTTTATCTTTCGTTAGTTACAATTATATTTAGTTTATTAGATTTACTATTTTCTCTAGTAGAGTTACGCTTATTTTCCAGGATGGACACGCCCGACACTTTACACCTGTGTTCATATCCTTCTCTTGCCCTGACATCCTCTGTAACTGGTCCGTCTTTTTTCTTCTTTCTCCTCCTGTTCAAGCTATTACCCTTTGTAGTCCCCTGCGCATCAGTGGCGGTACTTGCTTTGGTTGAAACGATTAAAAATAAATTGATAGAGGCCAAAAGTGTTCTACGCGTCCGTATGAGGTGGAGAATTATTTTCCATCCTACAACACCTTCACCACAAACTAATCATTGCAAGCTTCTTGCTACGCTATCGCTTTTTCATAAAAGAAAAACGCGCCACCTATAAGCACCTCACACTGAAAGTCCTGTTCGCTTACTATTGAAGATATAGGGTGCGTCATCCATGTCTTGTACAAAGTCACTTTTAAACATAGCCTACAATTGTTATATAGCAATATACAACAAACACGCATATATATAAAAATATAAGTTATATTTTTATTAATGACGATGAACCGTGTAGCCGAGTGAACAGAGAGTGAGAGCGCGCTTCCAAGGGTTGACGGGGGAGTGTCGTCAGATCTGTTGTGTCTCTCTCTCTCTACTCTGGTCTGGTCTGTCTGGACTGTCTGTCCTCGTCTGGTGAATCCGTGCGCCGAGGTCTTTTTATAATCTCCAAACCGGAACTTTTTCTTCCGGTTTTTGCCTCGCCCAAGCACGCCCACGTACTCAGAGACACCTACTCAGAGACACCTGTTCTGTTTGCCTCTTGTAGCCATTTCCGCTACTGCCGGAAATAAGGTCAAACAAACATCCGTTCCTTTCAACGACCGGAAACGCCCCCGCTTGCATCAGCTTCCTCGGGTGGGCCCAGATTGTTATATTACACAATCCCCGCATTTAAATATATCATGAGCTTGTTGAAAAACATTAGTGGAATTTGTTTAATAGAACAGGATCCTATAACATATTTATGTGAAGAAAACTGTTCATTTTGAATGTTAAAATAGAAATTTATTGAAAGGAAAGAATAATAATTCGTAGAAATTAATGTTCAATTAGAAACATCATTAAGAAGTTAAGGGTAGAAGTTCGTAGTAGTAATTTGTTGGAAAGAGTTTATGCGGACGTATGTATATATGTATGAGCGTTTGTTTGGGAGGAATATCTTTGGATAAAGAAGAAGAATTAAAAGGAATCAGCACACGAGAAAGAAGTGGAAAGATGAGGTGTGACGCAACTTTACGTCCGGGTCGGGGATGAAGTTTCTCCCTTTACAATTTAGTTGTGTCTCCCTTTCTCGGATGTGCGTTGTGGTGCAACGAGCTACAATCCTTACTTTCGACAAGGCCAACCTTCCGTACTTAAAGGAAAACATGCTACGCCACTGCTTATAAGCAGGTCACATTGAAACACCTGTTCGCTTACGATATCATGTGCATCAGCCATGCCTGGCACAATGCCACTTCTAAACATAGCAGACAATCCCCGCATTTAAAGATATCATAAGGTCGTTGAAAAAGTAACTTGAATTTGGTTAATAAAACAAGATGCTATAACATATTTTTGAGGAGAGAAATGCTCATTTTGAATGATAAAATAGAAATGTATTAATATGAAAGAATAACAACGTAGAAATTAATGTTCGATTAGAAACATCATTAAAAAGTTAAGGGAACAAGTTAAGGGTTCATGCGTACATATGTATATATGTATGAGCGTTTGTTTGGGAGGAATATCTTTGGATGGAGTAGAAGAATTAAAAGGAATCAGCACACGAGAAAGAAGGAGAAAGAGGTCAATGTGCGACGTGACCTTACGACAGGGTCGTCGATGAAGGTTCTCTCTTTACATTTTAGTGTGTCGTCTCGTCTCACTGCTCCCTTACGAGTGTCTGACTGACACTGATCAAAAGATTTATGGTAATCTAGATTTTTTGCACGAGATCGCTAAGTCCCTCTTGATCTTGCAAATCGATTTCATTGGTCAGAATATCAATCTAACATCTTGTTCCCTGTTTAGGATGTGGTTTCCGGCTTCCTTTTTTCCAATCTTTTCACTCTCTTCTTTTTTTCTTTTTTTTTTTTCTTTTGGAGTAGATAGACTAAACTATCGCGCGGTTCACAAACCACCCACATCTATTGACAGGTGAAGAGGCTAAATCCCAGTTTAGTATGTGGTTTCCGGCTTTCTCTTTTCCAATCTTTTCACTCTTTTCTTTTTTCTTTTTTTTTTTCAATTGGAGTAGATAGACTAAACTATAGCGCGGTTCACAAACCACACACGTCTACTGAACAGGTGAAGAGGATCATCACTTGTTCTCTGTTTGGGATGTGGTTTCCGGCTTCCTCTTTTCCAATCTTTTCACTATTTTCTTTTATTTCAATTGGAGTAGATAGACTAAACTATCGCCCGGTTCACACTCCACCCACGTCTATTGAACAGGTGAAGAGGCTCATCACTTGTTCTCTGTTTGGGATGTGGTTTCCGGCTTCCTCTTTTCCAATCTTTTCACTATTTTCTTTTTTTTCAATTGGAGTAGATAGACTAAGCTATCGCCCGGTTCACACTCCACCCACGTCTATTGAACAGGTGAAGAGGCTCATCACTTGTTCTCTGTTTGGGATGTGGTTTCCGGCTTCCTCTTTTCCAATCTTTTCACTATTTTCTTTTTTTTCAATTGGAGTAGATAGACTAAGCTATCGCCCGGTTCACACTCCACCCACGTCTATTGAACAGGTGAAGAAGTTCATCACTTGTTCCCTGTTTTGGGTGTGGTTTCCGACTTTCTTTTTTCCAATCACTTCACTCTTAGGTAGCCCCCTGCACGTCAGTGGCGTTACCGCCTTGCTCGCGGTGATATGATTAATACACACACACACACATATATATATATATATATATATACCATCCGCCCGTGTATTGAATACTGCTGCCATATCTGGTCGGGTGCCCCTGCTATTCTCCTAGGGATTCTTGACAAAATACAACGGAGAATCTGTAATGTGATCGATACCGACTTGGCTGACCGCCTGCAGTCACTCGCTCACCGGCGGAACGTGACTTCCCTGTGCCTCTTCTATAAATACTTTCACTGCTTCTGCTCCGATGAACTTAGATCACTGGTGCCCCCTATGTACGGATTTACACGTGATACTAGATTAGAAACTAGGTCCCACCCTTTGACAGAGAAACCGATGAAATATAAACGCAATTTCTGCTACAATAGCTTCTTTTCTCGCACTTCCCGCCTGTGGAATTCCCATTCGCATGCTTGCTTCCCCGACGGCTACGACCTCCAGGAGTTTAAATGTGAGGTCAATAGCCACCTCCTAACACACTAACTCGCACCCATTCTCTAAAACATTTCCTATGTACCTCCTTACTCGTCTATCACCCTCCTTCGAACATTTCCTATATCCAATCACTCTATGTAACCCCCTGCGCTATAGTAGCAGTGGAATGCCTTGCTTAGGGTGAAATGATTAATATATATATATATATATATATATATATTCTGTTGTAGATAGGAAGCTAAAAATTAAAATCAAACTTTCTCTTCACTTTTACAAAAAAATTACAATACCCCTAAGAAAACCGGAAACCACATCCTAAACAGAGAACAGGGGATGAGCCTCCTCACCTGTTCCATAGACGTGGGTGGAGTGTGAACCGGGCGATAGTTTAGTCAATCTACTCCAATTGAAAAAAAAAAAAGAGTAAAAAGATTGGAAAAGAGAAAGCCGGAAACCACATCCTAAACAGGGAACAAGAGATGAGCCTCTTCACCTGTTCAATAGACGTGGGTGGAGTGTGAACCGGGCAATAGTTTAGTCTATATGTGCAGGATAGATTCAGACAGAAAGAACTTTCAGGCCCTGCACAGAGAACCGACTTTCATAGCAGCGGATTTAGCAATAGATTCGATGTAGTCATTCCACATGAGGTCCACTGAGAGTGTGAGGCCAATGAGGCGTAGTGTATGGATTGCAATCTGTCAAAATGATAGAATAGCAAAAGAAAAAGTAGGAAAACTGTCTGTAATCTAACATGTCTCATTTTATTAAATGTCTTTACATATTTATTTATCTGACACGAATTTAACAAAAAAACGAAACAAAAAAAAAACAAGTGAAATTCTTGTCTTGCAAACAAATCTAAATATATTTATAAATGGAACTTTGTCTGTGTGTGTGTGTGTCTGTCTGTGTGTGTGTGTGTCCGTTACCTATAGACTCCGAAAATTTACACAGTTGTACTATAAGCGTCTGCGAGTGTTCTTAGCTAGGGTTTGTGTCGAGGTACCCCCGATAAATATCGAAATTCGAGAATCGAAAAATCGGGTTACAGAAGGAGTGGTCCAATTTTAATCAAATTTGATACACTCATAGACAAAGACATAAGAAACGATATTCAGAAGTTTCAAGGTTGCAGTTCTTACAATAGTGCAGAAAATCGATAATAAATATAAAGTGTAACCCTTATATAAGAGAGTTGTAGGAACCATATGAAATCTCTCTTATATCCGGGTTTCTCTTATATGCGACTGTCTTATATGCTGGTTATATATAAAAGGCAAAATGTTTATGTGTGTATCTATTTATCTGCCTGTATGTCTGTATTTTTTTTTCAGCCTTTTTATTTTAGTTTTTGCTTCGGATTTAGCTCTAAGTATGTATAATTGTAGTTCTTAGTCTCACCCATGATACCATTTACTCAGAGGACTTATTTAGCCTTCAAAATTCAGTTTACGCCGAAAAAAATCCTATGGGATATCGATACCAGGAAATCAAAATTTGACTTACATCCATTCATTTTTCTTTCAGTCTACAGTTTCGCTTTAACTGGAAACAACGATTGGTTTTTAGTCTTTCGTGCCAACGTTCAAATAGTCTGATCTCCAGGACCATGGATTAGTTTTAAAGCTTTCATTACACTCGAGCAACGCCGGGCTATACTGCTAATATTTATATAAATGTGTGACTACTGTGGTTTGTCTGAGTGTGTCCGTCTGTGGTCATTGATTAATTTTCATTTTTGAGGAAAATTTATTCATCCATTCGGTCATTTAATTCATCAAAAATTCAGTGAATGAAAATTAGCAAAGATAGAAAATAATATATCTGTCATTACAAACATCTCAAGTTCGTCAAATATTATAATCACTGAGCAACGAATGCTTAAGGATTTTTTCCCGATATATTTAAATGAAAGAAAATTTTAAAAAATTAAAAAAATAGTAAAAAAGCAAAAAAAAAAAAGAAACAACGCCGCCGTAATTATTAGTCGTTCCCAATATTTTTTCTCTTCTTCTGATGAAGACTAAAATAGTGTAAAAACATAGACGTCACGTGACCATCGTTATCATTGCCTCCATTTTGGTTTGGGCCTCGCTGCTTCTTTTTTTCTGTCGCTTGATTAGCTTGGAGAGTTAAATGCTAAAGAAATACACATGAAACTGAAAAGGAAAACAAAACATTCTTGCACACACACACACACACATATATATATATATATATTTAGTGTATCGAGGCAGCAAATAATTTTCTAAACATATGCTGTTAAATATAAGAGTTAATGAATGTCTGTTATGTTTAATCATGAGCCGTTCTAAACGTCGTATTTTGGCTTTAATTTCAGTTGAAAATAAAGACAAAAATTCTCCAACATTTGGATAATTATTTATTGATTTTCTTCTAAGCTTTCGGCTCACATGAGCCATCTTCCGTGAGGTTGTTTAGACTGAAATATTATAACATCCACCATCACCGACGATTTTATTTTGTGTTGATATAAAACTCCGCTTGGCAACGGCAATAGTTACCAAAAATAACAAACGCAGTTCACAAATTTGCAATGCGGTTCTATGACGTCACACCGCGGGATAGCGCGAAATGACAACAAAATAATCTTCTCTCTAAAAATATTTAGAGATATTTTTATAGAACTTAAAAAAATAAATTGCCAGAACCCATCAAAATAATATTTTCCCCACTTCAATCTTTAAACTGAATACAAGCTTGCATTTGTTTACATGTATGTAAAGGAATTAATTAATATTTTTGCAGAGAATTTCGAAGATGTTGATGATGGTTTTAGTGTGTATCTGAATGAATCTATATTTGCATGATGATTCTTGCAGATTTATTTATTTATTTATTTTATTTTGTATCATTTCTCTCTTCTTTTAACTTTTCTTTCCAATGGCTGAGACAAAGAACTACAACTATACCTACTTAGAGCCAAACCCGAAGCAAAAACTAAAATAAAAGGGCTGAAAAAAATACAGACATACAGGCAGATAAACAGACACACACACAAACATCTTGCCTTTTATATATTATCGATTTCTACACTATTGTAAGAACTGCAACTGTGAAACTTCTGAATATCGTTTCTTATGTCTTTGTCTATGAGTGCACCAAATCTGATTAAAATCGGACCACTCTTTTTATAACCCGATTTATTTGATTATCGATTTTCGATATTTATCGGGGGTACCTCGACAAAAAACCTAGCTACGAACCCTAGCAGAGGCTTATAGTACAACTGTGTAAATTTAAAAGAGACTCGGTTCAGCCGTTTCGGAGTTTATAGATAACGGACACACACGTACAGAGACAAAGTTCCATTAAGAAAAAAGTTTTGATTTTGTCTGGATCGCTGTCAAGAGTGGCAAAAGCAGTATCAGCTACTTTTGATCTAGTTGATACGGAACATTGCGTCCACATCCGTCATGTTTTAAATTCGCATTCTTTACGTGCTCTTACGGTTCATCGTTTCCGTTTGATTGATTTATCGTATCTGACCGCATAAAAGTCGCAAGGAACTATTAAATGAAGGCTGATTTCGACAGCATATACTCAGCCTGAAGTGTTTTTAGCGTATATATATACGTTTGTTAATGGAAGTTTCTCCCGAAACAAGATACCAATAGCAAACAAGGAAGAAGGAAATGCATGAATTTAGAGAGAGGAAGAGTGTGCTTCTGTTATACCTTTCGTCTCTTCTTAATCTTTTCCTGGCTCACCTTCCTCATCCCTTCTTTTCTTTACTAAACTTTATTTCTGATACACTAGAATTTCTTCATTTTACGTTCGACAGAGGTTGAAAATATCTGTCTCTAGTAGACATGTTGAAATAACTATTCCACAAATGTAAAATTTGAATTAACAAATGAAATAAAGGAATATCTGATCTGTAAATTAAATCTATATCGAGTTCTCTGTTAAATCAATTTTAATATTTGACTTAATATTACTTGGATTGTTTACCAATCTTCTCCTGGATTTATTACTGATATATATATATATATATATATATATATATATATAAGGGCAAGATGTTTGTGCGTGTGTGTGTCTGTCTGTCTGTGTGCCTTTTATGAAAATCCACAGTTTTTATCTGATTCTCACCAATCTTCTCACAAATATTCTTTAGGCTTCCGGTCAGGTCATGGGCTATTTTTTTTTGGATTCCCGCTCCCCGATATTGGAAATTGATACCCCGATATCCGATCAGGTCTGATCAAGATCAGGATTTCAGCTCTTTTATCGTGGTTCTTGCTGCAGAATTTGCTGTAATTTGGTAAAACACTAATTGATCTTCCAAGACGTCACATTTTCCCGATATCGGAAATCGATACCCCCGATATTCTATCGAATCTGATCAAACACCAATATTCAGCCATCAATATGGCTTATTTTCTCCAATATTACTCCAGATGTGTGCAATAAGTTTTTTATGGACTGACTTAGGTTAGTTTATCCTTGGATGACTTATTTGTCTCCGATATTGGAAATCGATACCCCGATATCCTATCGGGTCTGATCAAAATCAGGTTTTCAGCCATTTTATTTTGGTTTTTGCTTCGTGTTTTGCTCTAAGTAGGTATAATTGTAGTACTTAGTCTCAGCCATGATACCATTTACGCATAAGAAATTGTTAAACTACATTTTACCGAAAAAAACTAGCGAAGTGACTTTTACCGAGGTAGTAAACATATTAAGTGAATTATTTAGTAAAAAGACATTCTTGTTCCACAAAATGTGAATATGTTTAAATTTGACGAAAGATGACGAACAAGGCTATATAACGTTCGCACCTAATGTGAATAGGTATTGTAGAGAATTCAAGCTGACAGAATTAA
>JBBBDQ010001096.1:450000-532500 GCA_037127315.1 Ascarosepion bandense
GGGAGTGAGTTCCACAGGCGGGAAGTGCGAGAGAGGAAGCTGCAGGAGTAGAATTGTCGTCTGCATTTGGCTAACCTGACTGTGAATGGGTGGGACCCAGTTGCCAGTCTGGTTGCACGAGTAGACACCTGTTGAGGAGGCATCAGTGACTTAAGCTCGTCCGAGCAGAAGCCATGAAAGTATTTATAGAAAAGACAAAGGGAGGCCACATTTCGACGATGCGGAAGTGGCTGCAGTCGAGTCGCCAGATCAGTACCTATCACATTACAGACTCTCCTTTGGAGCTTGTCAAGAACACTGAGGAGAACGGCAGGGGCACCTGACCATAAATGGCAGCAGTACTCCATGCACGGACGGATGGTTGACTTGTATATATGCAGGATGGATTCATTTCGACGATGGGGAAGTGGCTGCAGTCGAGTCGCCAGATCACTACCTATCACATTACAGACTCTCCTTTGGAGCTTATCAAGGACACTGAGGAGAACGGCAGGGGCAATTGATATTTTTTAAAAGATCGACATGTCATTTATTTCTGATGTCTGAAGACTTTTCTACGAATCTGTTATGGGGCGTACCCTTTTTGGACAATAATGAACTCTTCCTATTATTATTAATACCGAGAGAATAATCGTCTCGGGGTGGAGTTGAGTTGGGTTGAGTCACCCCGGTCTAATACTTGGCAATCAGACTAACGTGTAACACTGTTATATTTATTTTCCATTTAATATACATATTTCAAAATTCCCAAGTTCAAATTTTCTTCAGGAACTATTCTGAGTCCACAACAGAATCTTACATGATGTAATAATACATCATTTACTGCTTTATAGATAAACTGATGTAAACTTAATTATAAATGGAACTTTGTCTGTGTGTGTCTCTGTATGTGTGTGTCCGTTACCTATAGACTCCGAAACGGCTGAACGGATTTTCTTGAAAATTTACACAGTTGTACTATAAGAGTCTGCGAGTGTTCTTAGCTAGGGTTTGTGTCGAGGTACCCCCGATAAATATCGAAAATCGATAATCGAAAAAATCGGGTTATAGAAGGAATGGTCCAATTTTAATCAAATTTGATACAGTCATAGACAAAGACATAAGAAACGATATTTCGAAGTTTCAAGGATGCAGTTCTTACAAAAGTGCAGAAAATCGATAACATATATATATATATATATATATATATATATATATATATATATATAAAAGGCAAGATGTTTGTGTGTATGTCTATTTTTTTCAGCCCTTTCATTTTAGTTTTTGCTTCGGGTTTGGCTCTAAGTAGGTATAATTGTAGCTCTTAGTCTGAACCATGATACCATTTACTCAGAGGACGTATTTAGCCTTCAAAATTCAGTTTACGACCAAAAAACCTATTTGATATCGATACCAGGAAATCAAAATTTGACTTACATCCATTCATTTTTCTTTCAGTCTACGGTTTAGCTTTAACTCGAAACAACTATTGCTTTTTAGTCTTTTGTGCCAACGTCTAAAGAGTCTGAGCTCTTGGTCCATGGATTAGTTTTAAAGCTTTCATTATCTCCGAGCAACGCCGGGCTATACTGCTAGTCCATCTATATATCTACATGGCATCGAATTATGGACTGTAACCTCAGAGATGAAAATGCTTTTTGAGACAGCAGAATTGTAAATAAATGATGTCGAACTGTTATAAAATAGCAATCTATTGACATAGCAGTGAAAGTCCTACAAGATGATTCGAAGAAATCATTTGCGACATTATTAGTTAAGCAATATCAATAAATATATATGTTGATGAATAAATGTTTTGAAGACATCAATTAAAATATGCTGCTATTTACGAACATACGAAACTACATCTAGCACATTCTATCTTTCATTACTTTTTCTCCTATAGTTAATTTGTTATAACTGATTTATAAGACTAGAAATTCAATATGATTTTAGAGTAAAATCATTTCGAATGCATTTCTTTAATAAAAGTTTTTCAATAGGATTTTATAGTAAAAAAAATGCATTTTTATCATAAAATAAATTTCTAAGTATTTTTTATAAAGCTATTTTCCCTGCATTTTTTGTAAGAAAACATTTTAATTCATTTTTATAATCACATATTTTCTTAAAAGTATTATCAAGGAGAGAGAACACTAAATGGACAAGAATTATCAATAAATTTGACAAAGAATTACCAGGAAACACATTTGACAAATTATGATCATCAATTTGTTCTTAACATCAATGCATTTGACAAGACGTACGGCGTATCAAATTGAATACACCGGCTCTCGCTCGATCACCGAACTTAAGTAACGTTGAGCATGGTCAGTACTTAGATGGGTGACCGCTTGGGAATACCAGGTGCTGTAAGCGTTTAGTGACGGATGTGCGTTGTGGTGCAGTGGATATCGGCTCGGAAAGAGAAATCGGTGAGCCGAGTTCGGATTCCGGTTGAATACCCTGCATTCACTTAAGCACTGGTACTCTTGGAAAATGTATTAATCCGTCCCTTCCCTCCAGTTATGGGTTAAATAAGAAGAGTGGGACTTGGGGACCCTGCCCTCAAAAACAAATCCCAATGAATCTTGATACTCGAAAAGCAAAAATATTACTTGACACAAAACTTATATAAAAACAACAATAAATTTTTGAAAGAAAATGGTATTACCAGCAATAATTAAATAAAATTTAGTTGGCAATAACTGACCCGCCGAGGTTGATATACTATAAAAACAAAACAATCAAAAAATTTGACAAAAATAATGCCACTGATAAATTTGACACACAAAAAAAAATACTATCAACAGATTTGACAAAAAAACTTACGAGCAATACACACTGGAAAAAGAAATCACAAATTATTTTCCTCCTATCCGTGGTTACGGCCATATCACCGAAGTTAAGCAACGTTAGAGCCTGGTCTGTACTGAGATGGGTGACCACTTGGGAATTCCTGGTGCTGTAAGCGTTTAGTGACGGGTGTGTGTGCTTACAGTCATATCACGTTGAATACACCGGGTGTCGCTGAATCACCGAAGTTAAGCAGCGTTGTGCCTGGTCAGTACTTAGATGGGTGATTGCTTCGGAATACCAGGTGCTGTCAGGCGAGTTTGAATACCCTGCATTCACTTAAGTACTGGTACCGTTGGGAAAGTTGTTAATCCGTCCCTTCCCTCAGATATAGGTTAAATAACAGGGTAATTTTAATTCATTTTTTATAATCAGATATTTTCTTAAAAATATTATCAAAGAGAGAGAACACTAAATAGACAAGAATCATCAATAGATTTGACAAAGAAATTACCAGGAAACACATTTGACAAATTATGATCATCAATTTATTCTTAACATCAATACATTTGACAAAAGTAATGCTACTGATAAATTTGACAAAAAAATCTACTATCAATAGAGTTGACAAAAAACTTGCGAGCAATACACACTGGAAAAAGAAATCACAAATTACTTTTCCTCCTATGCGGGGTTACGGCCATATCACGTTGAATACACCAGTTCTCGCTCGATCACCGAAGTTAAGCAGCGTTAAGCCTGGTCAATACTTAGATAGGTGACCGCTTGAGAATACCAAGTGCTGTCAGCCGAGTTTGAATTCCAGTTGAATACCCTGCATTCACTTAAGTCATGATACCCTTGGGAAAGGTATTAATCCGTCCCTTCCCCCAGTTATGGGTTAAATAACAGGGTAATTTTAATTCATTTTTTATAATCACATATTTTCTTAAAAATATTATCAAGGAGAGAGAACACTAAATGGACAAGAATTATCAATAAATTTGACAAAGAATTACCAGGTAACACATTGGACAAATTATGATCATCAATTTATTCTTAACATCAATACATTTGACAAAAATAATGCTACTGATAAATTTGACAAAAATTATACTATCAATAGAGTTGGCAAAAAACTTGCGAGCAATACACGCTGGAAATAGAAATCACAAATTACTTTTTCTCCTCTACGTAATTTGCTATAACTGATCTTATAGATCAGTTATAGCAAATAACGTAGGAATCTGTAGTTTTTAGTATTTACCAATTCCATATATTTAATTGTTTAAATGGTTATTCGTATCTTGATTTGTCATTTTGGGTTAAAAACTTTCCCGATATTTAAGCATCTACATGTAGAAATATTTTTTTATCATCATATCGTCCCAAGCAAGGCATTTTACTGCCACTGTTTAGCAGGGGGTTACATAGGATGAACCTTATGAGAAAGAGTGACAGGTTATATAGGTTGTCAGAAAGTGGGTAAGAGAAGGGTGAATGTGGCCATAAAGTGAGGGATCAGTTTATATATCGACTGTAATTTAAAATTGATCACCCACTTTAGCCACTTTATAATAGCATAGATTTTTTTTTATAATCCTATCGCCCTAAGCAAGACATTTCACTGCCACTGTTGTGCAGGGGGTTACATAAGAGGAAAGTTCTGAGAAAGAGTGACAGGTTATAGGGGATGTCAGGAATTAGGTAAGAGAAGGATGAGAATACTGTTAAGAATGGAGTAGACAGAGAAAGGAGCATTGAGAGAAGGTGCAGGTTAGGAAATAAGAGATGACTATTGACTTTACATTTAAATTCTTGGAGATTATAACTGTGGTGAAAGCAAGTAAATGGAAGAGAATTCCACAGGCGGGAAGAGCGAGAAAAGAAGCTGATGGAGTAGAATTTGCGTTTACAATTTATTGGTTTCACAGTAAAAGGGTGGGACCTAGTTGCTAATGTCGTGCCTTGAGTAAATTTATATATAGGAGGCACCAGTGAGCTAAGTTCATTGGAGCAGAAGCCGTTAAAGTATTTGTAGAAGATACATAGGGAAGCCATATTGTGCCGGTAAGAACGTAACTGTATCGGAGCTGCCAAGTCGGGATCTATCCCATTATAGATTCCCTGTTGGATTTTTTCAAGGACATTGAGGTAGATAGCAGTGGCACCCGACCAGATATGGCAGCAGTAATCCTACCTCGAGCGAATGATAGATGAATTCTTCTGTCTGCTTTTAACTTCAGAACGTAGGCGATCATAGGCTTCAACTTGCCTTTGTATTTTGTAGCTCTCAATGTTGTTTAGTTGGCATCTTTATGAATATCGAAAATTTTAAAAGTAATACCTTATTCAAATATGATTTTATAGAAAAATTATTTCTAATGTATCTTATAGTGAAATGATTTCCAATGCATTTTTATAGTAACACCAATTCTAATATATTTATATAATGAAATAATTTTTGATAAATGTCTAAATTAAAACCTTATTCAAATATAATTTTATTGCAAAATCATTTCAAATATATTTTATAGAGAAATGATTTCCACTTGTTTTTTTTAGTAAAATCATTTGTAACATATTTTACAGAAAAATAATTTCTAATGCATTTTATAGTAAAATCATTTCTCATGTTTTTTTCTGAGAAATAATTTCCAATGCATGTTTATAGTTAGTTACTTTCTATGTAGATTTTTATGTGTTTTATGATAATAACATTTCTAATTTATTTATATAATAAAATAATTTCTGATAAATTTCTAAATTTAAAACTTATGCAATATAATTTCATAGTAAAATCATTTCCTATGATTTTTATTTTATTTTATTTTTTTTTTTTTTTATAAGCGTTTCACCCCGAGCAAGGCATGTCACTGCCACTACTGTGCAGGGGGCTACGTAGAGTGGAGAAAGGCTGGTTAAATATAGGAAATAACAGAGGGTGGGTGATAGGCGGGTGAGGATACCGAGAATGAGGGTTGGGTAGATGAGAGTGTTGTGAGAATAGTTGGGAGTTAGTGTGATAGGAGGTGTCTATTGACCCTACATTTAAACACCTGGAGATTGTAACTGTCGGGAAAGCAGACTTGTGGAAGGGAGTTCCACAGGCGGGAAGCGCGAGAAAAGAAGCTGTTGGAGTAGAATTTACGGTTACATCTTATTTGTTTAACTGTAAAAGGGTGGGACCTAGTTGCCAATCTGGTATCTCGTGTAAATTCGTGCTTAGGCGGCACCAGTGATCTAAGCTCAAGATAATTCAAATGTACTTTATATAACAAAATAACTTCCAAATCTATTTGAATTAAAACATTTCTAATTTATTTTATCGTAAAAAATTCGACAGTATTAACAACATTTCACATGTATGTATATAGTAATATCATTTCTAATAATTTTCTCAAATAAAACCTTATTCAAGTATGATTTTAGTAAAGTCATTTCTAATGTATTTTATCGTGAAATCATTTTAAATTTAGTAGTTTAATATAAGTAATTCCCAAATAATTTGTTTTTCAAAGATTTTAATTCATTTTTATAGTAAAAATAATTCTATAGAATTTTATAGTGACAAAATTCCAAGTGTATTCATTTCTAAAACACTCTCTGATATTCCTTTGCTCAGACCTAACAAGTACGTCTCACGCAGCTTTCCCCTGTCTCACCTTCCTTTTATCCGACTTGTGGATATTAAATTCTCCAGGCCCTTCATCCTCATTACGTGTCCCAGGAACCGCATTTGTCTCTTGATATTTAGCCTGAGTTTTTTTTTCTCGTTTGTATCCTTTTCAACACCTCATCGTTGCACACGTGCTCTGTCCATGATATCCTCAACATCCTTCTGTAAAACCACATTTCTGTTGCCTCAAGCCTCTCCTTCATCTTTGATGAGATCGTGCAGCATTCACTTCCATACAGAAGGACAGATATCACACAGCAATCCAGCACTCTTTTCCTTGTTTCTAATGAGATTTTCCTGTCTTTCAGTACTTTGGCTAGCTTCTGAAATGCCTCTTAGGCCATGCCAATGCGTCTTTGGATCTCCGTCTTTCACTTTCCATCCTCTGTCAAAACACTTCCCAGGTATTTGAATTTTTTTACTTGTTTTATTTTAGATTCTCCAAACTGCAGTTTGCATATTGGTCTCCTCTTTTTAATGATGATCATCACAGTGGGCCGTAAAAGACTTCCCCTTTGCTCTGTCTCTTGTCGCATTCAATAATTTTTTCTTGGTATCCATTTTAAGCACTGGTCCATCAACTATTTGCCCACAAGTACGTCTCACGCAGATTTCCCCATTCTCACCTTCCATTTATCAGACCTGTCAGTATTAAGTTCTGCAGGCCGTCCTTCCCCATTACGTGTACAAGGAACCTCATTTGTCTCTTCCTGATATTTATTATCAGTTTTCTTCTCATTTGCATCCTTTCCAACACCTCATTTTTGCACACGTGCACTGTCCATGGTATCCTCAGCATCCTTCTGTAAAACCACATTTCTGCTGCCTCAAGCGTCTACTTCATCTTTGATGAGGTCGTCCAGCATTCACTTACATACAGAAGGACAGATACCATGTAGCAATCCAACACTCTTTTTACTTTGTTTCTAATACGATATATCTATCCTTCAGTAGTCTACTACTGTGATATGCATACAGCTAATTGGTTATGGATCAAAAGAGAGAGTGCCTGGATTCCAAATTGTTAGCTAAAATTCCCCGAAATTCTGCGTCTTCGGACGAGCTCATGTACGGTTCGCCTCTAAATGGAAAGTGGCGCTGACTGTCGCCAATCGGAAGCATTTGCAGGGTTTCGTACCGGGCCTAAACGTAATTTTTCCAGTGTCTGAAAGCGTTTATCGAGGGTGGGCCGGAGGCTGATCATCTCTGGTCGGGTCGGCGCGGTGAGTTGTAGTATGATGTTGAAAGACCCAAAAACCCCTAGTGATCCTCGCGATGACATCACTGACGACACCCTCTAGCGCCCCACCACCATTACGGTGTGTATGTTTGAAATTAAAAACAGAATATTTACTTAAATATGAGTACGGATAAGCAATATTGTTCAAACAAAACATTTCAAATTGTCGGTTGTTTATAACCAGTTTCGTTAATCTTCGTTAATTTCCGTAACATGATGATTATCGTAAATAATCAGGCCGGTAGAAATAAATATATAATACTGTTTAATTAAAAACAGAATATCTACTTAAATACGAGTATCGATCAAAAATAATGTTCAAACAAATCATTTCAAATTATCACTTGTTTATAACCAGTAATATTGTTTCCTGGAAAATGGCACTGACTGTCGCCAATCAGAAGCACTTGCAAGGTTTCGTACCGGGCCTAAACGTAATTTTTCCAGTGTCTGAATGCGCTTATCGAGGCTGATCATCTCTCGTCGGGTCGGCGCGGTGAGGGGGGTATGATGTTGAAAGGCCCGAAACCCCCTAGTGATCCTCGCGATTACATCACTGACGACACCCCCTAGCGCCCCAGTTACGCTGCGTATGTTGGAAAGCATGCCCCTTTTTCTCCTAATTTTTTTTTTCTAAGACCAGAGTAAAACGTATCCAGTAAGTTGCAAGACACAAAAATCAGATTACTTGCGAAAAGCACTTGAGAAAAATTGGAAAATTTAGAAAAAGCAAACGATTTTTCCTATCAAAATCACTTAATTGGTTTAGACGTATGGACGAATAAATATTCAATCAAACTAATAAGCAGACATAATTGTTTTTATGTATGAAGGAACAATAAAAAAAGCTTTCTTACTCTGAAAAAATTATCATGTTCATTATATTGTTTCAAGATTTCCCTGGTCATCCAATCGGAAGATTTATTTCCATTCACCGATGCTGGACTTAAACAACCTCAGAAAAATAAATACTACAATATTTTCATGATAAAATGCATTTTATGGCAAAAGAAGTTCCATTGTATTTTCATAGTGAATTACTTTCCAATACATATTTATAGAAAAATCATTTTTAATGTATTTTACAGAAAATGATTTCCAATGAATTTTTATAGTAAAATAATTTCTAATGTATATTATAGGGAACTGATTTCCAGTGCAAGTTTGTAGTAAAATCATTTCTAATGTATTTTATACTGAAATGATTTCCAATGAATTTTTATAGCAAAATCATTTCTAATGTATTTTATAGAGAAATGATTTCCAATGGATTTTTATAGTAAATTCATTTCTAATGTATTTTATACTGAAATGATTTCCAATGAATTTTTATAGCAAAATCATTTCTAATGTATTTTATAGTGAAATGATTTCCAATGAATTTTTATAGCAAAATCATTTCTAATGTATTTTATACTGAAATGATTTCCAATGAATTTTTATAGCAAAATCATTTCTAATGTATTTTATAGAGAAATGATTTCCAATGGATTTTTATAGTTAATTCATTTCTAATGTATTTTATACTGAAATGATTTCCAATGAATTTTTATAGCAAAATCATTTCTAATGTATTTTATAGTGAAATGATTTCCAATGAATTTTTATAGCAAAATCATTTCTAATGTATTTTATACTGAAATGATTTCCAATGAATTTTTATAGCAAAATCATTTCTAATGTATTTTATAGAGAAATGATTTCCAATGGATTTTTATAGTAAATTCATTTCTAATGTATTTTATAGAGAAATGATTTCCAATTGATTTTTATAGTAAAATCATTTCTAAAGTATTTTATGAAGAAATTCTTTCCAATGCATTTATATAGCAAAATCATTTCTAATGTATTTTATAGAGAAATGATTTCCAATGAATTTTTATAGTAAAATCATTTATAATGCATTTTTTAGTGAAATGATTTGCAATGAATTTTTATAGTAAATTGATTTCTAATGTATTTTATAGGGAAATAATGTCCAATGCATTTTTATTGTAAAATCATTTCTAATGTATTTTATGAAGAAATGATTTCCAATGAATTTTTATAGCAAAATCATTTCTAATGTATTTTATAGTGAAATGATTTCCAAACAATGTTTATAGTAAAATCATTTCTAATGTATTTTATACTGAAATGGTTTCCAATTCATTTTTATAGCAAAATCATTTCTAAAGCATTTTATAGTGAAATGATTTGCAATGAATTTTTATAGTAAATTCATTTCTAATGCATTTTATTGTGAAATGATTTCCAATACATTTTTATTGTAAAATCATTTCTAATGTATTTTATGAAGAAATGATTTCTAATGCATTTTTATAGTAAAACCATTTATAATGTATTTTATAGTGAAATGATTTGCAATGAATTTTTATAGTAAATTCATTTCTAATGCATTTTATTGTGAAATGATTTCCAATACATTTTTATTGTAAAATCATTTCTAATGTATTTTATGAAGAAATGATTTCCAATGCATTTTTATAGCAAAATCATTTCTAATGTATTTTATAGTGAAATGATTTCCAAACAATGTTTATAGTAAAATCATTTCTAATGTATTTTATACTGAAATGGTTTCCAATTCATTTTTATAGCAAAATCATTTCTAAAGCATTTTATAGTGAAATGATTTCCAATGCATTTTTATAGTAAAATCATTTATAATGTATTTTATAGGGAAATGATTTCTAATGCAGGTTTATAGTAAAATCATTTCTAATGTATTTTATAGTGAAATGATTTCCAATGGATTTTTATAGTAAATTCATTTCTAATGTATTTTATAGAGAAATGATTTCCAATTGATTTTTATAGTAAAATCATTTCTAAAGTATTTTATGAAGAAATTCTTTCCAATGCATTTATATAGCAAAATCATTTCTAATGTATTTTATAGAGAAATGATTTCCAATGAATTTTTATAGTAAAATCATTTATAATGCATTTTTTAGTGAAATGATTTGCAATGAATTTTTATAATAAATTGATTTCTAATGTATTTTATAGGGAAATAATGTCCAATGCATTTTTATTGTAAAATCATTTCTAATGTATTTTATGAAGAAATGATTTCCAATGCATTTTTATAGTAAAACCATTTATAATGTATTTTATAGTGAAATGATTTGCAATGAATTTTTATAGTAAATTCATTTCTAATGCATTTTATTGTGAAATGATTTCCAATACATTTTTATTGTAAAATCATTTCTAATGTATTTTATGAAGAAATGATTTCCAATGCATTTTTATAGCAAAATCATTTCTAATGTATTTTATAGTGAAATGATTTCCAAACAATCTTTATAGTAAAATCATTTCTAATGTATTTTATACTGAAATGGTTTCCAATTCATTTTTATAGCAAAATCATTTCTAAAGCATTTTATAGTGAAATGATTTCCAATGCATTTTTATAGTAAAATCATTTATAATGTATTTTATAGGGAAATGATTTCTAATGCAGGTTTATAGTAAAATCATTTCTAATGTATTTTATAGTGAAATGATTTCCAATGAATTTTTATAGTAAAATCATTTCTAATGCAATTTATAGTGAAATGATTTCCAATGAATCTTTATAGTAAAATCATTTCTAATGCAATTTATAGTGAAATGATTTCTAATGAATTTTCATAGTAAATTAATTTCTAATGTATTTTATACTGAAATAATTTCTAATGCATTTTTATAGTAAAATCATTTCTAATGTATTTTATACTGAAATGGTTTAAAAGTGATCCCCCACTTTTTATCCACTTTATAATATTATAGATTTTTTTTATAATCATATCGCCCTAAGCAAGGCATTTTACTGCCACTGTTTTGCAGGGGGTTACATAGGAGGAAAGTTACGAGAAAGAGTGACAGATTATAGCGGGTGTCAGGAAGTGGGTAAGAGAAGGATGACTATGGCCATGAAGTGAGAGATCAGTTTATATATTGATTGTAATGTAGAATTGATCCCACACTTTATATCCACATTATATTAGTATAGAATTTTTTTATAATCATATATCCAAAAGTAAGACATTTTATTGCCACTGTTTTGCAAGATGTTACAGAGGAGGAAACTTATGAGAAACAGTGACAGGTTATAGGGGATGTCAGGAAATGGGATGATACGGCCATAAAGTGAGGGATCACTTTATGTATTGATTTTAATCTAGAATTGATTCCTCACTTTATATCCACATTAAAATACTATAGAATTTTTTTTTATAATCATATCGCCCAAAGCAAAGCATTTTACTGCCAATGTTTTGCAGGGGGTTACATAGGAGGGAAAGTTATGAGAAAGGGTGACCGGTTATAGGGGGTGTCAGGAAGTGGGTAAGCGAAGGATGAGAATACTGATGAGGTTGGGTTTTATCGTAGAAAGAAGCATGAGAGAGAGGAAGCAGGTGAGTGAGATAGTAGATGACTATTGACTTTACATGTAAATTCTCGTAGATTTTATCTGTCGGGGAAGCAAGTGAACGGAAGGCTCGAGTAAATTATATATAGGGGCACCAGTGAGCTAAGTTTATTGGAGCAGTAGCCGTGAAAGTATTTGTAGAAGAGACGCAGGGAAGTCACATTGCGCCGGTGAGAAGGTGACTGCATGGGAGCTGCCAAGTCGTGATCGATCACATTAAAAATTCTGTGATGGATTTTGTCAAGGACCCCTAGGTGGACAGCAGGAACACCCGACCAGATATGGCAGAAGTATTCATATACAGGGGGCACCAGAGAGCTAAGTTCATCGGAGCAGAGGCCGTGAAATATTTGTGGAAGAGGAAGCCACATTGCGCTAGTGAGAAAGTGGCTGTATTTGAGCTGCCAAGTCGGGATCGATCACATTACAGATTCTCCGTTGGATTTTTTCAAGGACACTTAGGTGAATAGCAGGAGCACCCGACCAGATATGATAGCAGTATTAAATGCACGGGTGGATGGTAAATTTATATATGTGCAGGATTGTTTTAAACGGGGAAAACTTCCTGGCCCTACGCAGAGAATCGACATTCTTAGTAGCGGATTTAGATATCTTTTCACTTTTTTGTCACGATATTAAAGAAAAAAAGTGTTTAGATTTACATGTTTTTTTTTTTTAGTTCGTTTTAACTGTTTGATAGTTCAATATTATTTATATATATATATTAATAGTCACTAAGTATAGATAGGTTCTCTTATTCCCCGGTTACTTTCTCATCTCATTCGCTTGAACGTGAACAGAGGCTTATCCCTTGTTTCCTGTTTAGGAATGTATTCCAGGTTCTTTTCCTTTTCTCGGGTCTTAATAATGGAGACTGAGGTCACTGAATTGGCAGTTTTCTGGTTGATGCTTCTGATCGGTAATTAGGAGCCCGAACAATTGCGAAGCGTCCAGAGAGGTTGCATAACATCAGAGTATTTTCAGAACTTCTACTGGGCAACGACTGTGCTGTTGACTATGCGAGTTCCCTTCCCACAGAGGTAGCATTTAACGACCGACTGCTATTCTTGGACTCTCCTTACCTAAATTCACATCGTTTTTTCTGCGTAAAACCTGCGCTCTAGTGGCAGTCTCGTCTTGCTTGGGGTGATATGAAGAAAGAAATCATCATTATCTCCTATCCACGAATTTAATTTATGCTTTGCTGGATGCTTTCTGGGAGATTAAGTAAACCAATTCCTTTATGGAAGAGCCGATAGCACTGGCTACGTGAATATGTTGGTGGAATATGAAGTCAATGTTTATTTCTTTTTGTTTAACTGTTTTCTTTTTTCTTCAAGATGTCTCGAAGATTAGGTTCCGAGGGTGACGGTACTGTTTCGAGGTTTTCTTTCAAAAGATTTAGCGTCAATTTGAAATGCTTTCAGTGTGGGTTTGAATTAATCAGTGTATCTTCGAAGAAGGAAACTACGTGGTAGCTTCTCTGAAGTAATCTAAGTGAATTATACTTGATGTGGACACATTGACACTTCCGTTCTTTTAACATCACAATTGAAGACAGTGTTTAAAGATCAGCGATTCGATGTTTGAATATTCGCTCTCTGGTGTTGGTCACATCGTATATTAATTTGATGTTCAAAATTGAAAGGAACTTGTACTGATAAAAGCGTTCACATTTTTAAGAATTCGCAACGATACAAAATTCAAGATTAGCAGCCATATATATATATATATATATATATATATATATATATACTAGCAGTATAGCCCGGCGTTGCTTGGGTGTAATGGAAGCTTTAAAACTAATCCATGGTCCTGGAGCTCAGACTCTTTGAACGTTTGCACGAAAGACTAAAAAGCAATAGTTTTTTCCAGTTAAAGCAAGACCGTAGACTGAAAGAAAAATGAATAGATGTAAGTCAAATTTTGATTTCCTGGTATCGATATCAAATAAGTTTTTTCGTCGTAAACTGAATTTTGAAGGCTAAATAAGTCCTCTGAGTAAATGATATCATGGCTGAGACTAAGAACTACAATTATACATACTTAGAGCCAAACGCGAAGCAAAAACTAAAATAAAATTGCTGAACAAAATACAGACATACAGGCAGATAAACAGACACACACACAAACATCTTGCCTTTTATATATATATTATCGATTTTCTGTACTACTCTAAGAACTGCAACCTTGAAACATCTGAATATCGTTTCTTATGTCCTTGTCTATGAGTGTATCAAATTTGATTAAAATCAGACCACTCCTTCTATAACCTGATTTTTTCGATTATCGATTTTCGATATTTATAGGAGGTACCTCGACACAAAACCTAGCTAAGAACACTCCCTGGCACACTCATGGACAGGGAAACAATAGCAAGATATCGTCAACCCAGTTCATTAGAGAGACAATAACGAGGTAACGTCGACCAAGTAAATTGTCTTTACTAACAATTATTAAACTTTACCGCCAGTTATGAAATCGCTTTTCGCGTATTTTGTCTTTAATAGTACCTTATGTTTTTATTTTTTTCCAATAATTATGTCGTCCATTACTGAAGAACATATTCAGTAATGAATTAGAAGACTCTAACTACTGGCGTATGTATACATGGTATATCACAAGCTAAAAGTCTTCCTCCTTCTACTGAGCGCCCATAATGGAGAAGATATATATTTAGCCTCTCTAGTATAATAAAGTTTATCCTATATATATATATATATATATATATATATATATATATAGGTGTGAGTTTGGGTTTCACGCTTTTGCGATCGTCAGACAAAAAGATTAATTCTTTAAAAAAATTGGTTATATTAGTGTAATTTTGTGGAATTGGGGGAAAATCTGTCGTCACGACAGACGCAGACATATATATATATATATATACACATTTGTACACCCATCAACGCGCGCAAGGACACACACACACACACGTACGCGCGCTCGGTCACTGAGGCTTGCATAAACATACACATGCGAATCGTGCGGGTTTCGGTATATATATGTATATGTGTGCCGTTGCACACATACACACATTCGGTTGGCATATTCGAATGGTGTGTAACGATGTCAGCGTGAAACCCAGGGTTACAAACTCACACCTATCTATATGAATATAGATCTAATCCTGATATTGAGCGCTTTTAAATGAGTACTACGCATATATATGTAAACAATATAATATATATAATAAATTGCATATATATATATATATATATATATATATATATATATATTGATATTTATAATTATATATACATACACTTGTAACATTATATATATATATATATATATATATATATATATACTATTTATTTCCCTTCTGTCATGCTCAAGAGAAAAATATAATATAAAATCGAAGTATAAATTAACTCTTTATTCTGAGTAAAACGAAGTGTATTTGTAAACCTGTTGTTTCAAAATAAAGCTTTGTAAACCTTTGTGAAATTTCGGAAAACATGCTTTTGTACTCTTGTGTTGCCTTCCTACGAGGAATGTTCTTTTCCTCTTTGTTATATGTGATTACCTGCGTAACGTCCGGAGAGTATTTAACAAAGGCAGTTAACGGAAGTATTTAAACAGAGGCAGTTGACGACAACTAATAGTCAGGCAATAAGCTGCGTACTAATACCTTCGGAATTATTTTTAGTTACTTATTGTTAACACTTCCTTTGAATATCTTGTTTCTTGTTATACTAAGACACTGATTTGAACCTACCTTCTTGTTCCCTGCCTTACTTACATTCAAACCGGTTACTACAACTTTGCGGTGAAGTTTTGCCACAGTTCCAAAAACAATTGGGGAGAAAGATCCAGAACAATCCCCCTTTTTTCTACTTTAATTTTCGTTCAACTTTTCCCTTATTGTGTGAAAGAAAACGAACTAATCGTTATGTGTCCACAACAATAAAACCTAATTTGTCGAGCCAGTGGTTCTATTCTGAATAGCAGTTTAACATACAAACAGATACTTGGGCATCATTTAAATTGCCACCTAACGTAATGCACGAGGGTCATTCCATAAATTTCACTGCTTCACCTTGAAGGAACTGGAGAAACAAAACAGTTTTTCACTATTTTTCATTGTAGTTTTCTTTTGACTCCGATGCACCTGGTCAGATGCTTAAGCATTGTAATCCTATCACGGAAAAAGTTGTCTTCCTGTTTTGTTTTTGTTTTTGTTTTTTAATCATTTCACCCCGAGCAAGGCGTAAACGCCACTGATGTGCAGAGGACTACATCAATGTAAAAAAATTAATTAGAAAAGAGTGAGGAGTACAAACTAGTTAGAAAGGAACAATAGAAAGCTGAGAAAGCAGGTGCGATGACAGATACATAGGTGGAGAGAAAGGGAAGGTTATACGGGGGTGGGGAGAGAGCTAGAGTCCAGTGGTTAGTAGATGAGTATTAACTTTGCATTAAAATTTCTGGAGGTTGTAGCCGTCAGGAAAGCAAGAATACGGGAGCGAGTTCCACAGGCGGGAAGTGCGAGAGAAGAAGCTGCAGGAGTAGAACTGTCGTCTGTATTTGGCTAACCTGACTGTGAATGGGTGGGACCCAGTTGCCAGTCTGGTTGCACGAGTAAACACCTGTTGAGGAGGCATCAGTGACTTAAGCTCGTCCGAGCAGAAGCCATGAAAGTATTTATAGAAGAGACAAAGGGAGGCCACATTTCGACGATGCGGAAGTGGCTGCAGTCGAGTCGCCAGATCAGTACCTATCACATTACAGACTCTCCTTTGGAGCTTATCAAGGACACTGAGGAGAACGGCAGGGGCAATTGATATTTTTAAAAAGATCGACATGTCATTTATTTCTGATGTCTGAAGACTTTTCTACGAATCTGTTATGGGGCCTACCCTTTTTGGACAATAATGAACTCTTCCTATTATTATTAATACCGAGAGTACTCCATGCACGGACGGATGGTTGACTTGTATATATGCAGGATGGATTCAGGTGGAAAATACATCCTGGATCGACATAGTGACCTGGTACTCCTAAAAGTTTGCCATAGCACTTAAGAGCTCATATTTTTTTTCAAAATCATGACCATGCAGGTGGGATTTCTGTTTAGAAAATATGTTGGAATCAGATGGATTCAAATATAGTGAGTAAGGAGAAATGGGAAATAGTTCAAAACCACAGTTGGTAGTTTAAGCTCCTACAACCCGAGCGAGTTATCCAGCAATGATTTGGTTGCTTCCTTCACTTGCCTTAATTCTGATGTCTAGTACCGTTCATTAATATTATGATGTCCAAAAAGTTTGTAAACACTTGCAAAAAATTGAAATTTTACTCGCAAAAACAACAAAAATTACTGCTCAAAATAAAGACCATTATTTTCCAAGACTTTCTGCCATCGATCTGCAAGCTTTCGGATCTGGTCAAAGTACCATTCAGCCGGCTTCGAATCAAAGAATTCATGACACTCTTCCTCGACATCATCAAACGAGTCGAATCGGCGGCCCTTCAGAAAGTGTTACATTGAGCGGAAAAGACCGTATTCTGATGGAGCACAGTCAGAACTGTAGGCTGGATGTGGCAGAACCACAACGCCGTCTAGCTCTTCAAACTTGTCTTTGGTCTTCCTAGCGGTGTGTGGCTTGGCATTTTCCTGCTGCATCAAAGCGCGCTTTTGGTTGATCAGAGCCGGGTACTTTTGTTTCAACATTTCGTAGACCCGTTCAAGTTGCTGACAGTAAAGTTCGGCACTGATGGCACGACCATTCGGAACCAACTCAAAATGCACGATTCCTTCAAAGTTTCACCAAACGTACAATTTGACTTTCTTGCTGATTCGATCTTGTTTTGGAACTGATGTTGTCTCTTGACCTTTGTGAACCCATCGCTTGTCTCGATTGTGCTGGACCAGATAGACCCATTTCGCAAGTGTTTACGAACTTTTCGGACAACCTAATATTTCTTCCCTTTTCCAAGTATTTTATCATAATTACGCCTTCAGAATTTAAAAAATTAAACAGGAGCCATCACGTCGCCAACGAACACTGCCCGCTTGAACTTTCCACTGTCTGCGTTGAATCCTTGATTAAGGATCCAAGTTTTGAGCCATGATTCTTGTGCGGTGTAAATTATCAGGATCAGCCTCGAAGCAAATTAGAAGTTTCATAGAAATGCCAGTCTTTTTTTAGCTTTGTCTCTTGTGTCAGCCTTGTGATATATATTCCAGACAGCTTGCTCATACCGAAGATCTCAGAAAAAAATAAAAGTATAGACCGAACAAGAAGCAATGTCTACGAAATTAACTATCTGCTAGACAGTAAGATATCTGTTATCGAAAATCATACTTTAAATAACGTCAACTTTGCCATTAGTAGTTGTGTTATTTTTAAGCTGACCAATAGTAATCTTCTGTGCTGTCTCTACCTCGATAGAATTACGTAGATCACTTATTCACGGTTACTTAGGCAGAGGAGTCTTCAGCAAGTGTAAATCCTCAAAGATTTTCTTGGGTGTCATACCTTGATTTTACAGATACCTCATGACTGTTCGGGCCTCTGTTTTGTCCAATTTTAAATTTGTCGCATACCTATTATATATGTGGGGATCTACACAAAATTTATGACAGAAACCTGAATTATTTTTTCTAGTTTTATAAAAGTGCTCGTGTATTACTACAACAAATATACTCAGCTATGGTTGTTCTTTCAAGACGGATCTTAGATCGTGTATGAGGGGCCCTCGTATGAGGGACCCTCGTTTATGATGAACCAATAACGGTTACTGACTATTCGTTTGTTTCCGTTTTTATTAAATTTTTGTTAATCTTTTAACATTATTCATTTTAAATTAAAATTTGCCCAGATTGCCTCGCAGTAACTCTAAATACCAGAATGAAAAATTACCAAAACTCTGGGAGTTATTTATATTTTGTAAGGGCGGTTGATATTCGGTGTACCTACAAGACAATTTTATAATTTAAAAAGAAAAAAATGTTGCTTGCTCGTTTATCGGGGTAAGCGCGAACGGAGAAATCTCACGCATTTGGGGCGATTGCAACGGTCACCCCAACCGGACTGCAATGGAAAGATGTAGTTCTGGAAGAAATTGTTGTGAATTTTAGTAAAAGAAAGGACTAGAAATAAACTGCACGAAAACCGAATGCATGGTCATCAGTAAAAAGGGCAGCCCAAAATGCTAAATACAGGCCGGGGATACCAGAATCAAGCAGGTACAAAAATTTAAATACCTGGGAAGCGCTATAACAGAAGACGGAATTTGCGACACAGAGATTCGAAGGTGAATTGGCATGGCGAAGGAAGCATTCCAGAAGTTGAGTAAGGTATTAAGAAACAGGACAATTTCGCTAGAAACTAGGAAAAAAATACTGGATTGCTACGTGCTGTCCGTCCTTCAATATGGCAGTGAATGCTGGACAATACCATCAAAGATGATGGAAAAACTTGAAGCAACTGAAATGTGGTTCTAGAGAAGTATGCTGCGAATACCATGGGTCGAGCATGTGAGCAATGATGAGGTTTTGGAAATGATGGAAACAAAAAGGAAATTAATACTGAGCATCAGAAAGAGACATCTGAAGTTCCTGGGACACGCAATGAGGAAGGAGGGCTAGAAGAATCTGATACTAACAGGCCAGATAGAGGGAAAAAGAGACAGGGGAAAGCAGCGGATAACATATTTGAAGGACCTAATCAGGTGGATGACGGAACGAGGATTGCATGGTGTAACAGGAGGAGGAATTCTCAGAGCCACCAGGGATAGGGAAACGTGGAAGGCCATGATCACCTATGTCCTGAAGTGACAGGACACATAGAAGAAGAAGAAGAAGAAGAAGAAGAAGAAGAAGAAGAAGAAGAAGAAGAAGAAGAAGAAAATCTTTTTATTTTGATGTGAATTAATATTTTAACGTCAGTTAACAGAAAAAATCCCAGCCTGGATATGTGGGAGGACATTGGAAAAATTCTCAGTTGCAGGGCGCCTCCTTTAACTACACTTGATCTTTTTTCTTTTCTTTTCTTTTCTCTTTCTATGTGTGTATGTATGCTACACGCAAAATGTTTCAATGTTTCCTTGCATTTGTTTAGAAAATAACCTCAAAACGAAACATTTTTATATTTTTGAAAAGAAAAATATTTTTAAAAATGCAAAAGGTTTCTCATTTTAAATTATTTTCTTAAGAAATGCAGGATATCTCTGTATATATATATATATATATATATATATATATATATATATATACAGAGATATCCTGCATTTCTTAAGAAAATATATATATATATATATATATATATATGTTTTAAATAAAAGAGAGACAAGTGTAAGTACTAAATGGACGCCTTTCGTCCTATGAGGGATTTTACCTACACATCGAGTATTTTTTATACACATTGTCTTTTTTTTAATCGTATCACCCCGAGCAAGGCGGTAACGCCACTGATGTGCAGGGGGCTACGTAATAGTGAAAAGATCGGAAAAGAGAAAGCCGGAAACCACATCCTAAACAGGGAACAAGGTATGAGCCTCTTAACCTGTTCAACAGACATGGGTGGTGTGTGAACCGGGCGATAGATAGATCTATCTACTCCAATCCTCTTAAATAGATAGACTTCATCATAGAATGTGAATATTTACACACACACACACGCACACACACACACACGCAGATATGCAAACACATAAACACACAATATATGCTTATCGTATTGGGCACCTCAAGATAAGGTAATTGTTACCAAGCTTGTCTCGCTAAAATCATAACAGCTGTGTTGTGAGTTTGATTCTCCAACGTTCGACAATACGTTCGGCCTTGTGACACATCTAAGCTGTGCTTAGAAAATTATCATATATGTATATCTTATATAATGTCAAGACAATATTGTAAGTATTCGTGTATTTATCAAGCTACTATGCGGAAGGTATTACTAAGGTATATACAGGAGTTATTTCTGTGAAACCCTTCTCTCTCTCTCTCATATATATATATGTATGCTACATGCCAAAGGTTTTAATATTTCCTTGCATTTGTTTTTTGAAATAACTTTAATACGAAACATTTTTATATTTTTAAAAATATAAAAACAAAGGCAAAAGGTTCTCATTTTAAAGTATTTTCTTAAGAAATGCAGGATAGATCCATATATTTTGCCAATAGATTATATATATATATATAATCAATTTCCCTGACGAGACGTTGGGAGAAACCGTGGTAGGTTGTTGGCTCTTGCTTAGATTTTCTGTCTTTGTTTGCTCTACGTTCGTATTGAGCACTTTAGTGTTAGGGTTTTTGTTTTGTTTTTTTTTTCTTTCTGACGAGTGCTTGACTTTTTGTTTTTGTACGTCGTTTGTTTTTTTTTTATATCCGTTTCTTTTCCCTCCGAGTTCGTTCTCGGTGGGTTGTACAAGACGATTTAAATTATAGCTTAATTAATACTAGTTTTGGCAGAGTCAGTTCTGTTACCATTGCTATTGTTATTACTATAGTTAGTATTATTATTAATATATATATATATATATATATATATATATATATAGAGAGAGAGAGAGAGAGAGAGAGAGAACTGTTTATAATAAAATAAATGCCAGAGCACTCAAAATATAAAAAATCTGGAGTCCTCTTCACTTGGTATATATATATATATATATATATATATATATATATATATATATTAGAACTTATAATTTATATTTTAGAACATGGACAAATTTTCTATATATATCCATATGTATTTTATTATAAACAGTGCTCAATATATATATATATATATATATATATATATATATATATATATATATATCAGTGAATACAGAGCGAAGAAAGAATTCTTACAACGTCTAAAACATTAATTTAAAACTGTACTCGATATGTAATGTATAGAGCTGTGAATATTTATTATTAATTATATTTTAGAACATGTACATAATTTGTCTGTATATCCACGAAAAAGGTATATTTGTTTCGACATTGAAACTTCAATGTCTCATCAGGCGGCAACACCCAAACACAACTGACCAAATATAAGAAAAGAGGCTTTCCATTCCTTTACATACCGCCTGATGAGACATTGAAGCTTCAATGCCGAAACAAATGTACCTTTGTCGTGGATATATATAGACAATTTGTCCATATCGTAAAATATAAGTTCTAATATATATATGTGTGTGTGTAATATATATATATATATATATATATATATATATATATATATATATATATATATATATATACATTCCAAGTGAAGAGGACTCAAGGTTTTTTATTTTATTTTGAGTGCTCCGGCATTTATTTTATTATAAACAGTGCTCAATATAATGAGTATTATAGAGCTTTATACAAAACAATATAATATAATTATATGGTTATATATTTTTTTATTTTTTATTTTTAAATGAAAATCGTCCACAACAACATTGCCTGATGATGAGAATTGATCTCGAAATATAGAAATTTCCACGTCGCAATGTAAAATTGACGTAACCATATAATTATATTATATTATATATAAATATTTATATATATATATAAATATTTATATATATATATATATATATATATATATATGTGTGTGTGTGTGTGTGTGTGTGTGTGTGTGTGTGTGTGTGTGCGTGCGTGTCTGTAGGTCTGTGGATGTGTGTATAGAATGCTGCCTTTGAAACTATTTCTTAAATGTTGAGCATTGACGCAAACGACTGTAAATAGAGGCATATTTAAATTATCGTCCGATTATTGAAGTGTCAAAATAAATCGTACAGTATTCTAAAAGTAGACAGTTGAACAGAAATAAAAAAATAACGAATAAAATAAAGAAATAGAAGCAAAGTTTCGTCGAAGTTAAATTCCGTGAAAAGATTTCAATGAATAATAATCACTCATTAATTTTATCAAATTATAATTGGAAAGAGAAGGACAAACCTTTCTTAAATGCCAATTTAAATGATTTCATTCAATTGTGAATTATTCAGTATTTTAGCACCGGTTGTGTTCCGAAATAAATGCTTCTACGTTCCAGATGTCATTCTTTCTTTTGTTTCTGATTTTGTTAATCTTTTGACATATAAAGATGAAATAAAAATCCCGAGAAAATAAATAATAGCATTCAGTGTATAAAAAGAAAGAGTTATGTGCCCTTGTGTGTTTCCGGTTAATAGGCATTCTGAATGGATTAGAGAATGTGTTTAAGTGTGGATTAAAATAAGCATCAACAGAGAGAAAAATGAAGAAAAAAACTCGATGAGTCAGAATGAAAGCCAAAAATGGAAGCGATACTTTAGTGAGAAGGAAAACATTCATGAGAAGCGATTTTTTTTTTTTTTTTTTTAATCATTTCACCCCGAGCAAGGCAGAAACGCCACTGATATGCAGGGGGTTACATAAATGTAGAAAGATTAATTAGAAAAGAGTGAGGAGTACAAACTAGTTAGGAAGGAACAATAGAAAGCAGGTGCAATGACAGATACATGGGCGGAGAGAACGTGAAGGTTATACAGGGGAGAGGAGAGAGCTAGAGTCCAGTGGTTAGTAGGTGAGTATTAACTTTGCATTTAAATTTCTGGAGGTCGTAGCCGTCAGGAAAGCAAGAATACGGGAGTGAGTTCCACAGGCGGGAAGTGCGAGAGAGGAAGCTGCAGATTTGAAGAGTTAATAAAACGCTGACAGAAATATTAAAAATGTGTTAAGGGTTTTGAGTTTTTATGAAGAGACGAGCAGTATAGCCCGACGTTGCCCGGGTGTAATGAAAGCTTTAAAACTAATCCATGGTCCTGGAGCTCAAACTCTGCCTAAGGAATATTTGAAATAATAAAATAGTTTCGACAATTTACCAATCGCACACATATATATATATATATATATACTAGCAGTACAGCCCTGCGTTGCTCGGGTGCAATGAAAGCTTTAAAACTAATCCATGGTCATGGAGCTCAGACTCTTTGGGCGTTGGCACAAAAGACTAAAAAGCAATAGTTGTTTCCAGTTAAAGCGAAACCGTAGACTGAAAAAAAAAAGAATGGATGTAAGTCAAATTTTCATTTCCTGGTATCGATATCAAATACGTTTTTTTCGTCATAAACTGAATTTTGAAGGCTAAATAAGTCCTCTGAGTAAATGGTATCATGGCTGAGACTAAGGACTACAATTATACCTACTTAGAGCCAAACCAGGAAGCAAAAACTAAAATAAAAGGGCTGAAAAAAACAAAACAAACTTAGAGGCAGATAAACAGACACACTAACATCTTGCCTTTTATATATATAAATATATATATATATATATCCATTATCGATTTTCTGCACTATTGTTAGAATTGCAACCTTGAAACTTCTGAATATCGTTTATTATGTCTTTGTCTATGAGTGTATTAAATTTGATTAAAATCGGACCACTTCTTCTATAACCCGATTTTTTCGATTATCGATTTTCGATATTTATCAGCGGTACCTCGACGTAAAACCTAGCTAAGAACACTCGCAGACGCTTATAGTGCAACTGTGTTAATTTTCAAGAAAATCGATTCAGGCGTTTCGGAATCTATAGGTAACGGACACACACAAACAGACACACACACACACACATATACACACACAGACAAAGTTCCTTTTATAAATAAGTTGAGGTTTAGATAAAATTAGACCCTAAAATGCCAACCACACTTTGGAAAAACTAAAATAAAAAAAAAGGAAAGAAATTTAAATATCCGGAAAGCGTTCTTACAGAGGATAGAAAATGCGACACTAAAATTCGAAGACGCATTGGTATGGCCAATGACGCATATCAAAAGATAACCTGAATGCTGAGAGACAGAAGAATCTAATCGGAACCAAAAAAAAAAAGAAGAGTGCTGGACTGCTATGTGATATCTCTTCTTTGAATGGCAGCGAATTTTGGACGATCTCTTCAAGAAAAGGAAAGGCTCCAGGCAGCAGAAATGCGATTATACATAAGGATGCTAAAGATATCATGGACTGAGCACGTGAGCAGCGACGAAGCGTTGGAGAGGATGCAAACATGAAGAAAATTCATTCTCTTTTTTTTTTTTTTTAAATCAATTCACACCAATTCATCCGGTACGGCCACTGATGTGCATGGGGCTACATAAGAGTGTTAAAGTTTTAAACAGGAAAAGAGGGAAGACAAAGTCGAACCAGCTGCATGGGTTGAAAGTGAAAGGGCAAGAGAATGTTGGTTGGTTGTTTTGTTTTTATGGCATATCAACCTCGGCAGGTCATTTATTGCCAACTATTTTTTTACTTATTTATTTCTGGTAATACCTTTTTCTTTTCAACGATTTATTGTTGTTTTTATATAAGTTTTGTATCTAGTAATACTTTTTTCTTTTCAACGATTTATTGTTGTTTTTATATAAGTTTTGTATCTAGTAATACCTTTTTCTTTTCAACGATTTATTGTTGTTTTTATATAAGTTTTGTATCTAGTAATACCTTTTTCTTTTCAACGATTTATTGTTGTTTTTATATAAGTTTTGTATCTAGTAATACCTTTTTCTTTTCAACGATTTATTGTTGTTTTTATATAAGTTTTGTATCTAGTAATACCTTTTTCTTTTCAACGATTTATTGTTGTTTTTATATAAGTTTTGTATCTAGTAATACCTTTTTCTTTTCAACGATTTATTGTTGTTTTTATATAAGTTTTGTATCTAGTAATACTTTTTTCTTTTCAACGATTTATTGTTGTTTTTATATAAGTTTTGTATCTAGTAATACTTTTTTCTTTTCAACGATTTATTGTTGTTTTTATATAAGTTTTGTATCTAGTAATACCTTTTTCTTTTCAACGATTTATTGTTGTTTTTATATAAGTTTTGTATCTAGTAATACCTTTTTCTTTTCAACGATTTATTGTTGTTTATATATAAGTTTTGTATCTAGTAACACCTTTTTCTTTTCAACGATTTATTGTTGTTTTTATATAAGTTTTGTATCTAGTAATACCTTTTTCTTTTCAACGATTTATTGTTGTTTTTATATAAGTTTTGTATCTAGTAATACCTTTTTCTTTTCAACGATTTATTGTTGTTTTTATATAAGTTTTGTATCTAGTAATACTTTTTTCTTTTCAACGATTTATTGTTGTTTTTATATAAGTTTTGTATCTAGTAATACTTTTTTCTTTTCGAGAACAAGATTCATTAGGATTTGTTTTAAGGGCTGGGTCCCCAAGTCCTACCATTGTTATTTAACACATAACTGGAGGGAAGGGACTTAAGCACTGGTACCCTTTCCCAAAGGTACCTGTGCTTAAGTGAATGCAGGGTATTCAACTGGAATTCGAAATCGACTCACCGATCTCTTTTTCCGAGCCGATATCCACTGCACCAAAACGCACATCCGTCACTAAACGCTTACAGCACCCCGTATTCCCAAGCGGTCACCCATCTAAGTACTGACCAGGCTCAACTTTGCTTAACTTCGGTGATCGAGCGAAACCGGTGTATTCCACGTGATATGCCGTAAGCCGGCAAGAGAAGGATGTGAACACAGGAGTGAAAACAGTTTCGAAGGTAGAGAGAAAGGAAAAGAACAAGACGCAGCGGGTGATGTGGAAAGGGATGGAGTTAAGTGGATAAGCGATGGGAATTGACATTGCATTTAAATTCCTGGAGGTTATAACCGTCAGAAAGCAAGTATATGGAAGGGAGTTCCACAGGCAGAAACGCGAGAAAAGAAGCTAACTGTAAAAGGCTGAAGGATAGTGAAACCAAAATCAAAACAGCTATAAGGCGTTAAAAAAAAGGGGCAAGAGAAGGATGTTAACACAGGAGTGAAGACAGTCGCGAAGGTAGAGAGAAAAGAAAAGAACAAGACGCAGAGGGTGATGTGGAAAGGGATGGGGTTAAGTGGATAAGAGATGGGAATTGACATTGCATTTAAATTCCTGGAGGTTATAGCTGTCAGGAAAGCAAGTATATGGAAGGGAGTTCCACAGGCAAGAAGTGCGAGAAAAGAAGTTGAGGAGTAGAATTGTCGGTTGAATTTGGTTTATTCAACTGTAAATGTGTGACACCTTGTTGCCAGTCTGGTTGCCCGAGGAAATTCTTAAGGAAGAGGCACCAGTGACCTAAGTTCGTCAGAGCAGAAGCCATGAAAACGTTTATAGAAGAGACAGAGGGAAGCCACATCCCGCCGGTTAGAAAGTGGCTGGAGTCGAACGGCCATGTCGGGGCCAATCACATTAGAGATTCTCGTTTTGAGCCTGTCGAGAACACTGAGAAGGACAGCAAGGGCGCCTGACCAGATATGACAACAGTATTCAAAACATTAGAAAGAGACATGTGAAGTTCCTTGGATACCTAATGAGAAAGTAGGGCACTGAAGTGTTTAATACTCACAGGACGAATAGAGAGAAAGTGAAACAGAAATCAGCACCAGATATATTTGATGGGGTTTGCGAGAGATACCAAGAGAAAACTATGAAGAGCGACTAGGGACAGAGTGGAGTCAAAGTCTGTGATCGCGTACCTTGTTATTAACAAAACAAGTTCTAGATTTAAAAATTCAAATGCTGAGCACTGACTCATTGATGTTGTTGGAAATAAACGAATTTTCTCGAATTTACAAATTTTGCTTAGCACACACACAAAACAAACCTCGGTGCGAAATGCTTGTCGCCTAATGGAAAGGCCAGAATCACATCTGGTAGTGAATTCCTAAACAATATAAAGGACGAGCCAACACGACCGTCTCAAAAAAGTTGCAATTAACCCGTACACTTGACAAAAGTCAAGGGATCGTTATTATTGTCACCTCTGTCTTTCTCTCTCACCTCTAACCTACCCCTTCTTCATCGTTCCTCCACCTACTTGATAACCGCACGGAACCCATTAAGACTGAGCGAATAGTTCAAAGACACCCCCAACAAACAATATCGCTCATACATACATACACGCTTACATTCCTGCCTACGTGCACATAAACTCTTTTCAACAATTTACTACTTCGAACTCTTGATACCCTTAACTTAACTGTTTCTTATTGAAAATTTACCTAATACCAAATTATGTTATTCTTTTCAATTAATAAATTTCCATTTTAACACGCAAAATATATTTTTATTCTTCCACAAATCCACACAATCAAATTTCTAACCCTCTGATGATAGCGAATAACGTGTACGTTGTAGGGAGTTTGGTTATGTATGACAATCAGTCAGTAATTTGCCATATGTAATGCACGCTTGGGCGATCATGTCTGGAAAATGACATGGCTGACTGGGCAGAAGATTATACCGCAATAGGTTGCCATTGCTTTCTGCGGTAGACTGGTTGCCAGCCAAGGCTATACCACCCAATCTGTCCTGTTACTTGACTCATAGCTAGAAGTATAAGAGCTGTATTATATTACGTACTAATTAATGGTGGATCAGTTTATTACTTCATAACAAAACAAAACAGGCCCCCCCCCCCACTTTATAACCAGTAAAGACTTACTCATGATTCCAACTAATATATTCAGTCAGTTAAGTGCCATACGTGATACACGCTTTGGGAGATCATTTCTCAAAAGAGTCATGACTGACTGGGCAGTAGGTTGCCATTGCTTTCTGCGGTAGACTGGTTGCCAGCCAAGGCTAGACCAGTCAATCTATCCTGTTGTTTGACTCATAACTAGAGGGAGAAGAGATATATTAGATTATTACGTAGTAATTAATGGGGGATCAGTTTATTACTTCATAACATTAGAAAACCAATCCCCCACTTTATGACCAGTAGAAGACTTACTAATATATTCAGTCAGTCAGTTAAGTGCTATACATGATACTCGCTTTGGAAGATCATGTCTCAAAAGAGACATGACTGACTGGGCAGGAGATTATCCCGCAGTAGGTTGCCATTGCTTTCTGCGGTAGACTGGTTGCCAGCCAAGGCTATAGAACCCAATCTGTCCTGTTATTAAACCCATAACTGGAGGAAAGGAGACGGATTAATATCTTTCGCAAGGATATTTGTGCGTAAATGAATGCAAGCAATTCAACTGGAATTCGGACTCGGCTGCTCGACTTCACGTTCCAGCTGCCCCCCAACGCACATCCTATGTATGACACAAGGTCAATTAAATAAACATTAACCATCTTCTTACTGCTTCAATCTATAGCATGCCATCTGCAGACGCGCAGAAAGAAATACACGCTATACATTGCATACAGATATTTACCAGGTCTCCCCACTACGACGTGGATGTAACCCAAGGTCGAGTTTAGTTTGAGGAAACGGAAAACGTCCACATGAAACATGTACAAAAATTGCCTCAGTGGCAACCACCGATTAACCCCCTGAATGCTGTTTTTCTCGATCAGCGAAGTTAAACAACGTTGAGACTGGGCAGTACTTAGATGGGTGACCGCTTGGGAATACCAGGTGCTGTAAGCGTTTAGTGACGGATGTGCGTGCTTACGGCCATATCACATTGCATACGCCGGTCCTCGCTCGATCACCGAAGTTAAACAACGTTGAGACTGGGCAGTACTTAGATGGGTGACTGCTTGGGAATACCAGATGCTGTAAGCGTTTAGTGACGGATGTGCGTGCTTACGGCCATATCACATTGCATACGCCGGTCCTCGCTCGATCACCGAAGTTAAACAATGTTGAGACTGGTCAGTACTTAGATGGGTGACCGCTTGGGAATACCAGGTGCTGTAAGCGTTTAGTGACGGATGTGCGTGCATACGGCCATATCACATTGCATACGCCGGTCCTCGCTCGGTCACCGAAGTTAAACAACGTTGAGACTGGGCAGTACTTAGATGGGTGACTGCTTGGGAATACCAGATGCTGTAAGCGTTTAGTGACGGATGTGCGTGCTTACGGCCATATCACATTGCATACGCCGGTCCTCGCTCGATCACCGAAGTTAAACAATGTTGAGACTGGTCAGTACTTAGATGGGTGACCGCTTGGGAATACCAGGTGCTGTAAGCGTTTAGTGACGGATGTGCGTGCATACGGCCATATCACATTGCATACGCCGGTCCTCGCTCGGTCACCGAAGTTAAACAACGTTGAGACTGGGCAGTACTTAGATGGGTGACTGCTTGGGAATACCAGGTGCTGTAAACGTGTGGTGACGGATGTGCGTTGTGGTGCAGTGGATATCGGCTCGGAAAGAGAAATCGGTGAGCTGAGTTCGAATTCCAGTTGAATACCTTGCATTCACTTAAGCACTGGTACCCTTGGGAAAGGTATTAATCCGTCCCTTCCCTCCAGTTATGGGTTAAATATAGGGTAGCACTTGGGGAACCTTGCCCTTTAAAACAAATTCCAATGAATCTTGATACTCGAAAAAGAAAAAAATATTACTATCACAAAACTAATATAAAAACAACAATAAATTGTTGTAAAGAAAAAGGTGTTACCAGCAATAAATAAATAAAAAATATGGTTGGAATAAATGACCCACTGAGGTTGATTTGCCATAAAAACAAAACAACCAACCATAGTATATGAAAGCACGTATATATACATACAGAAAAATGCATTTTAAATACATGTATACACCTGTATGTGTGTACATACATCAGTATGTATTGAGTTGACTTCTGAATATAGTTTGAACCTTGCCCAAGTGTAGAGGATATTGACAATACATATAGATATATATCTCGTATCTGCACTAAGACGTGGATGTAACCCAATCTCAAGTTTAGTGTGAGGAACCGGACAGTGTACACACGGACCAGGGACAATAATTGCCCTGCCCCTGCAACCGTATATTGCACTAGCCTCCCGTCTGGATCCACCTGCCTTGATACTGTTTTCCTGGACAGGGAACTTCTCAGTGTTATTTCTCTCAAAAGCATATCTGTCCTCGGAGATACAAAGGTATTTATCTGCACGTGCGTGTGTTTTTGTCAATATATTTAACAAAAGTCTTGTGACACGCAAAAGCACGTATATGAAGGCACGTACAAATCCCTACATACGGAAAAATGTATTTTAAATACATCCATATATTAGTAGGTGTGTGCGGATATGTATTGAATTGACTTGTGAATATAGTTTGAACTTTGGCGATGTGTAGAGGACATTGTGAATATTTGCAATTTTCACCCCTTGAAATGCTTACCTTTACAGCCTTCTAATAATATCTTAGTGGCACTAACCGAAGCGAATTGTACGGATTCTAAAATCAATTTCCACATTTCCAACATAGCCCCAAGATGTCAGTGGTCATAATCAATATGGCGGCCATCGTTGCAAAGCAGAATATATGGACCTCCTACAGACCGCGTAATCGCCAGGGGAGATAATTGTACTGCGAAATGATGGTTTTAGGCTACCGATGATAAAATCTTTCGAACGCTTTTACAGGATTTTGGATCTTAAAATGTATGAACGTTTCCGGGAAATTTCGTTGATGACAATATTGAAGGTAGTGGCGTGTCAAGTTTGGAATTTGGGTACGAGAGAAAAAGCTGTGGAGATAAAAGCTAATATGAGAGAAATAGAAGGAAGAGAAGGAGGAGTTGGAATGCCTAAAGTGTTTAAATTAAAATAAAGAAACAGAAATACGAGTTGCGAACCCTGAAATAATAATTTTATCACTATATATATATATATATATACTGTTTAATCAAAAACAGAATATCTAATTAAATACGCGTATCGTTTAAAAAATGTTTAACTAAATAAATTTAATAAGTCGCTTGGAAATTGCATTTGGTAAAAAACCGGAATTTTCCGTTAGATTGTCTGTTTATATTTGTTTACAATACGATAAATTTAGTGCACAGATGGATATTAAAAACAAATCGAAAATTTTGTATATAAGGCTTGATTTAACGTCGATAAGACGGTGGAATCAAAATTTCTCATATATGTAACCAAATTTTTCATATATGCATATTTTTTACGGAAAATGCCGAATATTAACGAAATGGTTTAACAAACGAGATATTAAAATTATTTGTTTGAACATTGTTTTTATCGATACACGTATTACAGTAGATATTGTGTTTTTTAATCAAACAGTATATATATATATACCGGCCTGATTATTTACAAAAAATTTGTACCGAAAATGTGTGTCATTTGGCAGGATTCGAACCTGAAACCCCAATCAACATAAGTGAACCCATCAATTGACTAATATATATATATATATATATATATATATATATATATATATAGAACACCTTATAAATAACTATAATTGTGTCGCTAGATTTAGTATGGAGGTACTCTCCATTCTTAGATTGTCCCACTCAAAATACTACCTTAAAGTGTCGAAGGCCATCTATATTCTATCGTTAAAACCTTGATTGTGTAAACAGAACGTTGATATATTCAGCCTCCTACCTTTTTCCATCTAATAATTTCTTTCTACTCATTCCACATTTTTTTACTGAAAATTATTTATTTATTAATCTCAATTGGACGAAGTTCGAAACCGGTTAGTTTGCCTGTTTTTCAATTTTAGTATAAAATAATCATAATATTCATATTATAACTAGTCGAAATAAAATTATAAATTGTTGTCTATTTATGGCGGTTATATGGGCTCTGCTTAATTTATTATGATCTGCTTAATATATATATATATATATATATATATATATATATATATATATATATATAGTAATATTAATAATAGTAATAATACCAGTAGCAACAGAACTAATTCTGTCAAGATTATCAATAATTAAACTACAACTGAGATCGTCTTGAAACCCACCGGGAACGAACCCGCAGGGAAAAGAAGGAGAAGAAAAAAAGAAACAAACGAAATACCTGAACAAAGAGTCAAGCATTCGTAAGAAAGAAAAAACCGCAAGACGAAAACCTTAACAATAATGAGCTCAATACGAAAGCAGAGCACACAAAGCACTCAAAGCGAAAGTAGAGCAAACAAAATCGAAAATCTAAGAGTGAGCCAATAACATCTGTCCACCTCACAGCTCATTTCTGACATCTTTTGATCGTAATATACCTTGGCCAATTTTCCCTGACGAGCTATTAAGTGGAACCGTGGTAGGTTATTGGCTCACTTAGATTTTCAGTTTATATATATATATATATATATATATATATATATATATATATATATATATATATTTGCTAGCAGTATAGACCAGAGTGCTCGGGTGCTTTGGAGGTTAGCACAAATAACTAAAGAGCAAAAGTTGTTTCTAATCAAAGAGAAACAGCAGATTGGCAGAAAAATGAATGGGCAAATTTCGATTTCCGGTATCGATGTCAAATAAGTTTGGCATCGATACCGGAAATCAAAATGGTAGATAATTTTTGTTTTTATTTTCACCTGTAATTAAAGCCAAAATACGATGTTTACAACGGCTTATGATTAAACATAATAGACATTCATTGTCTCTTATATTTAACAGTATATATTTAGAAAAGAAAAAGTTAGATAGGCAGACAGACAGACAGATATAGACAAATTCAAATAGACAGACAGATGTGAATAAATTCAAATAGACAGACAGACAGATGTGAACAAATTCAAATAGACAGACAGATGTGAACAAATTCAAATAGACAGACAGACAGATGTGAACAAATTCAAATAGACAGACAGACAGATGTGAACAAATTCAAATAGACAGACAGACAGATGTGAACAAATTCAAATAGACAGACAGACAGATGTGAACAAATTCAAATAGACAGACAGACAGATGTGAACAAATTCAAATAGACAGACAGACAGATGTGAACAAATTCAAATAGACTGACAGACAGATGTGAACAAATTCAAATAGACAGACAGACAGATGTGAACAAATTCAAATAGACAGACAGACAGATGTGAACAAATTCAAATAGACAGACAGACAGATGTGAACAAATTCAAATAGACAGACAGACAGATGTGAACAAATTCAAATAGACAGACAGACAGATGTGAACAAATTCAAATAGACAGACAGACAGATGTGAACAAGTTCAAATAGACAGACAGACAGATGTGAACAAATTCAAATAGACAGACAGATGTGAACAAATTCAAATAGACAGACAGACAGATGTGAACAAATTCAAATAGACTGACAGACAGATGTGAACAAATTCAAACAGACAGACAGACAGATGTGAACAAATTCAAATAGACAGACAGACAGATGTGAACAAATTCAAATAGACAGACAGACAGATGTGAACAAATTCAAACAGACAGACAGATGTGAACAAATTCAAATAGACAGACAGACAGATGTGAACAAATTCAAATAGACAGACAGACAGATGTGAACAAATTCAAATAGACAGACAGACAGATGTGAACAAATTCAAATAGACAGACAGACAGATGTGAACAAATTCAAATAGACAGACAGACAGATGTGAACAAATTCAAATAGACAGACAGACAGATGTGAACAAATTCAAATAGACAGACAGACAGATGTGAACAAATTCAAATAGACAGACAGATGTGAACAAATTCAAATAGACAGACAGATGTGAACAAATTCAAATAGACAGACAGACAGATGTGAACAAATTCAAATAGACAGACAGACAGATGTGAACAAATTCAAATAGACAGACAGACAGATGTAGACAAATTCAAATAGACAGACAGATAGATGTGAACAAATTCAAATAGACAGACAGATAGATGTGAACAAATTCAAATAGACAGACAGATGTGAACAAATTGAAATAGACAGACAGATGTGAATAAATTGAAATAGACAGACAGATGTGAACAAATTGAAATAGACAGACAGATGTGAACAAATTGAAATAGACAGACAGATGTGAACAAATTGAAATAGATAGATAGACATGAACAAATTGAAATAGATAGATAGATAGATAGATTTAGATGCTGACATGTGCAGAAATTAGAAATAGAATTAGATAAAGAGATATATAGAAGGTATAGAAAAATGAATAGGCTGGAATAGAGAGATAGATAGATAGATACTAAGACTCTGACATCGGTATATATATATATATATATATATATATATATATACTGTTAAATATAAGAGACAATGAATGTCTATTATGTTTAATCATGAGCCGTTCTAAACATCCTAGATTGGCTTTCATTTCAGTTGAAAAAACAAACAAAAATTCTACAACATTTGGATAAGTTTTTATTAAGCTTTCGGCCCACATGAGCCATCTTCAGAGACGTTGCAAGAACGTTAACATAAAAATATTCACCATCTTAAAGCCAAACTTTAAAAAAAGCTTAAAACCAACAATAAAAATTATCCAAATATTGGAAAATTTTTGTCTTTATTTTCACCTGAAATTAAAGCCAAAATACGATGTTTAGAACGGCTCATGATCAAACCTAACAGATATTCATTCTCTCTTATATTTAATAGTATATGTTTAGAGAATTATCTGCTGCCTGTATACACTAATATATATATATATATGTCAGAATAAATAAATTGCATACAGTTTGCTTGCTTATTTTTAATAAAATCCGTTCATACTCACGGATAATCTTTCGCGTATTACGATCAAAAGGTGTCAGAAATGAGCTGTGACATGGACAGATGTTATCTTTGTTCATTTCTTAACGTATCCAAGTAGTTTCAATCTCCTTCCGAGGTCATCTTCAGGGGTGTGAGTTATGGAAGAAATGGAACCGGAAAACTTACAGCTCATTTCTGATATTTTGATCGTAATATGCGAAAGATTATCCGTGACTATGAACGGATTTTATTAAAAATAAGTAAACATATTGTTTTGCAGTTTATTTAATCTGACATGTTTAAAAGAAAACTTGATGCCTAAATTCAAAAATTATATATATATATATATATGTCATCCACATACAAGCCTGTTTCACTGTATCACAGCTCATCAGTGTGGCTAGATGCATCCATTTGCTTCTGGCCGGGATCGAAAACTGGTGTCATTCGGAGTCGATACTCCCTAAGCCATCGGCGCTTGGAATCAGTGCTAGGAAATTTTAACGTGTTGTATATAAGCAGTGTATACACACGGTAGTCACCGAGAGAACTCAATTCATTTCTGAAGAGTCACGCATATAGCAGAAGTGGAAACTGTTTTTAAAATTTTCTTCTTTAGAGAGCTCAATCGTAATGAGAGTATAATATATTAGTCATCCACATACAAGCCTGTTTCGCTGTATCACAGCTCATGAATGTGGCTAGACACATCCACTTGCTTCTGGGCGGGATCGAAACTCGAACGATTTGGTGTCAGTCGGAGTTATATATATATATATATATATATATATATATATATATATGATAATAAATTAAGCAGAGCCCATGTCTCTTATCATGTGAAATCTATTATTGTTTTTTTCCTTTTGGAATTTGTTCATCACTAGCATGTCTAAGGATCGAACTCATGACTATTAGATGATACTAACACATATTCAGGGTCAAATGGATTTTGATTATTGGATTATGTGCGTGGGTTCGTGCCACTTGTCGTAATTTGTATTTATTTCTGAGATTAGTAATTTTCCAGTTGTCAAAATCGACTTATATTGCAAAATAACCCTTATATCAACCAAGATGAGAACAAAATGTCGAAATAATACCAAGAATTCCAAAATTACTCATTTGCAGTTAATTTTGTTTCTGCAAAGAATTCTATTCTATTCGACCCAAGTAGAGATCCGAAGACGAATTGGCATGGCAAAGGAAGCATTTTAGAAGGTGAGTAAAATGTCAAGAAACAGGACAATTTTCGCTTTAAATAAAGAAGAGAGTACTGGATTGCTATGTGGTGTCAGTTCTTCAATATGGCAGTGAATGTTGGACAATATCATCAAAGATGAAGGAAAAACTTGAAGCAACTGAAATGTGGTTCTACAGAAGCATACTGGATATATAAAGTGGGGGATCAATTCCATATTACAATCAATATATAAACTGACCCCTCATTTTATGGTCTCAGTTTTTATACATTTATATTCCTGAGATCCAAAAGCACAAGGATTCATTCCAGAAGTTGAGTAAAGTATTAAGAAACAGGACAATTTCGCTAGAAACAAAGAAGAGAGTACTGGATTGTTATGTGATGTCAGTTCTTCAATATGGCAGTGAATGCTAGACAATATCATCAAAGATGAAGGAAAAACTTAAAGCAACTGAAATGTGATTCTACAGTAGGATACTGCGGATATCATGGACCGAGTATGTGAGCAATGATGAGATTTCGGAAAGGATGGAAACGAAAAGGAATTTAAAATTGGGCGTCAGAAAGAGAAAATTAAATTTCTTGGGACATGCAATAATGAAGAACCTACTACTAACAGGACAGATAGAGGGGAAAAGAGACAGGGGAAAGCATATTTGAACATATTTGAAGGACCTAATCAGGTGGATGACAGAACGAGAGTTGCGTGGTGTATCAGAAGAAAGCGTGCTAAGAGCCACCAGGGTAAGGGAGACGTGGAAAGCCATGGTCGCCTACGTCCTGATAGAAGAATATATATATGCCAACTGTTTATAAGAAATTATAATGTGGATATAAAGTGGGGGATCAATTCTACATATGGAGAGACATGATCGCCTACATCCTGAAAGGTAACCACCCACAGAAGAAGAAAAAGAAGGAAAAGAAGAAGAAAAAAGAAAAAGAAGAAGAAAAAGCAGACGAAAAAAAGAAGAAAAAGATGATGAAAAAGAAGAAGAAAAAGAAGGAAAAGAAGAATAAAACAGAAAAAAGAAGAAGAACAAAAAATAAAAAAGAAGAAGAAAAAGAGGATGAAGAAGAAGAAAAAGAAGAAAACAGAAAAAGAGGAAGAAAAAGAAGACGAAAAAGAAGAAAAAGAAAAAGAAGAAAAAGATAAAGAAAAAGAAGGAAAAGAAGAATAAAATAGAAAAAGAAGAAGAAAAAGAAGTAAAAAAGAAGAAAAAGATAAAAAGGAAAAAGATGAAGAAAAAGAAGAAGGAAAAGAAGAAGAAAAACAGAAAAAGAAGAGGATGAAAAAGACGAAAAAAAGAAGCAGAAGAAGTAAAGAAAACGATGAAGAAGAAGAAGAAGAAGAAGAAAACGTTTCACTGGCATGAAACAAAGAACAATCTGAGATACGGCCAACGAACGTCTACTGCACGAAATGACTTGCAATTCAGGCACCCTTAGTTGAATACTTCACTGAGCCATACAATTATTGCGCTTGAAGAGGGGAACTCATTCCGAATAAGCTTCTAATACGGGCAGCACATAACATGAAATGATTAAATCAATTAGCATACTATCTCTAAATATTGAACGCTTGTTCCTAGCAAGTTTAGTTAATTTGTATTTTTTTTTTAACATTTTTCTACGGATGATTTAACACATAACGTCTCGGAAAGAAGGATTCGGACAGCAAAGTTCAAGTTTCATTTTCTGCTTGAACGCAAACTTCATGCCATCTGACGATTCCCTTCAAGCATGAAACACACTGGCGACGCTTGATGTTGACCTCTGAGTTCACAAATATATATATATATATATATATATATATATATATATATATATATATATAGGATAAAGAAATAAGGTTGTTCCAACGAGAGAAATTGGTATGAAATAAAAAGTGCGCGAAGCCGTGAACGTTTTCTTTAATGTGTATATTTATTATTGTTGTTATTATACATGTTATGATACATTAAGTGTCCATTATGGTATTTGTGACGCCACACGTGTTTCGAGTCTAAAATTAATTTTCTTCATGCGAATAAATTTGTGGCTTTACTTATCGAGTTCTTTTTGGTTTCTAATGTCCAACTTGTTGTTTTATAAGTAGTAAAAATAATAAGATAATAAATAAAATCAGTAAAATAAATAAAATAAGATAAAATAATCAAATGTTGGCACGCTGAATGGACTGTGTTTTTCCACATCAGCACGTGTATAAATGGATAAACAGATAAATAATTCAACAGATGAATGAATCAAGTGCTTATCCCAATTTTAAATGATTTGGGTCTGGGGTTAGCTTTTTAGTATGGTAAAATTATCTTCTAGTCGCCTTAGCTGATCTATCATCCTTTTCGTCGGTCAGTTGGGAGTTCTTTATTGCTTTGACTGTGTTTTGGATTTGGTGTGTGCGTGTGTGGGGGGCGTTTTTTTATTTCGTCTTCATGTTTAGAATTGTTTTTTTATGGGTCATCTGGTTCTTTTTTATTGTTTGGGGTTATCTTTTGAATTTGGTGTGCATGTGTGTTAGTATGCGGGTGTGTATGTGTCTGTATGTATGTATGTGTATGTCTGTATGTTTTTCGGTGTATGTGTGTATGTGTGTGTTGAACAATAGAATTTCCCTTCTTAGAAGCAATATAAGATTAACTGTAAATTATATGTTTCCCAACATTTGCATGAATGTAGTGATGGCAAATTCAAATATATACCTATATACCAAAACACAAATTATGATATATTAATAATACAGGAAGAAAGATTCATAAAAAAATACAAGCCTTCGCTCAACGAAACAATATGAAAGACATATATATATATATATATATATGTATAGTGACGATCCACGTATACTGTCTTAATATGTATAGGAAAGAATATTAATAAAAAGTTCTGAATTTAAAAATGTACTCTTTTTGGACAGAATTGTTTATTTTTATTATTATTAATATTATTATTTATTATTAATAAAAATAAACAAATACTGCCCAAAAAAGTACATTTTTAAATTCAAAAGTTTTTATTAATATTCTTTCCCATATATATATATATATATATATATATATATATATATATATATATATATATATATAGTACTGTGCAAAAGTATTAGGACAATGAGGCATATTGACAGAAAATAAACAGTTCTCCAGATTTGGGGGTTGGGTGCCTGGCCCGTAAAAAACAGTTTCTTACAAAAACAACAACAAAAAGTTACAGCCCTATGCATAATCTGGGTGTGACGGATAAATGATTATATTAGCTTTTGCTTTGATCCCGGCCATCATTCTGTCAGGCACTGACATCACAAGCTTCTTCAATGTATCTAATGTTATCTCCTGCCAAGCAGCTTGTATTTGTTCCCAAAGTGTGTCTTGCGAAGTAACATAAGATTGATCAATTCGAGAAGGGGAATAAGGAAAACGTCAGTCATATCTAAGAATATTAATAATAGAATAATGGGTATTTAAAAAAAACTTGCTTAATAGAAAATAGGAAAAATTAAATATAACTTCATTGTAATACTTTTCTTTTACAGCTAGTTTTAAATAATCAGTATTTATTAGCAATTTACTTGGTTTTCACCCTGTATTTGAAATTCATTGAGGTTTTTAGTAAAATCACCCCTGTCCTAATATTTTGCACACTACCGGTAGTGTGCAAAAGTGTTAGGACAGAGGTGATTTTAAACTTTATTGTGATCCCTCATAAAAGATAAAATAGTTCTTGTCCTAATACTTTTGCAGAGTACTGTATATATATATATATATATATATATATATATGTAATGAGAAGAAAGGACAATGAGAAATTTACTCTTCTTTAACGTTTATTTTTAATCTTACAGTGCTCAATATGAAAGAAGATATTATCGTAACATAAATTAAAAATTTTCGCGTAACAGAAATTCCCATGTTTCAAAATCATATTTTTACTATGATATATATATATTTTTAAGTGGGTGGTATTTTTTACGTTAGTCAACCCAAAAATGATTGCATGGAGATTGAGTCATATTAAAAAATGATTCCGGATATAGAAAATTCTGTCGTGAAAATGTTAAATCAATTATATTGAAATTATATATATAAGAAAAATTAAGGCAGACACATTATTTCATGGTAAATCGGTGGTATGGACAATTTCCGGCGAACCATCTTCAGCTTCAGTCTTTATTTTACAAAGGATTTTAAATAGGGAAGCTGATGATGGTTCGCCCGATTTACCATGAAATAACGTGTCTGTCTTATTTTTTCTTATTTTTGCTTTATATGTATTTGTATACATATATATTTAGAGCTCTCTTAGAGAGGTATCTTAGCACTGTATGTACAGAATACTCGTTTGGATTCTTCTATACCCACACCGCATGCTGATATATATATATATATATATATATATATATATATATATATATGTGTGTGTGTGTGTGTGTCTATGTGTTTTGCACTGTTGAGTATGTGTCATTATCGATATGAGCATGAATTTCATGTGGCAAGTAAAATTATCTGAGATCTTTATGTGTGGCCTCATTAATAATTAATTTTTTTGTATTATAGATACTATCGCCAAATTCACATGAGAAGACATTGACGTTACTTTTATTTATTTATTTTTTAGAGAAGATATTTTAGGCCTTGATTCATTCCTATTTTTTCTATATTTCTGAGATGAGGTAGCATTTATACTATTTACATTATTCGGACTATTGTCTTCATCTTTGTTGCCATTTGTACGACGTTTTATAATAGATCATTCTATTTGTCTATATATCTGATACGAGGTAGTATTTACAGTATTTACATCATTCGGACTATTGTCCTCATCTTTGTTGCCATTTGTACAACGTTTAATAATAGATCATTCAATTTGTGTATATTTCTCTGATGAGGTAGTATTTACAGTATTTACATTATTCGGACTATTGTCCTCATCTTTGTTGCCATTTGTACGACGTTTAATCATAGATCATTCTGTTTGTCTATATTTCTGAGATGAGGTAGTATTTACAGTATTTACATTATTCGGACAATTGTCCTCATCTTTGTTGCACTTTGTACAACGTTTTGTTCATTGTACGCTCCAGTATTCTTGACCAGGTAAATATAGACGTTGGATATTTCCTGCGACTTGACCCAAAGAGTTGTTAGTTTAATACCCCGCGGCTGCAATGGTGAACAAGGAACTTACAGAGTTAGAGGGAAATAACTCACAACCTCTAGGAGAGGCTTAGAGGCACGAAATTGAGTTCATATAAACCAGTGATTGTCATAAAGGGTTCAGTTCAAAATTCCTTCCTCCTGAAGAAGGCCGGCGCATACAACGGCCGAAACGTCGTACAAATAGCATCAAAGATGACGAGAATAGTCCGAATAATGTAAATTCTGATCATTTATTTATGATAATTAGATTAAATATTTGTAAATTTTATAATAAATAATGCCGTTTATTTGCTTTGATCTTTTCATAAAAATAAATTTGTGTACATTCATATGTGTATATCCCCCTTTGTTTGTGTGTGCATGTGGGTTTGCTTGGCATATGCTCGAATGTATACTTCGTACACGCCTATCTTCACATAGATGGTTTAACAGGTCATAAAAAACGTAAACTTTTTCCATCTGTCCTCTGAGCAAATCAGAGGCTTTTCTCTACAACCACGGTATCCTTCAAAGGCGAACTCACAAAAGAAAACCCAAAGTGTGCGTCGAGGAATCGGTTAAAGAAGGCTTCACGTGGTGCCCGCCAGATACAGGCGCGCCAAAGAAAACCAATTAAGAAATTTTGGATGGTTTCCAAATCGCTGCGAGACGAAAATGGGATTTGGGCCAAATTTATTATTTCGGTAGATAACTTAGATACGCCCTATGCAATTCCTTTCTAAAAATGGCCGCATCATACGCTGCCACCTGTGTAACTCCGATAGCTGATTAAGAAAATCAATTGTTTAATAAAGTTTGACGGGAAGTTCAGCATCAACGCCACACGAAGATTCCTCCCTTAGGAATATAAATATGTGTAACCATACTCTTATGTATATATAAGTATTTTAATTCAAATACCGACCAAAGGCTCTTTCAAAGTAAAAGGCAAAGAAAGCGTAAATAAATGAGAGTGAATTCGAATCAAAGATGTATGCAATACAGAAATAAGCGCACCTTTTCTTTCTTTCTTGTGAAACAGTGATTCTCATTGACATCTTGGATAGGGGGGGCGCTGGGAAATCTCCAGCGAGCCAGCAAATACTCAGAAATATTAGTAGGGTCGCAAGTGATTTACCGAGATAATTTAACGCTTTCAATTCGGTTTGGCATAGGTAATACGAGGTGTGCGTTGTGGTGCATTGGATATCGGCTCAGAACGAGAAATCGGGGAGCCGAGTTCGAATTCCAGCATTGCATTCACTTACGCGCAAATACCCTTGGGAAAGCTATTAATCCGCCTATTCCTTCCAATTATGGGTTAAATAATAGGACAGATTGGGTTCTATAGCCTTGGTCGGCAACCAGTCTACCGCAGAAAGCAATGGCAACCTACTGCGGGATAATCTTCTGCCCAGTCAGTCATGTCTCTTCATCGAGACATGATCGCCCAAGCGTGTATCACGTATAGCACTTAACTAACTAACTTAATATAATAGAATCATGATTAATTCTACTGCTGGCCACAAAGTGGGGGATCAGTTTTCTATTGTTATGAAGTAATAAACTGATCCCCCACTAATTACTACGTAATAATATACTACATCTCTTCTCCCTTTAGCTATGAATCAAACAACAGGACAGATTGGGTTCTATAGCCTTGGTCGGCAACCAGTCTACCGCAGAAAGTAATGGCAACCTACTGCAGGATAATCTTCTGCCCAGTCAGTCATGTCTCTTCATCGAGACATGATCGCCCAAGCGTGTATCACGCATGGTACTTAACTGACTGACTGAATACGAGGTATTGTAAGTATTTATACTACCTCATTGATCGAACAGTAGTCCGCATCTTCACCGTCAAAATCACGAGGTTTCAGACTTTGTACGCCCGGGTTTTCGTCATATGATATTTGTTGCAATTTCGAACAGAATACTTTATTCAGTTTACGGTTTTGACTGTTCTAATTCTACATACAATGTCTGGATTTATCATTTTTTTGTTTAATTCGTGTTGATAATATGTGAATTTTCTGTTGTCTCCGCTGATACCAGGGAGTGAATGCACAACTCTTTAAATAATACCATCTGGTAAACATTAATACAGAGAGATAGAGAAAAACTATATGAAAAATTTATGTGGAAAATTATTAAAAAATTGAAATATGAGTCCAGATAAAAAAAAAATACTGAGACATTCGGTTAATAAGTATCCAAACTTCACTTACTAATATTCTCAAGAAATTATAAACCAGTGCATATATTTATATAAATGAATACAAATGAATTTTGCATAGAAATTGCTTCTGAAAAAGTGTAGATGACATTTTATTTTTTTTAATCATCTCACCCCAAGCAAGGCATTCCACTGCCACTATTGCGCATGGGGCTACATAGGGGAAGGTAAAGAGAAGGAGTGGTTAGACATAGGGAATGTTAGGAGGAAGGTGCAGATGAGTAAGGATAGCGAGGATGAGGGTTGGGCAGATGGGAAGAGTGTTTGATAGAATGGAAGCAGGTTAGTGTGTTAGGAGGTGTCTATTGACCTTACATTTAAACTCCTGGAGATTGTAGCCGTCGGGGAAGCAATCGTGTGGAAGAACATTGTCGCAAAATACAGTTCGACAATTATTGTCCGCGTTTAACAGTAAATTGCTTATAGTGGTTCATGTTGTAACTATAATCTGTAACGTATTTTAGGCTAATCTGTACCCGAATCAGCTCAGTCAAATTATTTAGGTCTAAGGCATGGAAGCTTTCATTAATTGTATTTTTTAATATTCTCTAAGGAATTTGTAACGCACTTTATGATATTCTGTAGGTGAATCAACTCAGTTTAAGAATTTTGCTCTAGGCATTGGAAGCTTTGATTAATTAAATATTTTAATAATTTGTATTTATTTTGTAACATTCTATGCTAATCTATAGCAGAATCAACTCAGTTTATGCATTTCACTCTAAACATTGGAAGCTTTGATTAATTATATTTTTTAATATTCTCTATAATCTGAAACGAATTTTATACTAATCAGTAGCTTAATCAGATCCGTTTAAGCATTTTACTTTAAGCATTGGAAGCTTTTATTAATTAAATTTTTAATAAGCTGTATGTAATCTGTAACGAATTTTATGCTAATCTGCAGCTGAATCATCTCAGTTTAAACATTTTGCTCTAAACATTAGAAGCTTTGATTAATTATGTTTTTTATTAATCTGTATGTAATCTGTAACGTACATTATGCTAATCAGTAGCTGAATCACCTCAGTTTAAGCATTTTGCTCTAAGCAGTGGAAGCTTTGATTAATTATATTTTTTAATAATCTGTATGTAATATGTAACGTATTTTATGCTAATCTGTAGCTGAATCAGCTCATTTTAAACATTTTGCTCTAAACATTGGAAGCTTTGATTATGTATATTTTTTGAACTCTATATGTAATCTGTAACATATTTTTATCTCTAGCTGAATGAGCTCAGTTTTAGCAATTCCTTCTAAGTATTGGACCCTTTGTTTAATTATATTTGTAATAAGCTGTATGTAATCTGTAACGTATTTTATGCTAATCTATAGCAGAATCAGCTCAGTTTAAGCATTTTGCTCTAACCATTGGAAGCTTTTATTAATTATATTTTTTAGTATTCTGTAAATAATTTGTAACATATTTTATGTTAATCTATTAAATCAGTTCAATCTAGGTGTTTTTGTCTTAGCTTTGAAAGCTTTGATTAATTATTTTTTTAAATGTAACTGACAAGAAATAGGAATATGTCTACTAACGCCATAAATTAAACCGTTTTGCCGTCTTATTCCACTAAAGTGCACTGTACAAGGATGAACCTTTTTTAATCTTTGAATTCTCATATATTTAAATTTAATATTAGTAGCATTTGTCCTGTCAGCTCCTCAAGCACATAAAAAAATCTTTTATTTTTTTCTTGTTATTGTTTATTCTAAACTTTGTTAATTCTGTTTGTGGGCATTTCTGCTCATTACATTTAACCAGGACCAATTACTGTACAGTTTGCTTAGTATTATGTTACCCTTTTCGTTGATTTATTTTGTTATTTTTTATTAGAAACTGTGTCAATTTCGTTTGTTGGACAATTCTGCCAATTACGCTGAATCTTAGCCAATTACCCTGAAGTGCTAAGCCGATAATTTTTCGTCACTTACTCGTTTATATTTTGCTGAAAAGCCGTGTTTATAAACTCGTTTATTTATTGTTTTTCTTCTTAAGCAAAATATTCACTTCATACAAAAACCACTGAACTTGCTGACTAAATTTGTTCTATGAACGTAAGAAGAAGAAAGAAGTTCAGATTACGAAGATGTGTGGTTCAAGTTGAAGTGAGGGCGGAAGCATTCTTTCGAACGTCTGCTTCCTAAAATAGCGATTCCCAGGAAGTTTTGTGAAAACAAAGAAGTATTTTTTGTGGGTGTTATTTTCAACTTCATATGCATATATCTTTTATGTGATTCAAAGAAATTACAAAGAAGCAATTAAAGCAAGATTAAAAAACGAATGATTTTAGAAGATGATTCATTGACATAGGAATTAAAAAAAAACAAGAAAAATAGAAAAGTGTAAAATTAACTCGTCAGAGCCTGTGACAAAAATGACTTATAAAATGATGACTTCTCAAAAGAAAGATGACTTATAAAATGATGACTTCTCGAAAGAAAGATGACTTATAAAATGATGACTTCTCGAAAGAAAGATGACTTATAAAATGATGACTTGTGGAAAGAAAGATGACTTATAAAATGATGACGTGGAAAGAAAGATGACTTATAAAATAATGACTTGTGGAAAGAAAGATGACTTATAAAATGATGACTTCTCGAAAGAAAGATGACTTATAAAATGATGACTTGTGGAAAGAAAGATGACTTATGAAATGATGACTTGTGGAAAGAAAGATGACTTATAAAATGATGACTTCTCGAAAGAAAGATGACTTATAAAATGATGACTTCTCGAAGGAAAGATGACTTATAAAATGATGACTTCTCGAAAGAAAGATGACTTATAAAATGATGACTTCTCGAAAGAAAGATGACTTATAAAATGAGGACTTCTCGAAATAAAGATGACATATAAAATGATGACTTCTCGAAAGAAAGATGACTTATAAAATGATGACTTCTCGAAAGAAAGATGACTTATAAAATGATGACTTGTGGAAAGAAAGATGACTTATAAAATGATGACTTGTGGAAAGAAAGATGACTTATAAAATGATGACTTGTGGAAAGAAAGATCACTTATAAAATGATGACTTCTCGAAAGAAAGATGACTTATAAAATGATGACTTCTCGAAAGAAAGATGACTTATAAAATGATAACTTCTCGAAAGAAAGATGATTTATTAAATGATAACTTCTCGAAAGAAAGATGACTTATAAAATGATAACTTATCAAAAGAAATATGACTTATAACATGATGACTTCTCGAAAAAAATAAGATATATCAAATGATTTATGGAAATAAAGATCACTTATAAAATGATGACTTTTGGAAAGAAAGATCACTTATAAAATGATGACTTGTGGAAAGAAAGATCACTTATAAAATGATGACTTGTGGAAAGAAAGATGACTTATAAAATGATGACTTGTGGAAAGAAAGATGACTTATAAAATGATGACTTGTGGAAAGAAAGATCACTTATAAAATGATGACTTCTGAAAAGAAAGGTGACTTATAAAATGATGACTTCTGAAAAGAAAGGTGACTTATAAAATGATGACTTCTGAAAAGAAAGGTGACTTATATAATGATGACTTCTGAAAAGAAAGGTGACTTATAAAATGATGACTTGTGGGAAGAAAGATTACTTATAAAATGATGACTTGTGGGAAGAAAGATTACTTATATAATGATGACTTGTGGGAAGAAAGATTACTTATAAAATGATGACTTGTGGGAAGAAAGATTACTTATAAAATGATGACTTGTGGGAAGAAAGATTACTTATAAAATGATGACTTGTGGAAAGAAAGATCACTTATAAAATGATGACTTGTGGAAAGAAAGATCACTTATAAAATGATGACTTCTGAAAAGAAAGGTGACTTATAAAATGATGACTTCTGAAAAGAAAGGTGACTTATAAAATGATGACTTCTGAAAAGAAATGTGACTTATAATATGATGACTTCTGAAAAGAAAGATGACTTATAAAATGATTACTTGTGGGAAGAAAGATTAGTTATAAAATGATGACTTGTGGGAAGAAAGATGACATATAAAATGATGACTTGTGGAAAGAAAGATGACATATAAAATGACGACTTGTGGAAAGAAAGATGACTTATAAAATTATGACTTATGAAAAGAAAGGTGACTTATGAAATGATGACTTGTGGGAAGAAAGATTAGTTATAAAATGATGACTTGTGGAAAGAAAGATGACTTATAAAATGATGACTTGTGGAAAGAAAGATGACTTATAAAATGATGACTTGTGGAAAGAAAGATGACTTATAAAATGATGACTTCTCGAAAGAAAGATGACTGATAAAATGATGACTTCTCGAAAGAAAGATGACTTATAAAATGATAACTTATCGAAAAAAGGATGACTTACGAAAAAGATTACTTATCAAAAGAATGATGACATCACAAATTAATGGTTTAATCAAAATGCCTTTTCAAAAAAAGACTTTTTCTGAAAAGAAAGCTGACATCTAAAAGTAAAAGTTCCTTATCGAGAGAAAGATCTTGCAAAAAATGGACAACTTATCAAAAAGAATAAGACTTATAAAATAATGACTTATCGATGAAAAGATTACATATAATAAGATGGCTTATCTAAAAAACTAAAATATTTAAAATGATGACTTATCGAAAGAAATAATACTTATCAAAAGATTACTTATAAAAAGAAATAAGGTTTATAAAAAGATACCTTATCAAAAGAAACATGACTTATAAAAAGATGACTTATGAAAAGAAATAATGTTATATATCGACAAACAACAAACACGCATATATATAAAAATATAAAGTTATATTTTTATTAATGACGATGAACCGTGTAGAATAGGGAACAGAGAATTGAGAGAGCGCGCTTCTAATGGGTTGACGGGAGTGTAGTCTTATCTGTTGTGTCTCTCTTCACCGGCCGATCTCTGTTGCTTCTCTACTGGCGAATCCGTGTGCCGAGGTCTTTTTATAATCTTCCAGAACCGGGACTTTTTCTTCCGGTTTTGCCTCGCCCACGCACGCCCACGTAATTCTCAGAGACACCTGTTCTGTTTGCCTCTGTAGTTATTTCCGCTGCTGCCGGAAATAAGGTCAAACGACCGGACACACCCTCGCTTGCATCAGCCTTCCTCGGGTGGGGCCAGATTGTTATATTACATTAATACTTATAAAATGATGACATATTCTAAAGAAAAATGACTTTAAAAAGATGTCTTATCAAAAGAATGATGGCTTATCAAAAACTAATAACTTATCAAAAGAAAAGTGCCTTAACAAAAAAAAAAAGAGTTCTGAAAAGAAAGATGACATATAAAAAAAAAATTCCTTATCAAAAGTAAGATGACTTGTAAAAAGATGACTTACCCCCCCCACAAAAAAATACAGCTAACTTATTGTCATGGCGGCATCACCCACAACGGAATGAACTCCTCCAACCACTCCATATACCTCCACTCACAAGAAGTGAGAGAAGATAACCAGGTAGATAGCCTAAGTAGTCTGAGAGAGTAGCCTGAGGAGAGCACCCTGAACATAGCCGAGAGCCGTCTACGAACAACCGTAACGACCATTACGAGTCCCAGTTCGTAGGTCGAATTATAGTATTACACACAAACCCGTATTATCGTTCTACTAACAATGTCCCAAGTGTTGTATTTTGCCGTGTTTAATATATATTCGTTATTTCCTATTTTGCTTGGTTTGTATTATTCTTGCTGGACCTTTAACCGGGTCCACGACACTTATCAAGAAAACAATAGATAACTTATCAGAAGAAAAGTGCCTTACCAAAAAAAGATGACTTCTGAAAATAAATAAGGCAGAATAAATCAAAAGAAAGGTGATTTATCTAAAGAATATATTGATTGTTTTGTTTTTTATGGCAAATCAACCTCGAAGGGGTAATTTATTGCCAAATAAATTTTTATTTATTTATTACTGGTAATACCTTTTCCTTTCAACAATTTATTGTTGTTTTTTATATAGGATTTTGTTTTGTAATACATTTTTCTTTTCGAGTATCAAGATTCATTGGGATTTGTTTTTTTAAGAGCAGGGTCGCCAAGTCCTACCCTTGTTATTTAACTCATAACAGGAGAGAAGGGACGGATTAATACCTTTCCCAAGGGTACCAGTGCTTAAGTGAATACAGGGTATTCAACTGGAATACGAACTCGGCTCACCAATTTCTCTTTCCGAGCCGATATCCACTGCACCACAACGCACATCCGTCACTATACGCTTACAGCACCTGGTATTCCCAAGCAGTCACCCATCTAAGTACTGACCAGGCTCAATGTTGCTTAACTTCGGGATTCGAGAGATAACCTGTGTATTCAACGTGATAGGTCGTAAGCCTTAAAGAATATGTGAATTTAATTTGATCTAATAGAATAAGTTTGGTTCAAAAATTGCTTTGTCTCAATAATATAAGATTTAAATTTATAAAAGAAAATGTGATCTTAAATAGGTACATGAATTTTGAAATTGGAACAAAAATGCGTTTGAAAACAGGAATATTTTTGTCTATGTAATAATTTCCTTGTAAGCAAGAGAACAAAGCCACTAAGAAGCAGGAGGGTTGATTGTAAAATAATATAATGAAAATAAAAATTATTGAGACGCGAGAAAATAAATGATCAAAAATTAAGAAGATAGAAAATAACAAATGCTATTGCATTAACGTTTTTGAAGATCAAGATGGCTAGAAAATAAGAACTCGGTAGAAAGTTCCACAAGCGAGAAAAGAAACTGTTTGCAGAAGACGTATGGTTATCGCTAGCTATTGTTGGAGTTTTGGGTACCACTCTATACTAGTGAGACAGCCAGGAGCTTACTGATTTCATAGTTCACCAATAGTAGGGTTAATCAATCAGAAAGCCCAAAATATTCAATGCGACGTGTATAAAAGGCGACCATATTTTCCTGAGTATTGGCGATATAGTCCATTTCAGTAGAGTGTCTGAGTCGTGACATTTAATCTTTGACGTTGTTTTATTTAACAGATTACGTACTGCGCTGTATTCTATATTCATGAAACATGGTGGATATGGTCAACAGATATTTCTATAGAAAAATGATAACATCTTGCCGTCAAGCCATTATTGCAATCAAATTAATTGAGACAAAGTTTCATAGAGAAAAGTTCAGTAGAAGTGTTTATAGTGAACCCATAGGTAATCGGTTGGAAATGAGCCGAAGTCGAGATGCCAAATTAAAAACAGTATCTTTCTTTGTATTTTATCAAAAATCTCCGAATCTATTTCAGCGGCGCTAAACCATATGTGGTAAAAAGATTCAATACAAGGACGAATAGTAAACTTATAAAAAGGATAAACCCTGGAGAGAGAAAAATTGTCTAGCTCGACACAGCAGTCCAAATATCAAAACTAGTGATTCAATATAATCTTCCCTTTTCATGCCAACAGAGAATCATAGCTTGAGAATCAAAGCTTGAGTTATTCTTCCGAAGGCTAACATCAGCTATGGCAAGGGTCGGCAACCTACGGCCCGCGGGCCGAATCCGGCCCGCGAAGACATTTAGACCGGCCCCTCGAGCCTGATTACCATTGACTCTATTTTTTTGACATGAGAGACAAATTCAAACAAAAGGCCTGCTGTTATCTTCCTCTGATCCACCCAACCGAATTTGAATAATATGACCGCAAAAACACGACCAAAACCTAATCACCTTCATTTCTGTGTAAAAAATAAAAAAATAAAAAAATAACATAAAACAAAAACTGAGAGCCGATTTGACCGATTGACCAACCGGCGACAGATATTAGGCGGGGACACATTTAAAGGGACAGTGTTGTCTCAGTCGGCTTTCCATTTTATTCCTCCAACAGCGACCCCCCCCCCCATCGCTTACCCCTGCCACCTACCCTATGTAAGTTGCTGGAATGTTTCAATGGGCCATGTTCTTACCTTATCATACGTAAGTATATATGTTTGAACTATTTGTACTCGTATGTATGGGTATATGTGTTTCGTTTTTGTTTAATGTGTGTGTGTGTGTGTGTGGTTCGTTTGTGGTACAATTTTCAATCACAGTTTCAAACCTACACGTCATAATTTCATCCATTTCACTTCGGTTGATATTTTTCACTTTGAAGTATTTTGACGTTCCTTGAGGAAAATAATTTTTGTTAGATGTTTTTTTAATTTTAGATTTTCTTTTGTTTGTCTGATTTCTGAATGTTTATTTTCATTACAGTTTTAAATATTTAGGTTGACAGGGGTCTGCATATGTACTTTTCCTTAATTTTTCATTAATAACTTTCGTCCGGCCCGCGACCCGTCATTATAACGTTCCGGCCCGTGGGGTCAAATGAGCATTAATTTTTCATTAATGGTCTCCGTCCGACCCGCAACCCGTCATTTTAACACGATCCGGCCCGTGGGGTCAAATGAGCATTAATTTTTCATTAATGGCCTTCGTCCGACCGCGACCCGTCATTATAACACGATCCGGCCCGCGGGGTCAAATGAGTTGCCGAACCCTGAGCTATGGTAAAGGAAGGCGTAAATGCGCTTCTCAGGTGATTGTTAGTTATTTCATTTTGGAGGAACACTAAGTGTATACCAGCCGCGTCAGATCGTATATGGCACCAATATTCTAAAGTTTTGATAGATATTAATCTTTCTTTATTTTCATTACAAATTTCTAGATGATCTTCATACGTTCAAGTCACTATTTCAGACCTCTACAGCTTGGACACATATACTCCTGATCAAAAATATAAGACCAACTAAAAATCTTTAAAAAGAATTTTTTTTATGGATAGATTTTAAACTCCTCCCACTTAAGGTTACCAATACTACAATCTAAAAAGTTATGGAAACAAAAAGCTACATTCCAAACATTTTATTTAAAAATTTACATTTTTATAAAATGAGGCGATTTACACATGATCAAAATTATAAGGCCAGGGGTATAAATTGTTAGATCTATGGCAATTCCAATGATTTTAGTTCAGTTAGAAAAAACTGCGTAAAGGTGTTACCATGCCTAAAGGAAGCAAACTTACCAAAGTTGAGCGTTCTCGAATTCTAGAATTCCATAAGCAAGATTTGTCACAGCGGCCGATCGCAGCTAAGGTAAATCGCAGTAAAACTGTGATTTGCAACTTTCTAAAGAACAGTGAGAATTATGGAAAAGCAAAATCCTCTGGTAGGCCCCAAAAATTTCTCCTGCATTGAGTAGGAGAATAAGACGGGTTGTTATGAAAGAGGGGGGACTTACTTCTAGTCAAATTAAGGCAGTTACAGATGCTGATTGCAGTCCCGTAACCATCCGACGACACTTAAGACAAAAAGGCATGGTAAATAAAAAGCGTAAGCAAATTCCTCGGCTGCTTCCACGTCACAAGTTGGACCGCTTAAAGTTTGGTCGTGAATAGCAAACATGGGACGTTGAGAAGTGGAAGAAAGTCCTGTTTTCTGATGAGAAAAAATTCAATCTCGATGGTCCTGATGGCTTCCAACGATATTGGTATAACAAAAACATGCCTCCCGAAATTTTCTCCGCACGTCATAGTGGTGCAGGGTCCCTAATGGTATGGGGTGCCTTTTCTTACAGAAGGACGATGGAGCTCCAGGTGATGCAGAGTCGGCAGAGAGCGGCTGGTTGTGTTAACATGCTACAAAAAGCATGTTTGATGACAGAGGGCCATTGTTTGTGTGGGGATGGATGGTTATTCCAACAGGATAATGCTGCAATCCATGCTGCAAGACGGACCTTGACCTTTCTACAAGAAAATGGGGTCCATCTCTTGGGACATCCTGAATGCTCACCGGACTTGAACCCAATTGAAAATGTTTGGGGATGGATGACAAGAGATGTTTATCGAAATGGCAAACAATATTCAACAAAAAATGAACTTTGTGAAGCCATCTTCAGAAGCTGGAGCAACATCCCCCGCACCTTAACGGAAACGCTTATTTCTAGCATGCCCGATAGAATTTTTGAAGTCATCAAAAGCAGTGGAGGTAGACTTCATTATTAAATTTGGTTGTTGAATATTTTCATACACTTTTTGTACAATTTCGTAGAATTCTTTTCTCTGGTCTTATCATTTTGATCAAGTGTAAATCGCCTCATTTTATAAAAATGTAAATTTCTAAATAAAATGTTTAGAATGTAGCTTTTTGTTTCCATAACCTTTTAGATTGTAGTATTGTTACCCTTAAGTGGGAGGAGTTTAAAATCTATCCGTAAAATAACATTCTTTTTAAAAATTTTTAAGTGGTCTTAAATTTTTGATTGGGAGTGTATTGATATTGGGTTCTTTTGAAAGATCATGCCGATTCCTTACAGAAATCAAAACAGATATAAGTCATTAAATGTTTATTCAATTTAATATGATCAATTTTGTCATTCTTTTCTCAATTTTCTTTTAACTTGAAGATTTTATATTCCCAGAATTTTGGTGATTTCTAAGCATAAACTCTTTAAGGTGTTTTTTTTATGTCATTGAAAGAATTAAATTTGTTGCCATTGTGAGTCTTTTGCAAGGACCTGAATAAACAAAAAAAAATTACTGATGAATATGGCGGGTTCGGGAAACACAAACCACCCAAGATGCAAAAAAAAATTTGCTTGAATTGTCTTGATAGAAACCAATACCTTTCCTGTTCTATAACACTGGGCATTTTTTTTAATTGCGTCCTTTAATTCGCCCCTTTTCAGAACCAATTGACTTTTACTTGACAGAAGCTTATAGTACAGAATTCTATTCTAGTCTCCCCAGATGCCTAACATGACTTACTTAAGATGAAGACATTTTTTGGGGTGGCTAAAGTGATGTGGGATTTCCCCTTTGTATATGATAATGGACTCAACTGAGTATACATATACTCCTGCCATAGAGAGAACAGCAGTTGAGAGTTAAGAGTAATCGTAGAGATCTCTTAGAGTTATCGGAGAGAACCAAGAGATACCGAAGTTACCCAGAGATCACCGCGTCAGAAGTCAGACTAGCTCTGAGCTCCACTCAGCTAGAATAATCTACACGGATATACTATTTCCAACTACTTCACTTCAAGACTTCAATATATTTGTTTCTTACTAATAGTATTCCTGGATTTTACTAACCTGCGTCAAGTTTGTATATTACGTCCAATATAACCTACCTTTCTAGCTCAATATCTGTTTTTGTTGTTCGTTATTTTATGCGGTTCCTCGCCCGGCATACACAGCAGGCACAAATCATCTAGTCTTCTGTAGTCTCCATGTATCTTTGAAGACCGATTGGTGTGGTTTTTGTAAGCCATTTCTAGTTGAACTGATCATCTGCCTTTTTCGGATCTGGAACCATACAGACGATCAACATTAGCCTTAGGGTGAATGGTTTTTTTGTCTTACTTTATTGCCGAATAAATTATCTTATTTCTTTCATGTTCTTTGACACAGATCATCATCATGTCATTTGTAGTCTCCAGGTATCTTTGATGATCTATTGTTGGGGTCTTGTAAGACAAGACCACAACAAGACAGGTATCTTTGAAGATCGATTGGTGTGGTTTTTGTAAGACAGTTCTAGTTGAACTGATCATCTGCCTTTTTCGGATCTGGGACCATACAGACGATCAACATTAGCCTAAAGGTGACTGCCGTCATTTAGCTCATAGATAAAGAACTCGTAAACACTTCCGAAAATTATTAACTAGTATTTGACACAGAAATCATCTAGTCATTTGTAGTCTCCAGGTATCTTTGATGATTTTTGTTGTTGTCTTGTAAGACAAGACCAAAACAAGACAGGTATCTTTGAAGACCGATTAGTGTGGTTTTGTAATACAGTTCTAATTGAACTGATCATCTACCCTTTTCGGATCTGGGACCATAAGGACAATCAACATTAGCCTTAAGGTGACTGATTCATCAATTTTTGGTTTAGCGTGTTTGTTTAGTAATTTCTAGTCTTCTGTAGTCTCCATGTATCTTTGAAGATCGATTAGTGTGGTTTTGTAAGACAGTTCTAATTGAACTGATCATCTACCCTTTTCGGATCTGGGACCATACAGACGATCAACATTAGCCTAAAAGTGACTGCCGTCATTTAGCTCATAGATAAAGAACTCCTAAACACTTATGAAAATTATTAACTAATGTGGTTCTCCCCTTTGTACATGATAATGTACTCGTCTGAGTATACATATGAGGAGAGTTAGCATTTGAAAGGAATCGTAGGGATTCGTGCGAGTTATCGGAGAGTACCGAAACTGATACGTAATTTACCGAGAGATACCGAAGTTACCCAGAGATTACCGCATCAGAAATCAGACTAGCTATGAGCACCACTCAGTTAGAAAAATATACCCGAATATCCTATTTCCACGACTTCACTTCAAAACTTGTATATATTTATTTCTTACTAATAGTATTCCTGGATTTACTAACCTGCGTTCAAGTTTGTATATTACGTTCAATATAACCTACTTTTCTATCTCAATATCTGTTTTTGTTGTTCATTATTTAGTGCGGTTCCTCACCCGGAACCCACAACATTAAGATAGCTCATGCCGCTTAACCAACGATGTTTTTCGCAGGACATTGTCATAAACGATTGCTTTATCATCATCTGTGAAAATTTGCTTAAACAGGTGAGCACATCCATTGCGTTTATACAGAACCAAAAGATTCTTTTCACAAAGATCATATGGTATCAAAACATCGAGATATTTTCAGTACCCAAGTTTCACTAAGTACTCATTAATGGTAGATTTTCATTCGTTTAGTGTTTCTGCTAATTTCTGTGTTGTGTAATGCCGGTTTATCTCAAACAAAAAATCTTTGTTTGGTCATCATCTCAACTGTGATCCTCAGGCACCTTTGAAAAAAAAACGGAGTCATGACGCCTTCAACACTGTACTACTTTTACAAGAAATTATCATCATTTTACAAATAAAATATCTCTGTTTGCATGAAGAGGGAAGATAAAATATCTCTGTTGGCATGAAGAGGGAAGATAAAATATCTCTGTTGGCATGATCGCCCAAAAAGAGTATCACGTATGGCACTTAACTGATATGGAAACTACACTTAAAGTATTTAAGCACCGTACTACGGATGTGCATTGTGATACAGTGGATATTGGCTCGGAAGGAGAAATCGGGGAGCCGAGTTCAAATTCCAGCTGAATTCATTGCATTCACTTACGCGCAAGTATCCTTGGGAAAGGTATTAATCCGTCTCTTCCTTCCAGTTAACAAGACAGATTTGGTTCTATAGTCTTGGCTGGCAACCAATCTAGCGCAGAAAGCAATGGCAACCTACTGCGGGATAATCTTCTGCATAGTCAGTCATGTCTCTTTTGAGACATGATTGCCCAAGCGTTTACCACGTATGGCACTTAACTGACTGACTACATTTCCGATATTTTATATGCAAAAAAAATATCTATGCTGGCATGAAGAGGGAAGATTATTTTGAATCACTAGGTCTAATATTTGGTCTCCTGTGTCGAGCAAGACAATTTTTCTCTCTCCAGGATTTATCTTACCGCTCGAGATTACGTCAAGGACCGTGACGGAGGAGGGAACATCGTAAGCTTCACAACGGGAACCTCCTCGATGTCTTTGCAGACCTACCTGTCGTTCTGCCGGTTGCTCGTCTGGTCCTGGATGAAATTCTTTGAATCAGAGAAGAAACTTAGCATTCTTTATTTCTTTGTCTGGAGTAGATAGACTAAACTATCGCCCGGTTCACACTACACCCACATCTATTGTACAGGTGTAGAGGCTCATCCCTTGTTCCCTGTTTAGGATGTGGTTTCCTGTTTTCTCTTTTCCAATCTTTTCACTTTTCTTTTTTTTTTTTCAATTGGAGTAGACAGACTAAACAATCGCCCGGTTCACACTCGACCCACGTCTATTGAAAAGGTGAAGTGGCTGACCCCTTGTTCCCTGTTTAGGATGTGGTTTCCGGCTTTCTCTTTTCCAATCTTTTCTCTTTTCTTTTTTTGTTCTTTTTTTTTTCAATTGGAGTAGATAGACTAAACTATCGCCCGGTTCACACACGACCCACGTCTATTGAAGAGGTGAAGAGGCTCATCCCTTGTTCCCTGTTTAGGATGTGGTTTCCGGCTTTCTCTTTTCCAATCTATTCACTCTTACGTAGCCCCCTGCACACCAGTGGCCTTACCGCCTTGCTCGGGGTGATATGATTAAAAAAAAAACTTACCAATCTTTTTACTCCTTCCTTTTTTTTTTATTTATTGTCAATTGGAGTAGATTGACTAAAGTATCGCCCGGTTCACACTCCACCCATATGTATTGAACAGATGTAGAGGCTCATCCCTTGTTCCCTGTTTAGGATGTGGTTTCCGGCTTTCTCTTTTCCAATCTTTTCACTTTTCCTTATTTTTTTTCAATTGGAGTAGATAGACTAAACTATCGCCCGGTTTACACTCCACCCATGTCTATTGAACAAGTGTAGAGGCTTATCCCTTGTTCCCTGTTTAGGATGTGGTTTCCGGCTTTCTCTTTTCCAATCTTTTCACTTTTCCTTATTTTTTTTTCAATTGGAGTAGATAGACTAAACTATCGCCCGGTTCACACTCCACCCATGTCTATTGAACAGGTGAAAAGGCTCATCCCTTGTTTCCTGTTTAGGATGTGGTTTCCGGCTTTCTCTTTTCCAATTTTTTCACTTTTCTTTTTTCTTTTTTTTTTCAATTGGAGTAGATAGACTAAACTATCGCCCGGTTCACACTCCACCCATGTCTATTGAACAGGTGAAAAGGCTCATCCCTTGTTTCCTGTTTAGGATGTGGTTTCCCGTTTTCTCTTTTCCAATCTTTTCACTCTTACGTAGCCACCTGCACATCAGTGGCGTTACCGCCTTGCTCGGGGTGATATGATTTTTAAAAAAAGTGTCAGATTTTGCTGCAAAACCCTGTATATATATTATGACATTTGATCTTGACCTAGCTTACTTCTTAGAATAACGAGCCGCATTTTCCGCAAATAACTTTTGATTATATTGGTGAAGGCTCGTGTGGAATCAAACACAGTTTTTGGAACGGAGTCCCCAAACGATCCTTCGCAGGTTTTAAATTCAATGTTACCCCACGAACCAGTTCGGTATTCAAAGCTATTAGGAAGACATCTGTCGTGTTATTTACTCATAGAGAAAGTGCGTTGTGGTACATTGGATATCGACACGGAACGACAAATCATGAACCCGAAATCAAATTCCATTTGAATTTCTTGCATTTCCTTACGCACAAATACCCTTGTGAAAGGTATTAATTCGTCTCTTCCCTCCAGTTATGGGTTAAATAATAAGACAGATTGGGATCTATATAGTCTTGGTCGTCAATCTGTCGACCGCAGAAAGCAATGGCTATCTTCTGCCAGTCAATCATGTCCTTTTCGAAACAGACTTGCCCAAGCGTGTATCAGGTATGGTAATTAACTGACTGATTTACTCATAGCAAGGGTATTGGCAGTGGATTTATACATTTACCAAGAGCATTAGCACTTAATTGAATGTAACGAATTCGATTGGAATTCGAAGTCTGTCTCAGTTTTCTCCATCCGATGTGTTACCAATTACTTTACCGTCACTCAGCGGTGACTCTCAGGCACTTTTGAAAGAAGAACGGAGTCCGTAACCGACCCTTCGCAGGTTTTAAATTTAGAATCGTCCCCCGAATCTGTTCGGTATCCAAAGCTATAACGACGAAATCTGTCGTATTATTTACTCATAGCAAAAGTGGCAATGGATTGATACATTTACAAAGAGCATTAGTACTTAAGTGAATGTAACGAATTAGATTGGAATACGAAGTCTGTCCTAATTTTCTCCTTCCTATCTGTTATCAATTATTTTATCGTCTCTCAGTGGTGACTCTTAGGATCTTTAGAAAAAAGAACGGAGTCATAACGTCCTCCTCGCTGGAAATGACGCCAAGGACCATGACGAAGGAGGGAAACTTCATATGTTTCACGACGGGAACCTCCTCGATGTCATTGCAGATCCATCTGTCGTTCGGCCTGTTGCTCGTCTGGTCCTGGTTTAATTTTTTTCATCAGATTCAAAAGGGTTCTTTCAAAAGGGTCTGAGAGTCACCACTGAGATTTACTAGGAGGGGCTGAGGATCGAGGTGAAGCCCTGGATAGATCAGATAGCCGCTGGACACCCATACGTCTTCCAGCAGAACTCCGCTCCTAAACACAAGGACTAGACAATCCAGGCGTGGCTGCTCAACAATGTTCCTCACCACTGGGCGTCGAACTTGTGGCCACTCTTCTCACCTGACTACAACCTCCTTGACTATTTCTTCCAGGACGTGATCGAGGCCAAGACCAACAAGCACGCCTACAACACGTCGACCCTCTAAAAGTTGCCATCGTCGAGGCGTTCGCAGCTACGAACAAGGACATGGTCACCAAAGCATGTCACTCATTTCGCGCCCGCCTTGAGATGGTCGTCGCTGCCGCTGGCGGTTACATTGAAAAGTAATTTACCAAGAGGGGCTGAGGAGCAAGGTGACACCCTGGATAGATCAGATCGCCGCTGGACACCCATATGTATTCCAGCAGAACTCCGCTCCTAAACACAAGGTCTAGACGATCCAGGCGTGGCTGCTCAACAATGTTCCTCACCACTGGGCGTCGAACTTGTGGCCGCCCTCCTCACCCGACTGCAACCCACGTGACTATTTCTTCCGGGACGTGATCGAGGCCAAGACCAACAAGCACGGTCACAACACGGTCGACACTCTGAAAGCTGACAACAAGGACATGATCGAACAAGGACATGATCGCCAAAGCATGTGACTCATTTCGCGCCCGCCTTGAGATGGTCGTCCCCGCCGCTGGCGGTTACATTGAAAAAATACTGTAGTATGTAACTCAAACTGTTGCTAAATTGTCGGGTCTCTGCAGATACAACTTTTGTTTCTTACTGCCTATTTCGTTTTCTTTTTATCACGTGTCGGATTTTACCGCAACAGTCTGTATATATATATATATATATATATATATATATATATATATATATATGAAATGATTTGTTCGAACATTATTTTTGATCGATACTCATATTTAAATATATTTAAGTATCATAGCTTCCCCTATGTAGATAGGGGTCACAGGTTCGAATCGTTCCGAATGACACATAGTTACGTAATAAAAAAATTATCGTAAATAATCAGGCCAATAGATATAAATATATAATACTGTATAATTAAAAACAGAATATCTACTTAAATATGAGTATCGATCAAAAATAATGTTTAAACAAATCATTTCAAATTGTCGGTTGTTTATAACCAAGTTTCGTTAATCTTCGTTAATTTCCGTAATATATATATATATATATATATATATATATATATATATATATAAACGTGATTATAATTATACTTGTCTCGTAAACCTTCCTCGAAAACTATTTAAGGAAGGATAAAATGTTTGTCAAAAAAGAAAGCGCTTAGGACATGAAAGTTTGTCAAAAGTGTTCGGACAGAAATCAGCACGAAGCCCAAAGAAAAAAACTCGACACGAGTAACCACCTAACAAAAAGCGCTTAATACACATGAAGAGCGAAATTAATAGCATCTAATTGAGCCAGATGAACTTACGTAGGTCTTTCCTAAACGGATCGTCAGGAAAAACTGGTTTTCCCTGACGATCCGTTTAGGAGAAACCTAGGTACGTTCGTCTGGCTCATTACGGGCTATATATATATATATATATATATATATATATATATATATATATATATATGTGTGTGTGTGTGTGTGTGTGTGTGTGTTGTGTGTGTTTGTGTTGGACACGAAAATCTCAAAACCGAAGATTTAATTATTTCAGGTGGTAATTTGACGTGTGAACGGCAGCAAAGCCATAGACACGGAAACCCTGAAGGCAGGAATTTCCAATTAACGAAATGCCATCACTTTAAAGAAAAAGTCAATACGCAGGCTTCTCAAGTTGATTTGGCTGACAAATGGAAGGAAAAAACAAGATGTGGACAGATTCACTTATTAAAATTCATAAAGCACATCAAATAATTGGATTTTTGCCGAATAATTGTACTTCACGCAAAACAGGTTTGCCTTCGTTAATTCATGAGTTCAATGATGATGGAAAGTATATATTGTATATAAGGCACAAGAGCTACTCGTGGTAGAGCTTAACTGAATGAATTTGTGAGCGTAATGATGGGACTGTACAGCGAGACTATTTTGAGGACCCTTGATGTTATGCCTGGATTTGTCATCGGAGGCCACAATTTAAACAACCTAAGGTACGCAGATGATACAGTGCTGATCGCTGACACAGAAAGGAAAATACAAGACACTCTACAGAAGGTAGCTGAAGAGAGTGATGAGAAAGGACTACAAATAAACTGCAAAAGAAAACCGAATGCATGGTCATCAGTAAAAAGGGCGGACAAATATGCCAAATACAGATCCGGGATACCAGAATCAAGCAGGTACAAAAATTTTAATACCTGAGATGTGTTATAAGAGAAGACGGAAAGTGCGACACAGAGATCCGAAGGCGAATTATCATGGCGAAAGAAGCATTCCAGAAGTTGAGTAAAGTATTAAGAAACAGGACAATTTCGCTAGAAACAAAGAAGAGAAGTACTGGACTGCTATGTGATGTCAGTTCTTCAATATGGCAGCGAATGCTGGACAATATCATCAAAGATGAAGGAAAAATTTGAAGCAACTGAAATGTGGTTCTACAGAAGGAATATCATGGATCAAGCAAGTGATCAATGATGAGGTCTTAGAAATGATGAAAATAAAAAGATAATTAACACTGAGTATCAGGAAGAGACAACTGAAGTTCCTGGCACATGCAATGAGCAAGGAGGGCTTGGATAACCTGATACTAACAGGCCAGATAGAGAAAAAAGAGACAGGGGAAAGCAACGGATAACATATTTGAAGGACCTAATCAGGTGGATGATGGAAAGAGGGTTGTACTTGGTAACAGGAGAAGGCGTGCTAAGAGGCACCAAGGATAGGGAGATGTGGAAAATCATGATCGCCTACGTTCTGAAAGGACAGGGCACAAAGAAGAAGAAGAATATATACCATATTGTCGGCCCTGATCTCACATCTTGACCTCAGCAAATTTGCAGTGCCATATATATATATTTTAATACAGATACTTTAATCCAAGTGAAAAAAGCAGGAAGGTAAATTCCAAAAACCCGATCCTAATTAATATTAAAAATTTTATTTTAATATTAAAAAATGATACAGGAAGAGAGCTCCATGTAATAAAATATTACAGAGCAAATATAAATTAAAAAAGGATTAACTGGAGCTCCAGCAGTTTCTGAAAGGATTTTTCAGTTGCTGAGGTAATGTGTTATCCCCTGTGGGGATTTTCATATCGAAATGATCATCCAACATCATTGAATTAATCCTTTTTTAATTTATATATATATATATATATATATATATATATATATATATATTCATGAAAATTGTTCTGATGATCTCAGTGGTATTTTAATGTTGTTATTTCATTTCCCCATCTCAGACGAACTGCATATAAAGGGAATAGAACTTCAAAGAGTCTGAAAGGCTGTAGCAAAAAATGAAGGAAGAACGTATTGTCTTAGCCGAAGGAATAATGTGGCAAATCTGCTTTGGTAATTGTGGCTATTTATCGATAAGATAATACTAACTAAAGAGCAAACTTTGGCCTTGTGCCACCCGAATTTTTCTATTTCCAATAAAATCATCAGTCCCATATGTGGATGTGCATTGTGGTGCAGTGGATATCGACTTGGAACAACCAATCGAGGTACCGAGTTCGAATTCCAGTTGAATTCCTCGCATTCACTAACGCAGAAATTCCCTTAAGGAAAGGAATTAATCACTTTCTTCCCTCGAGTTATGGGTTAAATAATAGGATAAATGGGTTCTATAGCCTTGACTGGCAACCAGTCTACCGCATAAAGCAATGACAACCTACTGTGGGATAATCTTCTGCCCAGTCAGCCATGTCTCTTTCGAGACATGATCGCCCAAGCGTGTATCACGTATGGCACTTAACTGACTGACTGAATATTACAGTTGGAATCATGAGTAGGGCTTCTACTGGTCGTAAAGTGGGGGATCTTTTTTCTATTGTTGTGAAGTATTAAACTGAGCACCCACTTATTATTACATAATAATATAATGCATCTCTTCTCCCTCTAGCTATGTTTCAAATAACAGCACATATTTTGTTCTATAGCCTTGGTCGGCAACCAGTCTACCGCAGGGATCTACTGCGGGATAATCTTCTGCGCAGTCAGTCATGTCTCTTTCGTGACATGATCGCCCTCAATGTGTATCAAGTATGACACTTAACTGACTGACTACATTTATGACAAGTTATCATCATTTTACAGATAAAATATCTAGATGTAACCGCAAGTTCTTTGTTGATATTTTCTTATGTCACAATTCTGTCTTGTGAAACTCTTCCGGGATTCTTGATTTCTAGTTAAATTTGATTTTCCAAAAAATTATTTTTTTTTAGTCATATCACCCCGAGCAAGGCGGTAATGCCACTGATGTGCAGGAGGCTACGTAAGAGTGAAAAGATTGGAAAAGAGAAAGCCGGAAACCACATCCTAAGCAGGGAACAAGGGATGAGCCTCTACACCTGTACAATAGATGTGGGTGGAGTGTGAACCGGGCGTTACTTTAGTCTATCTACTCCAATTGAGAAAAAAAATGAAAAAGAAAAAAAGGAAAAGATAAGTGAAAAGATTGGAAAAGTGAAAGCCGGAAACCACATCCTAAACAGGGAACAAAGGATGAGCCTCTCCACCTGTACAATAGACGTTGCATTGTAAATCGTTATAGATATGTTTTTTCTTATATATTCTATGACTTGGTAACCATTTTCCGTCTTGGTAACTATAATGCTTTGGTTCTAAAATGCTTAAATAAAATAAGCGTGTTTGTTGATATACACTCAGTTAAGTGCAATACGTGATACACGCTTTGGGCGATCATGTCTGGAAACAGACATGACTAACTGGGAAAAAGATTATTAGTAAGACATTAATTAATAGCCTTGGCTGGCAGCCAGTAAAGTAATGGCAGCCTTTGCGGAATAATCTTCTGCCCAGTCAGTCATGCCTCTTGCCCATGATCGCCAAAGCGTGTATCACGCACGGCGCCTAAAGTCAGACAGTCAGTTAAGAGCCATGCGCGATACACGCTTGGGCGATCATGTCTCGAAAGAAACATGAATGACTGGGCAGAAGATTATGCCGCAGTATGTTGCCATTGATTTCTGCGGTTGCCGACCAAGGCTATAGAACCCAATCTGTCCTGTTATTTAACCCATAACTGGAAGGAAGAGACGGATTAATACCTTCCCCAAGGGTATTTGCGCGTAAGTGAATGCAGGAATTCAACTAGAGTTCGAACTCGGTTCTCCCGATTTCTCGTTCCGAGCCGATATCCACTGCGCCACAACGCACATCTCTAAAGTAATTATAACAAAAGGACTATTCTATTTTCATTTAGAATTATCTCCTTGGCAATGAATACTAAAAATACTATGAAATATATCATTTGTTTAAAAAAAAACTGGGCTGACCTAATAATTATGGCAGGTAGTATGTATATATATATATATATATATATATATATATATATATATATATATATATATATATATATATATATATATATATATATATATATATATATATATATATATATATATATATAGCAAATTTACAGGGTGCGATGGGTAAAATGTCGCTACCTGGCTTATAAAATTTTCCAAAGCAAAAGAGCTATTCTATTTTCATTTAGAAGTAGCCACTTGGCAATAAATACTAAAAATAATATGAAATACATGATTTCTTTAAAAAAAAAACTGGGGTGGCTTAATAATTTTGGCCGGTAGTGTGTGTGTGTGTATATATATATATATATATATATATACACACACAACACACACACACACACACACACAGAGTGCGATGAGTAAATTGTCGCTATTTGCCTTGTACAATTTTGCAAAGTAAAGATAACAGAAGGACCGTTCTGTTTTCATTTAGAATTATCCACTTGGCCGTAAATACTAAAAATAGTATGAAATACATCATTTCTTTAAAAAAAAAACTGGGGTTGCCTAATTATTATGACCGGTAGTGTACATTGCAAAAAAATAAAAAATACCTTCAGAGTTTCGTCTTTATCTTAAGCTTAAACTCTTCGTCTGGTTTCTTTAATACATATCTCTTGCCGTTCACTTGTATCCTGAACATATATCTGATTGTCTGTCTAGCTATCCAAGGTTAGAGATATTCAGGACATCCACTCGTATGACAATTTAGTGATGTGTGTATCAATCATGTATTTATATCGTGAAAATAAATCCGTCTACCAATGTCTGTCGCGATCACAAAGCATGCAATATCGTCTGTTAAGAAGATTTGTTAAGCAAATGTTTGTGTACATGTCTCGTATACAAGAAATCATCTGTATTCGTGAGACTGTGTTCGTTGGGCTATGTGCGTATTTGATCAGTTATAGGAAAGTGAGGTTAAATGCACGGATATCGGATTTTCTTTTAAGATAAGTAGAATTGTATGTAACAATAGGTATTGTTTCATTTATATCCATTGCAATCGATATAATTTAATATAGACACTGAGATAGGTACACAGAAATCTTTTAGATTTAAAGATGCAAAACAATTTCAAGCATACATCTATATTATAAAAGACTAGCAGTATAGCCCGGCGTTGCTCGGGTGTAATGAAAGCTTTAAAACTAATCAATGGTCCTGGAGCTCAGACTCTTTGGACATTGGCAAGAAAGACTAAAAAGCAATAGTTGTTTCCAGTTAAAGTGAAACCGTAGACTGAAAGAAAAATGAATGAATGTAAGTCAAATTTTGATTTCCTGCTATCGATATCAAAATAAGTATTTTTCGTCGTAAACTCAATTTTGAAGGCTAAATAAATCCTCTGAGTAAATGGTATCATGGCTGAGACTAAGAACTACAATTATACCTACTTAGAGCCAAACCCGAATCATAAACTAAAATAAAACAGCTGAAAAAACAGATTTTGATCAGACCCGGTATCTTGCCTTTTATATATATATATATATATATATACTATCGATTTTCTCCACTATTCTAAGAACTGGAACCTTGAAACTTCTGAATATCGTTTCTTATGTCTTTATCTATAAGTGTATCAAATTTGATTAAAATCGAACCTCTCCTTCTATGACCCGATTTTTTTTATTATCGATTTTCGATATTTATCGGGGGTACCTCGACGCAAAAGCTAGCTAAGAACACTCGCAGACGCTTATAAGACAACTGTGTAAATTTTCAAGGAAATCGGTTCAGCCGTTTCGGGGTCTATAGGTAACGGATACACACACACACAGACACACACACACGCTGAGACAAAGTTCCATTTATAAATAAGTTTAGATAAGGTGTTTCTCTGTCCGTCACATTTTCTGCGTGTGTCTTTACCAGCACACATCTAAGGCATATGCGCCTGACACTGTTGTTCATGACTAATTTATCAGTGTTCACGATATTTAATATGCACATAAGTTGACAGACAGTCATAATTGGTCTGCTCACATATCGGATTTGTTGCTATGGTGATGTATACCCACTTTGACGACGACGAAAATTAAGCTTCAACCAACAGCTCCTCTCAGCATTCTCGACAGGCTCCAAAGGAGAATCTGTAATGTGATAGGTCCCGACTTGGCAGCTCGATTCCAGCCACTTTCTCACCGGTGAAATGTGGTTTCCCTCTGTCTATTCCAGAAATATTTTCATGGCTTCTACTCAGAAAAACTTAAGTCACTGGTGCCCCCTTCCACAAGAATTTAATCGTGCAACCAGCCTGGTAACAAGCTCCTACCCATTTACAGTTAGATCAACCAAATAAAAGCAAGAATTCTACTCCAACAGCTTCATTTCTCGCACTTCCAGCCTGTGGAACTCCCTTTCATAAACCTACTTTTCAGACGGCTACAACCTCCAGGAATTTAAATGCAATGTCAATTCCCATCTCTTATCCTACTGACTCCAGTTCTTTCTACATCACCCTGTATATCGTTTCCTTTCTCTCTACATTCGCAAAGTTTTCACTCCTGTGTTCACATCCTTCTATTGCCCTTTCTGTGACACCCCCTGTAACTGGTCCGTCTTTCTCTTCACTCTTCCTGTCTAAACTTTTACTCTGATGTAGCCCCCTGCGCATCAGCGGCAGTACTACTTTGCTTGGGTGTAACAATTCAAAAACGTTCTTCTCACTAATAAATAACGAAACAGAATTTGATCGAAAGTGACTTGCTTTCTCACTGTTAAAATGACGATCTTTTTCTTGGTCAATAAAATAACGGACATCAACACTTATATATCAATAAAGATATACAACTTTTTTTTATTCGCTTCTTAGTGACATTGGATGTCGGGTAGGAGATGGTCGGAGAGTCAGCACACACGCATCGACGTAGCAGCAATCGGGCTGAACCTGTCCTCTCTCAGCTCGGACCACTCTCTTATGTAGGCCAAAATCCGGTCAATGACGTCATCTTTTTTTCAACACACATTGTTTATATATTCGAGGTTTATATACTCTGACCTTGGATACGCTGTTTAACAAAACAAAATTACTTTCCTTCAATGCAATAATATTTATTTTACCTTGAAAACAAATCTGTTTTCATATCTCCTGACCTTGAAAACAGCTGTCTCAACACAATTTTGCTTGTCATCCGGCGTCCGCATTCTTTGACATTTCAAAACAATGTGTTTTTCTTTTCGTAACTGGATTGCATTTTTGCTGTTTAACTCTGGAACACTAACCATCAATGAAAGCTACACCAATAATAACAATGGGTAGATCATAACTGATTTTAAAAATATCAAAAAAATATTAAATATAAATCTTTATTTAGATACACTTATAGACAAAAACATAAAACGATATTCAGAAGTTTCGAGGTTAAACAAAATCGATAATATATATCTATATAAAAGGCAAGATGTTTGTGTGTGTGTCTGTTTATCAGCCTGTATGTTTGTATTTTTAAGACCTTTTATTTTAGTTTTTGCTTCCGTTTTGGCTCTAAGTAGGTATAATTGTAGTTCTTAGTCTCAGCCATGATACCATTTACTCAGAGGACTTATTTAGCCTTCAAAATTCAGTTTACGACGAAAGAAATTTATTAAATATCGATACGAGGAAATCAAAATTTGACTTACATCCATTCATTTTTCTTTCAGTCTACGGTTTCGCTTTAACTGGAAACAACTATTGCTTTTTAGTCTTTCGTGCCAACGGCCAAAGTGTCTGACCTCCAGGAGCATTGGTTAGTTTTAAATCTTTCATTACACCCGAACAACGCCGGGCTATACTGCTAGTCTCAACTATAATTACCAAAGTAATGGATACACTATTCAAATTGTCATTGACCTCTAAAGCGACGGCAGAACTCTTGCTTCAAATTGGCAGATATTTTTATCAGTTGGTATAAGACTGCCTCATAATTGACATCGGGATTGTTCTCTTAAATTGGCAGGTTCTTTTGGTAGGTGTGATGGAATGCCTCAACATTAACCTTGAGATCAACAGCAGGAATGTTTTCTGCAATTAGCAGGTGTTTTTGGGAGGTTGTATTGATTGCCTCATCACTGACTTTGATATCGAAGGCAGGATTGCTGTCTCTGTTCAACAAATTCTTTTAGAAGGTGGTATTGATGGCCTCATCATTGACCTCCAGATCAAAAGCAGGATTGCTGTCTCAATTTAACAGATTCTTTTAGGAGGTGGTATTGATTGGCTCATCACTGACCTCGGGATCGAATGCAGGATTGCTGTCTCTATTTAACAGATTCTTATGGAAGGTGGTATTGATTACCTCATCACTGATCTCGAGATCGATGGCAAGATTGCTGTCTCTATTTAACAGATTCTTATGGAAGGTGGTATTGATTACCTCATCACTGATCTCGAGATCGATGGCAAGATTGCTGTCTCTATTTATCAGATTCTTATGGAAGGTGGTATTGATTACCTCATCACTGATCTCGAGATCGATGGCAAGATTGCTGTCTCTATTTAACAGATTCTTATGGAAGGTGGTATTGATTACCTCATCACTGATCTCGAGATCGATGGCAAGATTGCTGTCTCTATTTAACAGATTCTTATGGAAGGTGGTATTGATTACCTCAACACTGATCTCGAGATCGATGGCAAGATTGCTGTCTCTATTTAACAGATTCTTATGGAAGGTGGTATTGATTACCTCATCACTGATCTCGAGATTATGGCAAGATTGCTGTCTCTATTTAACAGATTCTTATGGAAGGTGGTATTGATTACCTCATCACTGATCTCGAGATCGATGGCAAGATTGCTGTCTCTATTTAAAAGATTCTTTTGGAAGGTGGTATTGATTGCCTCATCACTGATCTCGAGATCGATGGCAAGATTGCTGTCTCTATTTAACAGATTCTTTTGAGAGGTGGTATTGATTGCCTCATCACTGATCTCGAGATCGATGGCAAGATTGCTGTCTCTATTTAAAAGATTCTTATGGAAGGTGGTATTGATTGCCTCATCACTGATCTCGAGATCGATGGCAAGATTGCTGTCTCTATTTAAAAGATTCTTTTGGAAGGTTGTATTGAGTACCTCATCACTGATCTCGAGATCGATTGCAAGATTGCTGTCTCTATTTAACAGATTCTTATGGAAGGTGGTATTGATTGCCTCATCACTGATCTCGAGATCGATGGCAAGATTGCTGTCTCTATTTAACAGATTCTTTTGAGAGGTGGTATTGATTGCCTCATCACTGACTTTGATATCGATGGCAAGATTGCTGTCTCTATTTAACAGATTCTTTTGGAAGGTGGTATTGATTGCCTCATCACTGATCTCGAGATCGATGGCAAGATTACTGTCTCTATTTAACAGATTCTCATGGAAGGTGGTATTGATTACCTCATCACTGATCTCGAGATCGATGGCAAGATTGCTGTGTCTATTTAACAGATTCTTATGGAAGCTGGTATTGATTACCTCATCACTGATCTCGAGATCGATGGCAAGATTGCTGTCTCTATTTAACAGATTCTTATGGAAGGTGGTATTGATTACCTCATCACTGATCACGAGATTATGGCAAGATTGCTGTCTCTATTTAACAGATTCTTATGGAAGGTGGTATTGATTACCTCATCACTGATCTCGAGATCGATGGCAAGATTGCTGTCTCTATTTATCAGATTCTTATGGAAGGTGGTATTGATTACCTCATCACTGATCTCGAGATCGATGGCAAGATTGCTGTCTTTATTTAACAGATTCTTATGGAAGGTGGTATTGATTACCTCATCACTGATCTCGAGATCGATGGCAAGATTGCTGTCTCTATTTAACAGATTCTTATGGAAGGTGGTATTGATTACCTCATCACTGATCTCGAGATCGATGGCAAGATTGCTGTCTCTATTTAAAAGATTCTTCTGGGAGGTTGTATTGATTGTCTCATCACTGGCTTTGAGATCGAAGGCAGCATTACTGTCTCTGTTTAACAGATTCTTTTCAGAGGTGGTATTGATTGCCTCATCACTGACTTCCGCTATTAAAGAAGGATTGCTGTCTCTGTTCAACAGATTATTTTGAGAGGTGGTATTGATTACTTCATCACTAACCTCGAGATCGAAGGCATGATTGCTGTCTCTGTTTAACTCATATTTTCGGGAGGTGGTATTGATTGCCTCATCACTGACATCGGTTGCAAAGAAGGATTGTCAACTCCTGTTAGCAGGTCCGTTTGGAAGTTGGTAGGGAATGCCTCAACATTAAACTAGGCATGGAAGCGGGGTTGTTGCGTCTGTTTGGAAGATTCCCATTTTGGGGTAAATTTTTGTTTTGCTCCCCGAAGGCCTTTATCCCGTCAAATCTTACCAAAACCCCCTTAATTCCGTGCAAATGTATATGCCGAACTCAAATCGATAATTGTTTATTGAAGACACCTACCTTTTTTCATGTTATCGGCCAGAAAAACCCGGACTATATCTCACCCCTTACCACCGTTCTCATATCTGATTCAATGCTGAATGACTTGAGGCTGAGGATACTTATTTCGGCCTATTTACTTCCTTTGAGCAATTACTCCACGATTTTTTGGGTTTCGGAACTGAATTTCCGCATAGTAATTGCAAAAAAGAAGTAAAAAGCCAAAAAATCGGCAAACTACGCGTGAAGTCCTTCTTCAGTTAATAACATTTTTGAAACCTGGTTACAGAGTGAGATAACCAGCGACAAGAACTTCCATATTTTTCTGGTTGTTAACTTGAAAAAAGGTAGGTTTCATCAATAAACAATTATCGATTTGAGTTCAGCATTTACATTTGCACGAAAATAAGGATGTTTTGGAAAGACTTGAAGGGGTAAAGGTCTTCGGGGAACAAATAAAAAATTACCAATTTGGGTATAACCGACATGTTTTAACATTGTTTTATATATGAGGCAAGAATATTATAAGTTGTATTTATTACCTACGACCCCCTTTTGTGTGGTTCGGTTCTTCAATCCATTTTACAAGAACCCCGAGGTGTATAAGAGGAGCAACCGACCAGATATGGCAACAGTATTCAATCCACCGGCGGATGGTAGACTTATATATGTGTAGGATTGTTTCAGACGGAAAAAATTTTCCTGGCCCAACAGAGAAAAAAATCATACTTGATGGATTCGTTTCAGAATTAATTGAAAGCTAAATGATTAAATATTCCACAACCAGTAACAAAAGAATCTTGTGTTTTTTAAACAGAAATTATATTGATTAAAATCAAATTGTTTTGGTCGCTTCTAATTGAAATCGAACATTTTTTACACATTTTGACACTTTTGTAAACAAAAGTTAATTTTCGGATATAAAAATTTTCCAAAGGTAAAATAAATTTTTCTGAAGATTTATTTGTGGAAAATTAGCTGATTTGATGTATAATTCATTTCATTTGAAAAAATATTATTTACTTTAATGTCAGACTAGCAGAGAAATTGATTTTTAAGGAGATTATAGCTTTTATTACGCTATAATCTTTCCATTATACCAATACTAGCAGTAAAAGCTTTAAAACTAATCCATGTTCCTGGAGCTCAGACTCTTTGGACGTTGGCAGGAAAGACGACAACGCGATAGTAGTTTCCAGTTAAAGCGAAACCGTAGATTGAAAGAAAAATGAATAGATGTAAGTTAAATTTTGATTTCCTGGTATCGATATCAAATAATTTTTTTTCGTCGTAAACTGAATTTTGAAAGCTAAATAAGTTCTCTGAGTAAATGGTATCATAGCTGAGACTAAGAACTACAATTATACCTACTTAGAGCCAAAGCCGAAGCAAAAACTAAAATAAAGGGACTGAAAAAAAAATACAGACATTCAGGCAGATAAACAGACACACACACAAACATCTTGCCTTTTATATATATATATATATATATATATATATTATCGATTTTCTGCACTACTGTAAGAACTGCAACTTTGAAACTTCTGAATGTCGTTTCTTATGTCTTTGTCTATGAGTGTATCAAATTTAATTAAGATCGGGCCACTATAACCCGATTTTTTCGATTATCGATTTTCGATTATAGATTTTCTCAACACAAAACCTAGCTAAGAACACTCGCAGACGCTTATAGTACAACTGTGTAAATTTGTAAGAAAATCGATTCAGCCGTTTCGGAATCTATAGGTAACGGACACACACACACACACACAGACAGAGACACAAACACACATACACAGACAAAGTTCCATTTATAAATAAGTTTAGATTAGATTACCTTTCTTTTTTATATTCAAAACAATTTAATTTTTTAAGCGGTAGAAAAATGTTATTTCGGTGTATCCTGATCTTGTGAGCACCCCGTTTGTAAAAATACTCACAGGAATATAATTAGAGACCGACCAACCAGGTGATCAAGTGAACATTGTTATCAGACATGCCATAACAACCATTGTGGCTTGTGTGGGAATTAACATGTTGAAGCATCAGTACCTGTCTCATCACATTTGTTTTTGTTACTGCGAAATATGAATATATAATCAACAGCCATCAAATACTAATCAAATTCTTTCAAATCAGTAAGTATCATCGGCTGTTGTCTCACATAATTTCTTAAACTGGTTATCTCCACTAATTTTCGATACTTATTTTTTTATATTTTTACAATCATATCGCCCCAAGCAAGGCATTTTAATGCCACTGTTTTGCAATGGGGTTACCTAGGAAGAAAGTTATGAGAAAGAGTGACAAGGGGTTATAAGGCGTTCAGGAAGAGAGTAAGAGAAGGATGACTGCGGCCATAAATTGAGGGATCAGTTTATATATCGATGTAATGTAGAATTAATCCCCCACTTTATATCCACATTTTAATAGTAAAGAAATTTTTTTTATAATCATATCACCCCAAGCAAGACATTTTACTGCCACTGTTTTGCAGGGGGTTACATAGGAAGAAAGTTATGAGAAAGAGTGAAAGGATACAGGGTGTGTCAAGAAGTGGACAAGAGAAGTATAACTGTGGCCATAAAGTGAGAGATCAATTTATATATTGATTGTAATGTAGAATTGATCCCCCACTTTATACCCACATTATAATAGTATAGAATATTTTTTATAATCATATCGCCCCAAGCAAGGCATTTTAATGCCACTGTTTTGCAATGGGGTTACATAAGAAAATAATGAGAAAGAGAGACAAGGAGTTATAAGGGGTTCAAGAAGAGGGTAAGAGAAGGATGACTACGGCCATAAAGTGAGGGACCAGTTTATATATTGATGTAATGTAGAATTGATCCCCCACTTTATATCCACATTATAATAGTATAGAATATTTTTTATGATCATATCGCCCCAAGCAAGGCATTTTACTGCCACTGTTTTGCAATGGGGTTACATGAGAAGAAAGTTATGAGACAAGGTATTATAAGGCGTCCAGAAAGAGGGGAAGAGAAGGATGACTGCGCCCATAAAGGGAGGGATCAGTTTATATATTGATGTAATGTAGAACTGATCCCCCACTTTATATATCCACATTATTATAGTATAGAATTTTTTTTTAATAATCATATCGCCCCAAGCAAGGCATTTTACTCCCACTGTTTGCAGGGGGTTACATAGGAGGAAAGTTATGAGAAAGAGTGACAGGTTTTATGGGGTGTCAGGAAGTGGGTAAGAGAATGATGAATGTGGCCATAAAGTGAGGGATCAGTCTATATATTGATTGTAATCTAGAATTGATCCCCCACTTTAAATATACATTATAATAGTATATATATATTTTTTAATGATCATATTGCGCAAAGCAAGATATTTTACTCCCACTGTTTTGCAATGGGGTTACATAGAAGGAAAGTCATGAGAATGAGTGACAGGTTGTAGGGGGTGTCAGGAAGTGGGTAAGAGAAGTATAAGAATACTGATGACAGTGGAGTAAATGGAGAAAGAAGCATGAGAGAGAGGATGCAATCAATGAGATAGGAGATGACTATTGACATTACATATAATTTTTTAGAGAAAGCAAGTAAATGGAATGGAATTCCACAGGCAGGAAGTGCGAGAAAAGAAGCTGATCATTACAGTTTATTGGTTTTACAGTAAAAGTGTGGGACCTAGTTGTTAATCTTGTGGCTCGAATAATTTCATATATAGAAGGAACGAGTGAGCAGAAGCCGTGAAAATATTTGTAGACGAGACCCAGTGAAGCCACATTGCGCCGGTGAGAAAGTGACTATATCTGAGCTGCCAAGTCGGGATCGATCACATTACAGATTGTCCGTTGGATTTTGTCAAGGACACCTAGGTGGATAGCAGGAGCACCCGACCAGATATGGCAGCAGTATTCAATGCAAGGGCGGATGCTAAGTCGGGATCAATCACATTGCAGTTTCTCCGTTGGATTTTGTCAAGGACACCTAGGTGGATAGCAGGAGCACCCGACCAGATATGGCAGCAGTATTCAATGCAAGGGCGGATGCTAAGTCGGGATCAATCACATTGCAGTTTCTCCGTTGGATGTTGTCAAGGACACCTAGGTGGATAGCAGGAGCACCCGACCAGATATGGCAGCAGTATTCAATGCAAGGGCGGATGCTAAGTCGGGATCAATCACATTGCAGTTTCTCCGTTGGATGTTGTCAAGGACACCTAGGTGGATAGCAGGAGCACCCGACCAGATATGGCAGCAGTATTCATTGCACGGGCCGATGCTAAGTCGGGATCAATCACATTGCAGTTTCTCCGTTGGATGTTGTCAAGGACACCTAGGTGGATAGCAGGAGCACCCGACCAGATATGGCAGCAGTATTCAATGCAAGGGCGGATGCTAAGTTGGGATCAATCACATTGCAGTTTCTCCGTTGGATGTTGTCAAGGACACCTAGGTGGATAGCAGGAGCACCCGACCAGATATGGCAGCAGCATTCATTGCACGGGCGAATGGTAGATTTATATATGTGCAGGATTGTTTCAAACGGGAAATACTTCCTGACCCTACACAGAGAAGTTATGAATGAAAATGAAGTTTTGAAAAGGAAAAATCATACTTGATTGTTTCTTTTTCGAATTAATTAAAAGCTAAATGATTAAATATTCCACAACCAGGAACAAAAGAATCTTGTGTTTTTTAAACAGAAATTATATTGATTAAAATAAAATTGTTTTGGTTGCTTCTAATTGAAATCAACTTTTGTTTTTTTACACATTTTGACACTTTTGTAAACAAAAGTTAATTCTCGGATTTAAAAATCTTCCAAAGGTAAAATAAATTTTTCTGAAGATTTATTTGTGGAAAATTAGCTGATTTGATGTATAATTCATTTCATTTGAAAAAATATTATTTACTTTAATGTTAAAATAACAGAGAAAATGATTTTTAAGCAGATAATAGCTTTTATTATTTACTTATGATCTTGTCACTTGATAAACACGTAATATGTACTCAAAAGGAGGATCTTGATAGATTTTTAAGGAGACTAACTTTAAAAACGTATTTTAAGAAAACGACTGGTGAGACCCTTTTTATATAATCTTTAAATATTCAGTATTCATATAAATGTTGGTAAATATTTTCCGTAATCTAATTTTTCTTGAAGTTGACTTTTAATTTAGCATAATCTTCGTTTTTATTTTCTTAAAATATCGTGTATGATCAACCATACATTAAAAAAGTCAGTCAGTTAAGTACCATACGTGATACACGCATTAGGCGATCATGTCTTGAAAGAGACATGACTAACTGGTCAGAAGATTATCCCGCAGTAGGTTGCCATTACTTTCTGCGGTAGACTGGTTGCCGACCAAGGCTATAGAACCCAATCTCTTCTGTTATTTAACCCTTAACTGGAAGGAATAGACTGATTAATACCTTTCCCAAGGGTATTTGCAATGAATTCAGTGAATGCAATGAATTCAGCTGGAATTCGAACTCGGCTCCCCGATTTCTCGTTCCGAGCCGATATCCAATGCACCGCAATGCACATCCAGGAAAAAAGAAAAAAAGTGACGTTTTAAATTTTTTTATAAACATAAAAACTAATGATTTGAAAATATTTGTGTAAAATGATTTGTATTAATTTCAGTTTTTGCGTTAATAAACATCAGTTAACCAGTTAAGTGTCATACGTGATACATGCTTGGACGATCATGTCTCGAAAGGAACATGATTGCCTGAGCAGAATATTTTCCCGCAGTAGGTTGCTATTGCGGTAGACTGGTTGCCAATCAAGGCTATAAAACCTAATCTCTACTGCTTTTTGATCCATAGCTGAAGAGACAGATTAATACATTTACCAAGGGTATTTAGGCGTAAGTGAATGCAACGAGTTCAGCTGGAATTCGAACTCGGCTCTCTGGTTTCTCGTTCTGAACTTATATTTACTGTACCACAAAGTTTTTTTCTAACCGAAGGAGAGTAATGCAGAATTCTAAAAGATTTTTAGATATTATAAAATATAATTAAAATTTTTAAAAATGAAACAATTCTTGTAAACATTCATTCTTCATCGGTTTTTTAAGACAATAATCACCTTAAGAAATAATATTTCTAAAAGCAATTAAAAGCATTTTTAATTAAATAATGTTACAGTTTTATTGCAGTTTTTATTTTACGATTCGGACCAAATTTTCGGCAAATTAATAATAGTTTGAAAAAAAATTTGGTAAATAACTCATTAAAAATTTACTGATGGAAATTTAATTTCTTAAAATTTTATTACATTAATAAGATGGTTTAACATAAGTAAAAAAAAATAAAAAAAGGATACTTTCTAAAATAAAATTTAAGGATACTTTCTAAAATAAAATTTCAAAAATAATTTCATCCAGATTTGAAAAATTCTTGAAAGTTTCATAATCATCAAACAATTGTGTGATATTTATTATAATGTTCAAATCAATGTTTTCGACGGTAAACAAAAGCTCAAAACGACTCATCGTATTTATTACGTTGGCCGATGTCGCAAAAAAAAAAAATGATTTTTAAACTAATTTTTGAAGGTGCAAGAGGGGATAAAAAATTTGTTAAATTAATAAAAGTGCTTTGGTCTTTCCTTTTAATCCTAGCATTACCATATTTGTTATTAATAATATAAACATTTTGACGATAAAACTTTGTTTCTATGTAATTTGGGACATTTTAGAAAAAGGTATGCAGTTTTTAAGTGAAAAGTAGAGGTATCTATATTAACGTACCAAAATGTTGTGGATCACGGGAATGTGAACCGTATAAAATAAAGTAACAACAAACAGAATTTGAGATAGAAAAATAAGGATACTAAACGTATAGAATACAAACTTCATCGCAGGTTAGTAATACAGGAACACAGTAAAACGGATATATACAATATCTCTGAAGTGAAAACGTAGTAGAATTAGTATGTCCACCTCGGAAGCTGACGGGTGCTGTATAATAATATTCTGCTGAGTGGAGCTCAGAGCTACTACGAACTACTAACGCAGTATCTCCCGGTATCGCGCGGAACTCTCGATGTCTGACTTCTATGCAGGAGTATATATATACTTTAGACGAGTCTATTATCCTGGAAAAAGGGGAGACCCCACAACACTATATTAAACTATATTAGACAGTGAGAGATACTGTCTTTATTAGAAATCCTGCCAGGATTCATTACTGGCGATCGAAATAGCAACATTATGAGATAAGCTGATTGAATACTGCTGCCATATCTGGTCGGGTGCTCCAGTTATCCAAGGTGTCCTTGACAAAATCCAGCGTAATGTGATAGATTCCGACTTGGCAGCTAATATGTTGTCACTTTCTCACTGGCGCAAGGTGGCTTCCCTCTGTCTCTTCCACAAATATTTTCACGGCTTTTGTTCCGATGAACTTAGCTCACTGGTGCCCCCTATATATAAATTTACTCGATCCACAAGATTAGCAACTAGGTCCCACCCTTTTACTGTAAAACCAATGAATTGTAAACACAACTTCTACTCCAACAGCTTCTTTTCTTGCACTTCCCGCCTGTGGAATTCTCTTCCATTTACTTGCTTTCCCGACAGCTACAATCTCCAAGAATTTAAATGTAAAGTCAATAGTCATCTCCTATCGCACTAACCTGCATCCTCTCTCTCTCTCTCTCTCTCTCTCTCTCATGCTCCTTTCTCCGTCCACTCCACTCTCATCAGTATTCTCATCCTTCTCTTACCCACTTCCTGGCACCCCTATAACCTGTCACTATTTCTCATAACTTTCCTCCAATGTAACCCCCCTGCAAAACAGTGGCAGTAAAATGCTCGGCTTGGGGCGATATGATTAATTAACAAAAATGATGATATAGTATTGGTAGCAGACGCAAAAAAAAAAAAAAAAACTACAACAAAAGCGAAAAGAAAGGATAAACATGAAGACGACCTGACGTGGGAACCTCGACGTGGTGTGGTGGTTAACAAGCTTATTTTGCTAGATCAATTACAATTGGATAGTCAGTTCGATCCCCACTGGGTTTCCCATTCACTCGGCATTGTAGTTATCTCCATTTGATTGAATCAAAGTGTTGATTGAATCTAATGATAATTAGATTCAGTCAACGCTTTGATCGACCGGTCCCTGTGTTCGTGTGGAATTGCAGTCACCTGAAGGAGGTCGAAACGTAAAACGACCGAAACGTCCTGAATAATATAATAAAAATTGGGTCAACAGTTCTAAAAATGTAAGTCATATATAAGTACTGTGTAAAAGCATTAGTACAAAAACTATTTTATCTTTTATGAGGCATATTATCAGAAAATAAAAAAAATAATTTAATATTTAGTATAATAGCCTTTCACTTTGAAATAATAAAATAATTGCGACAATTTACCAATCGCACCTAATATATATATATATATATATATATATATATATATATATAGTACTGTGCAAAGTGTAAGTACAAAATGTATTTTATCTTTTATGAGGCATATTGTCATAAAATTAAAAAAAATAATTTAATATTTAGTATAATAGCCTTTCACTTTGAAATAATAAAATAATTGCGACAATTTACCAATCGCACCTAGCATATATATATATATATATATATATATAGTACTGTGCAAAGTATTAGTACAAAATGTATTTTATCTTTTATGAGGCATATTATCAGAAAATAAAAAAAATAATTTAATATTTAGTATAATAGCCTTTCACTTTGAAATAATAAAATAATTGCGACAATTTACCATTCGCACCTAGTATACATATATATATATATATATATATATATATATATATATATATGTATAGTACTGTGCAAAGTATTAGTACAAAATCTATTTTATCTTTTATGAGGCATATTGTCATAAAATAAAAAAAATAATTTAATATTTAGTACAGTAGCCTTTCACTTTGAAATAATAAAATAATTGCGACAATTTACCAATCGCACCTAGCATATATATATATATATATATATATATATATATATATATATATATATATATATAGTCATCCGCGGACAGATCTGTTTCGCTCTATTTTAGCTCATTCTTACGGCTTAGACTCCGGTCGCTTCCTAACCCAGGATTGAAACACGACCCAATCTGCGATTCTACCCCTAGGCCACGACCTTCCGATATATATATATATATATATATATATATATATTACTGGGCAAAGTATTAGTACAAGAACTATTTTATCTTTTATGAGGCATATTGTCAGAAAATAAAATAAAAAAATTATCAAAGTAATTTCATTTGATTTACTCAACAAATGCTTTAACAAGAAAAAAACACTTGCTAAAAAATAAATTTAATATTTAGTATCATAGCCTTTTGCTTTGATCATAGCATTTATTCTGTTAGGCATTGACATCAGAAGCTTCTTCAATGTATATAATTGTATCTCCTGCACAATAATATGTCCATCAAATGAATTGATAAATATTTAATAATTAACTATATTACAGTTTCATCAATGAAAGAATGAAGAAAACTCAGGGTGATTCAGACGAGTTCATCTTTGCTTCATTGTCTTGTAAAATTTTGCAAAGTTATAATAACGAAGAACCATTCTATTTTCATTTAGAATTATCCACTTGGCAATACTAAAAATACTGTGAAATATATCATTTCTTTTAAGAAACTGGGGTGGCTTAATAATTATGGCCAGTAGTATATATATATATATATATATATATATATATATATATATATATAAGAGGGAAAGAGAGAGAGAGAGAGAGAGAGAGAGAGAGAGCTAATCTACAGGGCGCGAAGGGTAAATTGTCGCTATTTGCCTTGTAAAATTTTGCAAAGTAATAGTAACAAAAGAACCATTCTACTTTCATTTAGAATTATCCAATTGGCAAAGAAATTGAAAACCAAAAAATATAATTTGAAATTATCACCATAAACCAAAATATATCCGAACCTTAGAAATATTTTTAAAACATTATACGAATAATTTTTACTGTTTTTTCAAACAAGCAAATGTAAATGAAAACTGACAAACATATGTATATGTGTCACTGTCTGTCTGTGTGCATGTGTATATTTTCATAAATGTATTGAAATCAGCATGAAAAATAAACAAATCAGGCTACGATAGATAGATAGATAGATAGATAGATAGATAGATAGATAGATAATGACCAAACTGAGATAGATAGATAGATAGATAGATAGATAGATAGATAGATAGATAGATAGATAATGACCAAACTGAGATAGATAGATAGATAGATAGATAGATAGATAGATAGATAGATAGATAGATAGATATTAACGGACTGATAGATAGATAGAGAGATAGATAGATATTAACGGACTGATAGATAGATAGATAGATAGATAGATAGATAGATAGATAGATAGATAGTAACGGACTGATAGATAGATAGATAGATAGATAGATAGATAGATAGATAGAT
>JBBBDQ010001096.1:547500-557500 GCA_037127315.1 Ascarosepion bandense
ATAGATAGATAGATAGATAGATAGATAGATAATGAACAAACTGAAATAGATAGATAGATAGATAGATAGATAGATAGATAGATAGATAGATAATGAACAAACTGAGATAGATAGATAGATAGATGATTAGATAGATAGATAGATAGATAGATAGATAGATAGATAATGAACAAACTGAGATAGATAGATAGATAGATAGATAGATAGATAGATAGATAGTTAATGAAGATAGATAGATAGATAGATAGATAGATAGATAATGAACAAACTGAGATAGATAGACAGATAGATAGATAGATAGATAGATAGATAGATAGATAGATAATGATCAAACTGAGATAGATAGATAGATAGATAGATAGATAGATAGATAGATAGATAGATAGATAGATAGATAATGACCAAACTGAGATAGATAGATAGATAGATAGATAGATAGATAGATAGATAGATAGATAGATAATGACCAAACTGAGATAGATAGATAGATAGATAGATAGATAGATAGATAGATAGATAGATAGATAGAAAACGAAGATAAAGAAACCGAAACACCCTTTGCGTGTTAAGCCACTCATAGCAACTTATTCTATGACAGAATCCCAGATAACCCGACAGTCAGACAAGCTGAACCGTGGACTTCCACCATTTTATTAATCAAATATGGCAATCGACATAAAAATCTTTCTTGTTCTTTCTCTTAATTCTTTCCCCCCGTCTTTCTTTAGCGACGCCCCATTCTCCCCTGAATTTAATTCTCTAATTCTGTATTCTTTTACCAATGGCTTTTCTTCCGCCGAATATAAACTCCATCTATGGAAGAGCATATGCCTCAGTTTTGGCTGTCAGAATATAAATCGGCTTCCAGGATCGGATTTGATCACTATTGCCTTTCATCTTTTTCCATCTTCCATCGTTTTTGCGAGGAAGCCCGCATATTGCAGACGCAAATCGCTTTAGAGCTAATGCGAGGTTCCGTATGGGTAGGGATTGTTTGCTGGCGGGTGGTCGGGACGATATCCGTCGGGCAAGTGAACGAAATGCAGTTTAAAACGATTGCAACGGTTTAAAAGCTAGGTTTGTCGTGCTTCAATTATAGTAACTACGTATTGCTTTATAAGATTTACCTTAAATGAATTGTAAAGCCCAAACAGATTTTTGCCTATTGGTCGCCATCTTTTACTTGCCGTCGTTTGCTACCAGTTGTTAGTATTATTTTCTGTTCGACTACGACATAGAAACGTAAAGTTTCACAAATGATAGAGGTTATATAAATTTAGGTAAATCTACTAATTCGTGGGAAAAACAGTATAGCGTAATGCAAAATGCCACAAACGAAAATAAAGGTATATCTTCAAAATGTTGATGTTATTATTAATAGGCAAGATCAAAGGATTTTTAAATTATTTTTTGAATTTTTAAACCTTTTTAACAAGGTCATAATTTTGGTTAAAATGCTTGCTTTCTTGACGTCATCGCCTTCTACAAAGTTTAACATTGATTTTTTGCGCTTTTTTCCTTGAAAACACATTTATTTGTAAAAATCAAATAATTGTCCGGTTTTAATGAAATTTTAAGAACTTGTTCACAAATGAATGAATTTATTTTTGAAGACTATTTTTTAGAAAATATTGGTAAAATTTTTTTTTCAAAAGTATTACCCCCCCCCCCACTTAATTAACTTCATTAAATTTTGCACAGAAACTTATTATTTATTGAAATTATTTTTTTGTTATAAGTAGGAGTCATTGGGGAATGTAAGCCACCTACGTTTTTTTTTTTACAAATTTGTACCATTTAACTGAAAATCTGCTCTGAATTGAAAAATAATGAATCCAATAAAACTATGACATTTCTTAATTAGAAAAGCTTTCAATTGTTTTTGTAAATAAGTAATATTAAGGAGATTATTGTCTGAAGAAATAACATTTTTCTGATGAACAATGAATTTTTACAAGAATTTTTTCATCTTTTTATTTACATTTTAATTACAATAATTTATAATAATTTAAAATCGTATAAACTTCTCTATTGGATAATAATTAAGTGGAAACGAAATTAACAAGTTCAAAATTTGCAAAAATTAATAGACTTAGTTACGCTTCTCTATTTTAAAATTAATTTTCAATTTATTTTATTTTTACCTTATTTATTGTATGGTAGACTGAAATGACCATTATTATGAAAAAGTTACGTAATTTAAGAGTTTTGTCCTCTCACTTAAATTTATGAAAATTGTCGTTTTTGGTCATGCGTAGAAGCTGTCATCGCCTAATCAGTCAACAGTCCGTTAAACGTTCGATCAGATGAACACGACCAATCGTTAATAATTTGTTGTATATTACTTTTTTATGCTATAAATAAGAAATATTTTTTTAAAAATCAGCTTGATTTAACTTTCAATTTTCTAGTTTTACTAAAATAACGTGTCAGAAATCTTTTGAAATATTTTTAAATCGATGAATTTTTGTTTGTTTACAAATTTCTTAAAATGAAGAAAATAGCCGCTTTTAAGAAAATTTAAGAAATCGAAATTAAACGTGTCTTTCCAATCTATATAATTTCTATCTGAAATACACCAGCATTTTTTACTTAACGGAAATAATAAATTTAATCATTAAGCTTTTAATTAAATGAAATCTTCAAGAGTGTTTTTTAATTTCAAAAATTTCATTTCAAAATTAGGTATCAAAAATTTATGCCGAAATTTTGGAGGTACTTATATAAATTTATTTTTACGTATCTCAATATTTAATGTTGATTTGTTTTACAAAATAGGGAAGTCCTATTATCACCGTCCGACACACACACACACACACACACACACACACACATACATATATATATATATATCAACAAATTAAAATGTATTTCAGTAAACTTAATAATACCTCTAACAATATTGATAATATTAATAATAATAGTGTACGTCAAAATAAACTTAATACTACTAACTGATACTACTGCAACCAATTACATAATAATTACAAACAAGATGACAACAGTCTCAAAAACATAATACGTAAAAATGTTAAACAAATAGATAATCATAATCAAATTGAGCTCATCATATATTATAAAAAATTTTAAACAATTGACCTCCTAGTCTCTAATAACCCTACAACAACACAACTAAATCTTCTACAGAAAACCAATGTAGTGTATCAATTTACATGCCCATTCAATGATTGTATCTCTGGTACTAATAATAATCACAAAACATATATTGGTTTTACTACAACCACGCTCTCCCGTAGACTTACCTGTCACTTTTCTAATCAGAGTTCAATTAAACAACATTTCTTAGAAAAAACATAGCCATGTAGGCAATATCAGAGAGATTTTAGTCAGTAACACAATAATTCTGACTCATACACACAGTAAAAAGAACCTTCAGTTATTGGAGATCATGTACATTAAATTCAAACAACCCACACTTAATAAAATCACATTTAAATCTATTCACAACAAATTACATTGCATTTAGACATATGGTTCTGTTAACATTTCGGGCTCTTACGCTGTGTGACGTCATAGAACCGCATTACAAATTTAAGAACTGCGTCTGCTATTCGGTGACTGTTATCGTTGCTTAGCAATGTTTTATGTCAACACAAGGTATAATCATTTTGATGGTGGATGTTAACGTTCCTGTAACCTCTCTGAAGATGGCTCATGTGAGCCGAAAGCTTAGAACCAACTTAGAAAAAAATAATCCAAATGTTGTCTTTTTTTTCACCTGAAATTAACGCCAAAGTACGATGCTTAGAACAGCTCATGGTTAAACATAATAGATAAACCTTGTCCGTTATATTTAACAGTATATGTTTAGAAGACACACACACACACACACACACACACACACACACACACACACACATATATATATATATATATATATATATATATATATATATAAACGAGATTATAATTATACTCGCGTCGAAAACCTTCCTCAAAAACTTTCGACGGAAGTAAACAAACGGTTTTAAAAAAAGAAAGAGCTTAGTACATAAACGTCAGTCAAAAGTGTTCGAACCGACATCAGTACGAAGCACAAAGAAAAAACCCATATTCGAGTAATCATCTAACAAAAAGCCCTTAATACAGAGGTCGAGCGAAATATATATATATATATATATATATATATATATTGATTGATTGATTGATTGTTTAATACTTAGTTTTTGTTTCTAATAGAGTTAGACCAGGACACATTTGTATTAAAATTATGAAATTATATTGTAGAAATTTTGAATATTTTCCATTTTTAAAACGAGTTTTTTCGCTACCCAGGTTTCTACCATGAGTGGTATCTTCAGGTGATTTTAATAACTAAAATAATAATAGTATATATATATATATATATATATATATATATATATATATATATATATATATATTATTTAAATACTTTAATCCAAGCGAAAAAAGCAGGAAGGTAAATTCCAAAACCCGATCCTAATTAATATTAAATATTAAATTTTAATATCAAAAAATGATACAGGAGGAGAGCTCCATGTAATAAAAATTACAGAGCAAATATAAATTAAATTAAATTTTTTCAAAGATGTTGAATGACCATTTCAACATGAAATCCCCGAAGGGGATAACACATCACCCCAGCAACAAATGCTATCCCGAAACTGGAGATAATTTGAAGTAAATTATGTCTATTTTCTCTTTTCAACTCATAGATAGAATTGTAAAAATAATAAAAAACAAATAAAGGGGAAAAATGGTATCGTCTGGGTTCACAAAAAGGGGAAGCGGACAGTAAAGTAAACTGAACAGACGGCGTGTTGAATTGATATTAGGTTAAACAAAACGGAAAGGAGGTGGGAGGTAAAAGAGATAAAGGAAGGGAGGGAGAAAAAGAAGAGACAGAAAGAAAAACATTTTCATATTACAGACGCTCGATACATTCAAAGAAACCTAACTTCCTAAAAACGTTGAAGTATTAGAAAAAAGACATTTTATTTAAAAAGGTATATTTAGGGGGAAAAATTAATATTAATTTAAAGGGAATAAAAAGATATGAGATTTAAAATTTAAATTTAAAAATCGGTCATATAATTAAATCTAATTAAAGATACCGCGAGGTATAGATGAGCTAAAAAAATTCCCATATACAATTTTATTTTAATCATATCACCCCAAGCAAGGCGGTAATGCCACTGAAGCGCAGGGGGCTACGTAAGAATGAAAAGATTGGAAAAGAGAAAGCCGTAAACCACATCCTAAACAGGGAACAAGGGATGAGCCTCTACACCTGTTCAATAGAAGTGGGTGGAGTGTGAACCGGGCGATAGTTTAGTCTGATACACACACACACACACACACACACACACAATATATATATATATATATATATATATATATATATATATATATAGATATGAACAGGTTAAAATAGATAGATGGATAGATAGAAACGCGCTCAGATAGATAGATAGATAGATAGATAGATAGATAGATAGATAGATAGGAATTGGCTCATATATATATATATATATATGTGTGTGTGTGTGTGTGTGTGTGTGTAGAGAGAGAGAGATAGATAGATAGATAGATAGATATGAACAGGTTAAAATAGATAGATAGATAGATAGATAGATAGGAATTGGCTCATATATATATATATATATATATATATATATATATATATATGTGTGTGTGTGTGTGTGTGTGTGTGTGTGTGTGTGTGTGTGTGTAGATAGATAGATAGATAGATAGATAGATAGATAGATAGATCTTCACGGATTATAAATTTATATAAGTTCATGTCGTGTAATAACTCACGTTGAAGTTAAATAACATCCACACTGCTCATTATCTATATATCTATATATCCCAAACAAATATGAATTACTGAATGAAAAAACAGAAACTATGATTAAGTGTTCCATACCATAAACTAACGATTATATGGATGAAAAATTGTGCGCTAAAAAAATCCACGTGACGTAAGCGTTCTTCAAAAAAAATCAGTAAAATCATGTCGCGTAATAACCCGTTTAGAAATGAAAAATATCTAAAAGTTCTACAATATAACTATATTGAACACTTTTAATACAACAGTGTACTGGTCTAATTTTCTTATGCCCGAAATCTACGTAAGTAAATAATATAAAAATCAAACTGATGAGCTGTGATACGGCGAAACAGATCTGTCTGCGGATGACAATATTTACGCTCTCACACCCTGATTGAGCACTCTGGAAAAATAGTAGAACTTTGATAAACAGTAGCTACTCAGGCATGTACGCATCGCTCATTCAGTGAAATGAATTAGAGCGCTCTAGCTATTGGGCGCGTATAATGATATGTGCTAAAATGTCTGCCTACTTCCACCGAACGGTCGGGTTTCAATCCTGGGTAAAAAAGCAATCGAAGTCTAACCGTAATGATGAACTGTGATACGGCGAAAGAGATCTGTCTGCGGATTACAATATATATATATATATTGTTTTTCTAAACATATACCATATACTGCTAATATAAGAGAGAATGAATGTCTATTATGTTTAATCATGAGTCGTTCTAAACATCGTATATTGGCTTTAATTTCAGGTGAAAATAAAGACAAAGATTCTACAACATTTTGATATTTTCTATCAAGTTTTTAACAACTCACACTTAAGAAAATCACGTTTAAATCTCGTCATAAAACATTATATTGCTTTTTGTTATATGGTTCTGTTGTCATTTCGAGCTCTCAAGCGGAGTGACGTCATAGAACCGCATTACAAATTTACGAACTGCGTTTGCTATTTACTAACTGTTATTGTTTCTTAGCAAAGTTTTATGTCAACACAAGTTAAAATTACCTTTGATGGTGGATGGTTTTATGTTAACATCCCTGTAACCTCTCTGAAGATGGCTCATGTGAGCCGAAGTTAGAACTAACCTAATAAAAAAAATATTATAGATTTACATTCGTATCATGCTGAAACACTGAAGTTAAGCAACATCCAAGCTGATCATTTTCTATATAGGTGACCACTTAAGAATACCTGATGTTGTAAGCTTGTATGTGTTGGTGCAGTAACTGATATCGTTTCGGAATTAGAATCGGAGAGCTAAGTTCGAATTCCGGTTGAGTTTATTATCTTTACTTAATCACAAATACCCTTGGAAAGGGGTATGAATCCTTCTATTTCTTTCCCTGATATGGGTTAAATTGTATGACTTGTATCATGTATAATTATTATCGCCTTAGATTTCTTAATCACCTGCAGAGTTTAATAACCCGTATACAGCTAAAGGCTAAACTAATCCTGATCTTGAAGATGAAAGTACTTCCGAAGTAGTATCGACTACTTTATAACATATACTGACTAGACTCAACGTTTTTGTTTTTTTTTGCTTTGATTATCGTCCTGAATGGTCGACTCACACATTTCTCATAGTTGTTTATGCGTATTCAAATATAACGAACCCAGCCGGAATTGGAGCTTTGCTCTTCACTTAAAACTTTCGAGCCCTTACGCATACAATCTTCCAACACCTGATATTCCCAATTTACGGCTTCTGCTCAGACGAACTTAGCTCCTTGGTACCGCCTCTGCATAAATTTACTCGAGCTACTAGACTAGCAACTAGGTACCACTCTTTTAGAGTGAAACCAATAAAATGTAACCGCAACTTCTACCTCATCACCTTATATTATCGGACTTCAGCTTAGGAATTCTTTTCTGAAAACTTGCTTCCCTGAGAGCTACAATCTCCAAGAATTTAAATGCAATGTCAATTGCCATCTCTTATCTCCTAGACTGACATCCTTTCCTTGACAGCCCTTGTATCATCATCTTCTTCCTTTCCAATCTACCCCTTCACACCAGTGATCTCATTCTTCTCTTACCCATTCTCTGACACTGTCCTGTAATTAGTTTTTCTTTCTCATTATTCACCTCTTATGTGATCCCTGCGCATCTTTTGCACAATCGGCTTCTTCTCTTCTGGCCTGTGGAATTCCCTTCCGTATACTTGCTTCCCTGAGAGCTACAATCTCCAAGAATTTAAATGCAATGTCAATTGCCATATCCTATCTCTCAGACTCGTATTTTTTCCCTAATGTTTGTGTTATTATGATTATTTTTCAAGTTTTTACAAAGCAAGTATAAAAGATGAATTCGTTGGAATCACCCTAATTTTTTTTTCATTTTTTCATTAACATGACTGACTGGGCAGCAAGTTATCCCATTGCTTTCTGCGGTAGACTGGTTGCCGACCAAGGCTATAGAACCCAATCCGTCCTGTTACTTGACTCATAGCTAGAAGTATAAGAGATGTATTATATTATTAGGTAGTAATTAGTGGGGGATCAGTTTATTACTTCATAACAATAGAAAACCGATCCCCCATTTTATGACCAGTAGAAGCCTTAATCATGATTCCAACTATTAAATTCAGTCAGTCAGTTTCGTGCCATACGTGATACACAGTTTGGGCGATCATGTGTCGAAAGAGACATGACTGACTGGGCAGAAGATTATCCCGCAGTAGGTTGAAATTACTTTCTGCGGTAGACTGGTTGCCGACCAAGGCTATAGAACCCAATCTGTCCTGTTACTTGACTCATAGCTAGAAGTATAAGAGATGTATTATATTATTAGGTAGTAATTAGTGGGGGATCAGTTTATTACTTCATAACAATAGAAAACCGATCCCCCACTTTATGACCAGTAGAAGCCTTAATCATGATTCCAACTATTATATTCAGTCCGTAAATTAAGTGCCATACGTGATACACGCTTTGGGCGATCATGTCTCGAAAGAGATATCACTAACTGGGCAGAAGATTATCCCGCAGTAGGTTGCCATTGCTTTCTGCAGTAGACTGGTTGCCGACCAAGGCTATCGAACCCAATAAGTCCTGTTACTTGACTCATAGCTAGAAGTATAAGAGATGTATTATATTATTAGGTAGTAATTAGTGGAGGATCAGTTTATTACTTCATAACAATAGAAAACCGATCCCCCATTTTATGACCAGTAGAAGCCTTAATCATGATTCCAACTATTAAATTAAGTCAGTCAGTTAAGTGCCATACGTGATACACGCTTGGGCGATCATGTCTCTAAAGAGACATGACTGACTGGGCAGAAGATTATCCCGCAGTAGGTTGCCATTGCTTTCTGAGTAAGACTGGTTGCCGACCAAGGCTATAAAACCCAATCTGTCCTATTATTTAAGCCATAATGATGGGAAGAAATGGATTAATACCTTTCCCAAGGGTATTTGTACGTAAGTAAATACAATGAATTCGACAGATAGGTCAGTCAGTTAAGTGCTATACGTGATACACGCTTGGGCGATCATGTCACGAAAGAGACATGACTGACTGGGCAGAAAATTATCCCGCAGTAGGTTGTCATTGATTTCTGCGGTAGACTGGTTGCCGACCAAGGCTATAGAACCCAATGTGTCCTGCTATTTAATCCATAACTAGAAGGAAGAGACGGATTAATACCTTTCCCAAGGGTATTTGCGCGTAAGTGAATACAATGGATTCAGCTGGAATTCGAACTCGGCTCCCCAGTTTTTCGTTATTCACTGTACCACAACACACATCCTGACAGATAGGTACAAACTCTAAAAATTTAAGTGCAACGTCAATTACCATGTTTTATCGTCTTGATTCTCATCTTACTCTTGTACTTTCTTCTACATCCTCGGTAACTTGTCCTCTGTTTTTTTTTTTTTCTTTTTCTCTCACTGTAAGCCCCTCCCCATCAGTGACGGAACTACTTTGCTTAGGGTGAAACAATTAGACAAATAAATAAATAAATAATAACAAATATAATGTTAAAACACTTAATGGCGTGTATCTTAATGTGCTATTTAATAGAACATTCTTTCTTCAGATAAATGTCATGTAAGCTGACTTAGAGGTTTTTTTTAACCTATTAATCTATTATTTAAAAGATGCAATCTGAAATGGGACATTGGTCATTGTTTTTATTAAGACAGTGACCTACTTTCTAGAAGAGGTTA
>JBBBDQ010001096.1:560000-740000 GCA_037127315.1 Ascarosepion bandense
AAGTATTTCCTTTTCCTTTTGCCGGGATATAGTGGGAGGAGAAGTTTAATACAAACAAAATTAACACGTGACTAATGTCACCAGCAAATTTATACATCAAATCATAATTCAAATTCCTACGCCAAAATTTTTATTTTTATTTTCCTAGATCTGTGATAAGTTAAGCCTAAAATTACTTTTAATTAGATTAAGTTAAGGCTATTATTTCTTTTCTTTACTCAATTGTTGATAAGATAATTCCATTCTATTTGTTGCAAGACTAGATTATATCCATGTTATATCTAAATTCCTTGAACTTCCATTCCGATAGGTGTCGTTGGTTACCAGCAGTCCTATCTTATTTCCTACTACCACTCCTGCTAACTTTCCTGTTTTATTAATATTTATTTACTCCCCCGTTCTTCCCATCTTATCCCACTAGTATGCTAATTTTCGCACCTCCTCTTATCTGTCTTCACTAGAGACCATTTTTCAGACTTGGTGTCTACTTCTATCCACTCCCTTCCCCTTTCGATTTTCTTTCCTTCGCCCATTTAGGTAGTTTCCACCTCTCCTTCTAAACCTACATATTCTCAATCTTTCTTTATTTACTTTTTCTTTATTTGGTTTCCGTATATCCATTCCTATTGATTAGATAGAGGGTCATTCCTCAGCTCGTTGTTTCAATCGGCTTCGTTAGTTCCGTCAGTTATCTGTGCTATCCGTTTCTTATTACTGTTTCAGTATCCAACTATGTTATGTTATTGAGGCTTCCCCTTCTTTGTATGCACTAAATCCATCTGGTTCAAGTAAAACCGGATCAATTAACTTAGGTTTTTTCTTTTCGTTAGATCCTACTAAATTCTCAGGTTGTCCCATTTGTGTTAGTTCGTAGTTACACTTGTTTGACGATATTGTTTAAATCCAGTACCCATCCTAGACCTACTGATATTTTCCCCTACTAATCTCACTAGTAATTCGTCCCCAATATTACAAGGATGCCTCTTTGCCACTAATGATAATGATCATAATAATAATATTATTTTTCCTACTAATGATAATAATAATAATCTTCATAATAATATTAATTTTAATCTTCATAATAATATTAATAACAATCTTCATAATAATATTAATAACAGCATCAGTCCCCGTTTACCACTTATGGCAATAACCTAATTCTGGTGACACTCATGTTAGAGCCTTTCTATGATCTTTCATTCCTTACTTCTTTTTTATCACCATTACCTCTCCATGATAGTAGTAGGCTAAATTTTTTTTTTTTTTTTTTTTTTTTTTTTTTCGTGTTCTTTCCCAGTTTAGATATTGTCTCGGTTTCCCTTATTGTAACTCCAATGGCTGAATTGAGTAGTTCCAGCTATCTTATCTTATCTTACTTCACATCTAAAAAGGTAATTTTATTAGTTTTGCAATTTATACTATCTGGGCGTCAATCCTAGTCCATCTAATTTTTTCTAAATTGATATTAATAAGTCAATCCTTGCCATCTAATAGATCCTAATTTAAATTTAAATAAAAATTAAATTAAAATAATAATAACCCTACAAGTGAATCATCAAAATTTAAGAGAAATACGTGTATTACGAATATAGGCTAGAAAGTAAATTAAATTTAATATAATATAAATTTATAAAATATAGGCTACTGTTAATATATTAAATATTATTAGAAGATAATTTATAAGGTAGCTCGAAATTTAATTTACGAAATATTACATAAAATATATATAAATATATTTCTCTAAAAAATATTTTTCTATAAAATTAAATTAAACTAAATTAAATTAATTAAATTTAAGATTAATTCAATTAAATTTTTGGAAAGTTTTTTCCTTTAGATATAACTTTCTAAATTTTAAAGTAATTTATAATCGACAATTATAATACTATATTAATGAATAACATTAATAGAATTGAAATTTAGATAATAGAGAATCCAAATTTAAATCAATAAAAAATAATTACCCACATAAATTAAGTAATGTAAATTAAATAAAATCAAATAAAATAAAATAAATAGAATTACAAATAAAAATTAAAAATAAAGATAACATAAAAATAAAATTAAAATAAATCCAATCAGAAATTCACAACCCGTCCTAGGGTCTAGGTACCAATTTTTGCCCTTGCATGACCTCATAACAGTTATAATGGGCAATTTAGGGGGTTTTTTTTTAGGGGGTTTTTTGTATTTCCCTGGTGTTTCTGTGGTCATGTGGTAGTAAGTCCATTTTTTCTTTTTTCCGTATTATGGTAGTTTGTACCGGTTTCTGTGCCTGCACTTGTATATTAATTCGCATCTCTGGTTCAGAAGTTGGCCTTTGTCTGCGTGTCCTATTATTTGGATCTTCTCCTCTAGGCATAAGTTGCATCTATTTCTGAAACTAGGTGTAGCGAATGCTCTCTTGATAATTTCCCATCTTATTTGTGGGGTCATTCCTTTCTCCTTCAGTGCCCAAAATCGTTTCGATAAGGCGGTTTGGTTTCTTAGGGAAGGGTTGCTGAAGGAATGCCTGTGGCAATATAGGCGTTGTTTCCATTTTCCGGCTGATATACCTATATATATTTTTTCCTCTTTTTTATTCTCTTCAGGGAATATCGTTGCTTTGTATACTACATTTCCTATGTTACATTTCCCGTTTACTGGGCATCTTTCTTTTATTCTACAGTTGCATGGGGTTGTCGGAGGTAGTTTGTTTTCGTTAAGTTTCCTTAATGTTTTTTCGTTATGTGACTTAATTATTTTTCCTACATTATTTGTACAGGAGTAACTTAGTTTTACAGTCATCCTGTTGAAAATCTTACTTAGTGGGTTGCTGGGTATAAAGTGTTTATCTAATAATTTTATGAAGTGTTTTCCTAGGTTTATTTTTAGGAGCTTGCAAAAGGGAGGGTTGAACCAGATTATTCTTCTTTTTCTAGGTTTGTTTCTATTATACTTTTTCCCTTTGTTTCCGCTCGAGTTATTTGTTTTTGGGTTATTTCCTTCTATGTCTCTATCTGCCCCATTTTTATTGTTGTTTACATTTCTCATATTACTATTGCTGGTTGTTACTTTTTCCACTTTTTTAATTCTGTCTGCTATGCTTTTCTCGTTTGTTATATTCCTATTCTTATACTCAAGTTTATGTTTGAAGCCGCTTCTTTCCAGTGCTTCATTGTAAATCTTACAATTTTCTTTGAATATTTTTTCTTTGGAAGATAATTTGCTAATTCTAGTGTTAACAGCCTTCGGGATTTGATTAACTATCGACTTTGGGTGGTTTGACCTTACGTTAATGTATGTGGGTGCTTGATTATTCTTGTTGAAAGGTTTATGGGTGTTGTTCGTTAGGTTAAGTGTTACATCTAGATAGTTCACTATTTTTAAGTTCGCAGAGATGTCTATCTTTAATCCTAGGGAGTTCATTGCTTTGATTATTAATTTCTGTATCTTAGATGTCAGTGGGCCATTGCTATTAGGTATTATAATCAGATATATATATATATATGAATAAGTATAAAGTATAAAGTATATATATATATACTTTAACTAATTAATTAATTGATTGTATTTTCTTCTGTTCAGGAAAACTTCATTCCTTTGTTCTACCAAATTTAAGATTTACGGCTGTATCACATTTTGCAGAACCACTCTCAATCCGTTCGTATTTCACATGAGCGATGGTAGTTCATGTCGAGCATATTCTTCTCAATAACCGTAATTTGTAGAACCGACTCCCAAGAGGATGCTTCCTCGTTGACTATAATCTGAATCTACATATGTCTATAGACCGTGATTAACTATATAAATCACTGTGTGAGTGTTGATCTTTCTAAAGTTTAATCATCAGAGCAAAAAAAAAACAAACCGGAAAACCGGAAAACCGGAACAGTATGGAGTGGACGGAGAAAGGAGCAGGAGAAAGAGGATGCAGGTTAGTGAGATAGGAGATGACTATTGACTTTACATTTAAGTATATGTTTAATATGCCGAGAGATAGATAAAAACAGACTGTAGATAGATAGATAGATAGATAGATAGATAGATAGATAGATAAATAGATAGATAGATTGATAGGAAGAGACTGAGATAGATAGATAGATAGATAGATAGATAAAATAGATAGATAGATAGATAGATAGATATGGACAGACTAGAGATAGATAGATAGATAGATAGATAGATAGATAGATAGACTGGAGACTAGATAGATAGATAGATAGATAGATAGATATGGACAGACTGAGATAGATAGATAGATAGATATGGACAAAGATAGATAGATAGATAGATAGATAGATAGATAGATAGATAGATAGATAGATAGATAGGACAGACTGAGATAGATAGATAGATAGATAGATAGATAGATAGATAGATAGGAACAGACTGATAGATAGATAGATAGATAGATAGATAGATAGATATGGACAGACTGAGATAGATAGATAGATAGATAGATAGATAGATAGATAGGATAAAGATAGATAGATGGACAAAGATAGATAGATAGATAGGATAGATAGATAGATAGATAGGACAGATAGATAGATAGATAGATAGATAGATGAGATAGGAACAGACTGAGATAGATAGATAGATAGATAGATAGATAGATAGATAGATAGATAGATAGATAGATAGATTTTTTTTATAATCATATCGCTTAAAGCAAAACAGTTTGCTGCCACTCGTGTGCAGGGGGTTACATAGGAGGAAAGTTATGAGAAAGAGTGGCAGGTTATAGGAGGTGTCAGGAAGTGGGTAAGAAAAGGATGAGAATACAGATGAAAGTGGAGTGGACGGAGAAAGGAGCATGAGAGAGAGAATGCAGGTTAGTAAGATAGGAGATTGATAATAACTTTACATTTAAATTTTTGGAGATTGCAGCTGTCGGGGAAGCAAGTAAATGGAAGGGAATTCCACAGGCGGGAAGAGCGAGAAAAGAAGCTGTTGGAGTAGAATTTGCGTTTACAATTTATTGGTTTCACCTTAGAAGAGTGTGACCAAGTTGCTAATTTTGTGGCTCGAGTAAATTTATGTATAGATACATTTATATTATAGATGTATAATATTTCTGTGTCTGTAGTATGTATAATATACTTGTTTATTTGTAGAATATAAATTATTTATGATTTTGCTCGACATTTTATCTTTGTGTGTGTCTGTATATGACATAATATTATTTCTGTCTTTTTAAGATATTTAATATTTTGTTGCATCTCTATGAAGTAAAGTAACGGGCATAAAGATCAGAACGATGTTAAGAAAAAGTCTAAATGTGAAAACAGAAATAAGGGTTGTTCCAACGAGAAATATTATATATATATATATATATATATATATATATATATATATATATATATATATATATATATATACGGTCATTTCGTAATATACAACTAGTGATTGCGTCAAGCATGAAACTCCTAATTGTGCTACCGATGCAAGATAATATAAATATTTATTAATATATGCATGTATATATATATATATATATATAGAGAGAGAGAGAGAGAGAGACAGACAGAGACAGAGACAGACAGACAGAGAGAGAGAGATAGATAAAGAGATATAGATATATATGAACAGAATAAACTAGATAGTTATGAAAAGTCTAAGCTAGATAGGTGTGGACGAACTCATATATATATATATATATATATATATATATATATATATATACAGAAACGAGCATAAAGATCAGAACGATGTGAAAAAAGTTTAAATGTGAAATAACTATTTTAAATCTTCATAGGACATTTTATCAAGAAAAAATAAGGAAATAAAAGTAAATTATATAATTCCAAAATATAAAGCTCAATAAACTTATTTTGATAAAGTTATAAGAATAATTATACAACATTCGAAAAAAATAGATAAATAGATACATTCAACCAACCGTTGCATCTTCCTCTTTCTATCATCAACCAAACACTAAGTTGTTTTGAGCTACATACCTGTCCGATCCTCTTTCTTTCATACCTGTCCGATCCTCTTTCTTTCATACCTGTCCGATCCTCTTTCTTTCATACCTGTCCGATCCTCTTTCTTTCATACCTGTCCGATCCTCTTTCTTTCTAGTTAACCAGGTAATCTTTATTGAAAAGTCTGTTGTGTAACAGGACTAACTTCGTCATTATTAGCATTGATCAGCTTGTCGAAATGTGTCATTAAGTTTTCTAGCCCAGTGTTGATAGCAGACACGGAAAGAAATTTGCAAGAACCTCTAGTGACAGGAGTCTGAAGTATAGGAAATCCAAAGGCGAATTGGCATGGCGAAGGAAGCATTCCAGAAGTTGAGTAAAGTATCAAGAAACAGGACAATTTCACAAGAAACAAAGAAGAGAGTACTGGATTGCTACGTGCTGTCCGTCCTTCAATATGGTAGTGAATGTTTTTCCTTCATCTTTGATGAAGGAAAAACTTGAAGCATCTGAAATGTGGTTCTACAGAAGCATAATGGATATAAAGTGGGGGATCATTTCCATATTACAATCAATATATACATTGATCCCTCACTTTGTGGTCACAGCAATTTCTATACATTTATATTCCTGAGATCCAAAAGTACAAGTATGCATTCCAGAAGGGTGCTGCGAATATCATGGATCGAGCATGTGAACAATGATGATGCCTTAGAAAAGATGGAAAAAAAAATGAAATTAACACTGAGTATCAGGAAGAGACAGCAGAAGTTCCTGGGACACGCAATTAGGAAGGAGGGCTTGGAGAAACTGATACTAACAGGCCAGATAGAGGGAAAAATAGACAGGGGTAAGCAACGGATAACATATTTGAAGGACCTAATCAGGTGGATGACAGAACGAGGGTTGTCTGGTGTAACAGGAGAAGGCGTGCTAAGAGCCACCAGGGATAGGGAGACGTGGAAGTTCATGATCGCCTACGTCCTGAAAGGACAGGGCACATAGAAGAATATATATGCCAACGGTTTATTAGAAATTATAATGTGGATATAAAGTGGGGGATCAAATCTATATTATAATCAATATATCAACTGATCCCTCATTTTGTGGCCAAGCTAGTTTCTATGCATTCATATTTTAGATTTATGGGCTTGAGAATATGGATGTCAGAACGGGGGTTGCGTGGAGTAGCAGGAGAAAGCGTGCTAAGAGCCACCAGGGATAGGTAGACGTGGACAGCCATGATCGCCTACGTCCTGAAGGGACAGGGAACACAGAAGAAGATGCGGAATTGACTAAACATCAATAGGAAGAAGTCTGAATGCAAGAATATCAACAATGAAAACATTCCAGTTACAAATTAATGATATCAAAATCAAACAGGTTAAACAATTTAAATATCTGAGAAGCGTATTAACAGTGGACGGAATGTGCAACACAGGAATCCGATTGCGCATTATAGAAAAGGATGTCTTCTAAATGTTGTGCGCTTTATTAAGTACCAGAAAAGAGCCCAGAATTGACCAGCCCCCAAAACTCCCGGTTCCACTAACCTTAATACTGTCCACCGATCTAACCATCTAGTGCAACATTTCCCGGGATAATTCACCTCAAAATATTTATTTTTCTCAGAAGCGTACCACCTAGGTTTCCTTGACAAAATCCAACGGAGAATCTGTGATGTGATCGATTCCAACTTGGCAGCTAGGATACAGACGCTTTCTCACCGACGCAGTGTGGCTTCCCTGTGTCTCTTCTATAAATACTTTCACGGCTTCTGCTCCGATGAACTTAGCTTACTAGTGCCTCCTATATATGAATTTACTCGAGCCACAAGTTTAGCAACTAGGTCCCACCCTTTTACTATGAAACCAATAAATTGTAAACGCAAATTCTACCCCAGCACCTTTTCTCGCACGTCCCGCCTGAGGAACTCCCTTCCGTTTAATTGCTTCCACGACAGTTACAATCTCCAAGAATTTAAATATAAAATCAGTGGTCATCTCACTAACCTGCATTCTCTCTCTCATGCACCTTTCTCCGTCCAATATAATTTCTGTTTAAAAAACACAAGATTCTTTTGTTACTGGTTGTGGAATATTTAATCATTTAGCTTTCAATTAATTCTAAAACGAACCCATCAACTATGATTTTTTTTCTGTGTAGGGCCAGGAAGTTTTTCCCGTTTGAAACAATCCTACACATATATAAATCTACCATCCGCAGGTGGATTGAATACTAATGCCATATCTGGTAGGGTGCTCCTGCTAAATTGAAAACGCAAATTCTACTCCAGGAACTTCTTTTCTCGAACTTCCTGCCTGTGGAATTCCCTTCCGCTTACTTGCTTCCCCGACAGCTAAAATCTTCAAGAATTCAAATGTAATATCAGTAGTCATATCTTATCTCACTAACTTACATCCTCTATCTCATGGTCTTTTTTCCCGTCCACCCAACTCTCATCAGCATTCTCATCCTTCTCTTACCCACTTCCTGACACCCGCTGTAACCTGCAAATTTTTCTCATAACATTTCTTTTATGCAACCCCCTGGACAACAGTGGCAGTAAAACGCATTGCTTGGGGCTTCTTCTTCTTCTTCTATGTGCCCTGTCCCTTCAGGACGTAGGCGATCATGGATCTCCACATCTCCCTATCCCTTGTGGCTCTTAGTATGTTTGCTCCTGTTGCTCCTGGCAACCCCCGTTCCGTCATCCACCTGATCAGACTCTGCAGATATGTTATCCGCTGCCGTCCTCTGTCTCTCCTTCCTTCTATCTGACCAGTCAGTATCAGGTTCTCCAGGCTCTCCTTCCTCATTGCATGTCCCAGGAACTTCAGTTGTCTCTTCCTGATGCTCAGCATCAATTTCCTTTTTGTTGCCATTCTTTCTAACACTTCGTCGTTGCTTGTATGCTCAGTCCACGATATCCGTAGCATCCTTCTGTAGAACCACATTTCGGCCGCTTCCAGTTTTTTCCTCATTTTCGATGATATTGTCCAGCATTCACAGCCGTACTGAAGAACTGACATCACGTAGCAGTCTAGCACTCTTTTCTTCGTTTCTATTGAGATAAAAAATCTGTCCTCAGACAAAGCCACAACTGCGTCGCACTCTGCCCGAAGAAAGAGACACAACTGACATTTGATGATCCCTACCTGGTAGACAGGTAAGTGATTATACATTACACTATCCGCACATCTATGCTTGCATCACCTAATAATTTGCTGTTGATTGTATCTCCTCCTTGACCCGGTGTAGCAATACCTGTGATGGACCATTTATGGGAAAATAAAAAAGTAAAGAAACTATAAATATATATTTTATGGTAAAATTACTAGCAATATATTTTTATATAAAAATTTACCACTGATATATATTTATGCAACAGGTATTCCCCAGAGGACACGCATTTATTCAACTTCAGTGAATTTAGAAGGATCTGTGTTTTCAACCTGATAAGCACGTAAGCCCTTAAGTGTTTATATATATATATATATATATATATATATATATATTTCATGTTCATTTGCACTAATGATGGGGTTTAAATTAAAATTTAGACCTGGTATTCAGAGGGATCATTATCGTAGTTTGTAATAATTTACTGGGGTTTTAAGTAGAAGTTAAATTGTATTTATTACTAATTTTTTTATATAAAAAATATTTTTTCAAATAACTAATTTATATGCGTTTTTAAGCCGTTTTATTAGAGGGAAAAAGAGTACTGAATATCGACAAATAGAAAGGCGATAATGAGGAACATTAAAGGGTCTTTGATTTGACGGTGAGGTGTTTCATCTGACTCTTTGCACGGTTAAACTCTCATTTGACGAGAAGAGCAACTGATATATTATTTAATTAAGCCAAAATATCACATTCAACTGAGGTTTTCATGTGTGAAAAATGCATTTATACTGTAAAGCAATATATGACACCTGACGTTAAATGCAATATTCATAGCAATAAGGTTAACGCACTTTCGTTGTAAACTGGCAATATGAACACTGTCTGTACGTGCTATACTATTTTCTATAAATGGTCAACAAAAGTAAAAGGTAGTCGGATTTCATTTCGTAAACTTCCGTTCAGATATTTGTCTATATTTCTGAAGTGAGGTAGTATTTACAGTATTTACATTATTCAGACAATTGTCTTCATCTTTGTTGCCATTTGCACGAGGTTTAATAAACATAACATTCTATTTGTTTATATTTCTGAGATAAGGTAGTATTTACAGTATTTACATTATTCGGACTATTTTCCTCATCTTTGTTGCCATTTGTACGATGTTTAATAATAGACCATTCTATTTGTCTACATTTCTGAGATGAGGTAGTATTTACAGTATTTACATTATTTGGACTATTGTCCTCATCTTTGTTGCCATTTGCACGACGTTTAATAAACAGATCATTCTATTTGTCTATATTTCTGTAGTGAGGTAGTATTTACAGTATTTACATTATTCAGACAATAGTCTTCATCTTTGTTGCCATTTGTACGACGTTTAATAATAGATTATTCTATTTGTCTATATTTCTGAGATGAGGTAGTATTTACATTATTTGCATTATTCGGACTATTGTCCTCATCTTTGTTGCCATTTGTACGACGTTTAATAATAGATCATTCTATTTGTCTATATTTCTGAGATGAGGTAGTATTTACAGTATTTACATTATTTGGACTATTGTCCTCGTCTTTGTTGCAATTTGTACGACATTTAATAATAGATCATTCTATCTGTCTATATTTCTGAGATGAGGTAGTATTTATAGTATTTACAATATTCGGATTATTGTTCTAATATTTTTTACCATTTATACGACGTTTTGGGCCTGGTACGCTCCGCCCTTCTTCAGGGGCTTGGAATTTCGAGTCGAACCCCTTATTACAATCACTTAAGGACACATGGTCTAGTGGATATAGACGTTGGTTAGTTCCTGACTTGACTCTTAGAGTTGTGAGTTCAATACCAGGCAACTGCAGTGGTGAACAATTAACTTGCAGAGTTAGAGGAAGATAACCCATAACTTCCAATCGAGGTGTTACCAAGAAATGAGGATAATATACCACAGTGATCGTAATAAAGGGTTCGGTTTGAAATTCCTAGCACCTGAAAAAGGCCGGAGCGTACAACGGCCGAAACGCCGTACAAATGGCAACAAAGATTAGAACAATAGTCTAAATAATTTAAATACTGTTCCGTTCAGATGTCCTTTTTTGTGCCATGTCCCTTCAGGACGTTGGGGATCATAGCCTTCTACATCTCCCTATCCGTGGTAGCTCTTAGCAAGCTTTCTCCTGTTACCCAACCAAAACCCCGCTCTGTTATCCACCTGCTCGGACCCTTGAAATAGGTTATCCGCTGCTTTCCCCTGTCTCTCTTTCACTTCATCTGACCTGTGAGAATCAGATTCTCCAAGCATTCCTTTCTCATCACATGTAGCAGGAACTTCAGCTGTCACATGTCTTTCCTTCATCTTTGATGAGATTGTCCAGCATTCTCTGCCATATTGAAGGACAGACATCACATAACAATCCAGTAGTCTCTTCTTTGTTTGAAGCGAAATTTTCCTGTCTCTTAATACTCTGCTCAGCTTCTGGAATGCATCCTTGTGATTTTGGATCTCAGGAATATAAATGTATAAAAACTGCTGTGATCACAAATTGAGGGCTCAGTTTATATGTTGATTGTAATATGGAATTGACTCCTCACTTTATATCCAGTATGCTTCTGTAGAACCACATTTTGTCAAGTCTTTCTTTCATCTTTGATGAGATTGTCCAGTGTTCGTTGCTATATCGAAGGCCAGACATCACGTAACAATCCAATACTCTCTTCTTTGTTTCTAGCGAAATTTTCCTGTCACTTCATACTCTGCTCAGTTTCTGGAATGTATCCTTGTGCTCTTTGATCTCAAGAATATAAACCTACAGAAACTGCTGTGACCACAAAGTGAGGGCTCATTTTGTATAGTGATTGTAATATGGAATTGATCCCCGACGTTTTATCCAGTATGCTTCTGTAGAACCATATTTCGGTTGTTTCAAGTCTTTCCTTCATCTTTGATGAGATTGTCCAGCATTCACTGCCATATTGAAGGACAGGCATCACGTAACAATGCAGTACTCTTTTTTGTTTCTAGCGAAATTTTTCTTCTCTCTTAATACTCTGCTCAGCTTTTGGAAGGCCTCTATGACCATGTCAATTTGCCTTCAAATCTCAGTGTTGCACTCTCCGTCTTCAGTTAAAATACTTCCCAAGTACTTAAATATTTGTACTTCCTTGTTTTTCGTATCCTCATCCTGTAATTAGCATTTTGGACTTCTATGTTATCTGATGACGGTACATTCGCTTTTCTATTAGTTTATTTTTTGTCCTTTACTTCGACTTTTTTCGTCTATCTTTTTTAAGCGGTCTTGTATTATGTTGCTCTCTTAAAATAAAATAAAAAATTTCGAAATCGGTAGAGATTTGGTGTTGCATTTGAGCTAGGAAAACTTTTAAACTGTCATTCCCATAAAGCAATGCTCAAGAGCTACTCCAGGTAGAGGGTTAATGAGTGAGATAGTTGTAAGTACATAAACAGTATAATCCCCAATTATTCAAGAAATAAAAAAATAGAATAGCAACAAGGTGTTTTTCAAATATTAGTCTGACACAAGGTCACAACTTGGTTGATTCTATATTTCAACGTTTGTAATATAATTTAATGTCAGGAGTTTTTATAGACCCCACTAGCTAATAGTATTCTTTTGATCGGAATCACCCCATGCAGGGCAGTAAAATCACTAAGTCACAAGTGTGGCGAAGAATTAGGAACAGAAATATTAACAGTGAGAAGAAAAAAAGAGTAATTGGGAGGACAGCAGATAGATTGATATGGCATTTTCATTTTTGAAGATTAAAGTCGGCTGGAAACCATGGAGCCGGAAGTTGGTTCTACAAACGAGAAAGTTCCTGGGTATGTCAACAAACTGCATCCGGCAGCAAGGTCTCTCATTGAGCGATTGTGAGGAGCAATGAACCATCTCTTAATTGCCGTTGTTGCCATGTCCAGCCTGACCCGGGGTGATAGCTCACCGTTGGGATGTGGCTTCCCTCTGTCTATTCTGCAAATATTTTCATAGCTTCTGTTCCGACGAACTTAAGTCACTGGTGCCCACACCACAAAAATTTACCCGTGCAAACAAACTGGCAACAAGGTCCCACACTTTTACAGTTAGATCAACCAAATGCAGCCAACAATTCTGCACCATCAACGTCTTTTCTCGTACTTCCGCCTGTGGAATTCCCTTCCATATACTTACTTTCCTGACGGCTACAACCTCCAGGAATTTAAATGAAATGTCAATTCCCATCTCTTATCCACTAAACTCCAGTCCTTTCTGCACACACCGCATATCTTGTTCTTTTCCTTTCTCTCTACATTCGCAACTGTCTTCAGGGTCCTAACTATCGGAAAATAATTTATCCCCAAATTGGGGTCAAGGCGTGATGAAAGTATAAAAATAAACTTTTATAGAAAAATATACATTTTTGAATGAAAAATATTACCAACAATATATTTTTTAAGAAAAAAAAATGTTTTTACCATAACATATTTTTGAAGAAGACAAAAAATTATTACCATAATACATTTTTGAATACAAAACTAGAAGACATAATCAATTTTCTAAAATAAAAAAAAATCTGACTAAATCAACCTTCTAACTATAACCGAACATTAAATAAAAATATCTTAAATATCCAAATTTTTTGTCATTAAATCACTCGCAGAGGTTGATATGCCGTTAAACAAATCTTAAACTCAACTTCAAAAATATATCTCGTCATAATCCAGAAAATTCAACCGATCAAGGTTGATATGCCATAAAAATCCAAACAATCAACCTACTGTTGAATAGTACTACCTTGGGTCTTTAATCATTGCAAGTAAATTTGGTAGCGAGAAATAATATCATCAATTGGCTATGGAAATGAATTAATTATTCATATTGAATAAAATATCTCATATCAGATAGAAACATTTGAAACCATTGACTTTAGTATGAGCAAAGGATCTGTAGTTTAAGGACGTTATCCTTAAATTATGTTTACAAATTATATATCTCTAAAATTATTTATAAATGGAACTTTGACTGTACGTGCGTGTATGAGCGTGCGTGTGTGTGTGTGTGTATGTGTCCGTTACCTATAGACTCAGAAACAGCTGAACCGATTTTCTTGAAAATTTACACAGTTGTACTATAAGCGTCTGCGAGTGTTCTTAGCTAGGTTTTGTGTAGGGGTACCCCAGATAAATATGGAAAATGGATAATCGAAAAAATCGGGTTATAGAAGAGGTGGTCCGATTTTAATCAAATGTTATACACTAATAGACAAAAACATAAAAAACGATGTTTTTACGTCCGGTTAAGCTCTAAGTAGGTATAATTGTAGTTCTTAGTCTCAGCCATGATACCATTTACTCAGAGGACTTATTTAACCTTCAAAATTCAAAGTTTCGAGGTTGCAGTTCTTACAATAGTGCAGAAAATAGATAATATATATGTATAAAAGGCAAGATGTTTGTGTGTGTGTCTGTTTATCTGCCTGTATGTCTGTATTTTTTTCAGCCCTTTTATTTTAGTTTCGTCTTTGGGTTTGGCTCTAAGTAGGTATAATTGTAGTTCTTAGTCTCAGCCATGATACCATTTATTCAGAGGATTTATTTAGCCTTCAAAATTCAGTTTACGACGAAAAAAACTTATTTGATATCGATGCCAGGAAATCAAAATTTGACTTACATCCATTCATTTTCTTTCGGTTGACGGTTTCGCTTTAACTAGAAACAACTATTGCTTTTTAGTCTTTCGTGCCAACGTCCAAAGAGTCTGAGCTCCAGGACCATGGATTAGTTTAAAGCTTTCATTACACCCGAGTTTTGTTATAAAGTCTTTTCAGTCATGTCAGTTACTCATAATATCAATGAATTAAACGCAAATCATGTACAAAATAGTTTAATCCTTCCTGCATGGCTTTGATTGGTTGATCATTCAGTCAGTCACGTGCCATACGTGATACTCTCTCTGGGCGATCATGTCTCGAAAGAGACTTGACTGACTGGGCAGAAGATTATCTCGCAGTAAGTTGCCGTTACTTTCTGCGGTAGCCTGGTTTCCAACCAAGGCTGTAGAACCCAATCTGTCTTATTATTTAACTCATAGCTAAATGAGGAAGAGATATATTATATTATTACGTATAAAGTCGTGGGGTATCAGTTTATTACTTCATAACAATAGAAAACCGATCCCCCACTTTATTTCCAGTAAACGCCTTAATCATGATTCCAAATATTATATTAATTCAGTCAGTTAAGTGCCATACTTGATACATTCTTTAGGCGTTCATGTCTCGAAAGAGACATGACTGACTGGGCAGAAAATTATCTCGCAGTAGGTTACCATTGCTTTTTGCGGTAGACTGGTTGCCACCCAAGGCTATAGAACCCAATCTGTCTTATTATTTAACCCAAAACTTGAGGGAAGAGGAGGAGTAATACTTTTCCCAAGGGTATTTCTGCTTAAGTGAATTCAAGGAAGAAAATGATACAGTCATTAATAATGAGTTTAAATCATTGAATGCAATATTTCACAGTTCCAGTCAGCCTATAAAATTTTCAGCCTACATTTGTATCTTAACAGAAAAAATGTTATTAATAATCAGTTGTAATTACTGCATACCTGATGTCATAGTTCTATCATCACCCCTTTATTGTCAGCCTGTGAAATCTTCAGCCCGGCCTAATATCTATCACCTACAGAAATTACTCAGAGACGTGAGACATGGGAGTTAAATATCTTTAGAAGGACGACATGAATATCAAGGCGGAAACATGTAAGCCATGCGAGAGTTTTTAGGGAAAGATTAAAGGGAAAACACACACTTACATTATAATCAGTCAGTCATTATTTAACCTTGAAAATTCAGTTGAAGATGAAAAAACTTATTTGATATCGATACCAGGAAATCAAAATTTGACTTACATCCATTCATTTTTCTCTTAGTCTACGGTTTCGCTTTAACTGGAAAAAACTCTTGCTTTTTAGTCTTTCGTGCCAACGTCCAAAGAGTCTGAGCTTCAGGACCATGGATTAGTTTTAAAGGTTTCATTACACCCGAGAAATTCCGGGCCATACTGCTAGTTTAATATAAACTGGATTTGGCATTAAATAACCTCATAGTGATTGATATGCCATAAAACCCAACCAACCAACCAACCAACCAACAAACAAACAAACAAACGAGAAGTGTGAAAAACGAAATTCTGAGTATAGAACTAATCAGCTCAACTGTAAATTGATGAGACCTTACTACCAATCTAGTACTGCGCTTAAATTAAAAAGAACGTCTAGGTATTACATCGAAAAATTGCCATGACAGTATTTATAAAAAAACACTGATAAGAAATCTATCTATCTCAGTCTGTTCATATCTATCTATCTATCTATCTATCTATCTATCTATCTATCTATCTATCTATCTATCTATCCCAGTCTATTCATATCTATCTATCTATCTATCTATCTATCTATCTATCTATCTATCTATCTAAGTCTGTTCATATCTATCTATCTATCTATCTATCCCAGTCTGTTCTATCTATCTATCTATCTATCTATCTATCTATCTATCTATCTATCTATCTATCCCAGTCTGTTCATATCTATCTATCTATCTATCTATCTATCTATCTATCTATCTATCTATCTATCTATCCCAGTCTGTTCCTATCTATCTATCTATCTATCTATCTATCTATCTATCTATCTATCCCAGTCTGTTCTATCTATCTATCTATCTATCTATCTATCTATCTATCTATCTATCTGAGTCTGTTCATATCTATCTATCTATCTATCTATCTATCTATCTATCATTAAATGTAAAGTCAATAGTCATCTCCAGTCTCACTAACCTGCATCCTCTCTCTCATGCTCCGTTCTCCGTCCTCTTTACTCTCATCAGTATTCTCATCCTTCTCTTACCCACTTCCTGACACCCCTTATAACCTGTTACTCTTTCTTATAACTCTCCTCGAATGTAACCCCCTTCACAACAGTGGCAGTCAAATGCCTTCCTTCTGGTGATATGATTAAGAAAATAAAAATATGTAGAACTCTGTTCCGTCGTCTTGATTCCCAGTTAAGTTTTACTTTAAGTGCAAACTTAATCTTTATTTTCTGTCCTCTTATGGTCTCTTATTTTGTTGCTCTTTTTGCTTCATATTCTTTTTTTATATCTTCTTTTTATTAATTCATTCACACTAAGTAACCTTTTGTGACTTAATGACCTCACTGCCTGGCATGGAAGCAAACGATTTAAAAAAAAAAAACGTATGCTCTTACCGATGCAAGATAACTGCCATAAAAATTTATTATCCGTTCCGAATTAATCTCCACTTCTAAAACAATTTTTCCAAAGCATTAAATGGAAACGGCTTTTCTAATCATATTGACGACGATCAAATAAATTTACATTTCCATACAGTTAATTATCGTAACGTACATAAAAAAAAAGTTTGACTTAAACCACAAAACGTCATATTAAATCTCACTAGCAGTCCTCAAAGTTGTCTTCCTGCCCTACATGGCGTGTCTCTTCTGAGCGTTAACAGTCATGGCCGTCCACAGTTCCTTATCCTTTATAGTGCTTAAAAATAGTATTTCTGTTATTTTTCATATATCTTGTTTCCCCCTACGTAATTAAGCCCACTAAATATTTTACACGTTGTTTCTATGTCTCTCTTACATCATTCTGTCTTGTACGTATGAAATTTTCCAACCCTTTTTTCCTCATTATGTGACCTGGAAATATCAATTGTCTCTTCTATGTGTGTGCGTGTGTAATTTTTTACAAATCAACCGTGCATAGAATACTGCTGTCATATATGGTCAGGCGCCTCTGCTGTTCATCTGAGTATTCTCGACCGGCTCCAAAGAAGAATCTGTAATATGATAAGTCCTGATTTGGCAGCTCGACTCCACCTACTTTCTCACCACCGGGTTGTTGCTTCCCTCAGTATATTCTACAAATATTTTCATAGCTTCTGCTCCGACCAACTTAAGTCACTGGTGCCCCCGCCACAAGATTTTACTCGTGCAAACAGACTGGCAACAAGGTCACACACTTTTACAGTTAGATCAACCAAATGCAGCCAACAATTCTACACCATCAGCTTCTTTTCTTGCACTTCCCGCCTGTGTAACTTCCTTGCATATACTTACTTTCCTGACGGCTACAACGTCCAGGAATTTAAATGCAAAGTCAATTCCCATCTCTTATCCACTTGATTCCAGTCCTTTCTACATCACCCCGTATATCTTGTTCTTTAACTTTCAATCTACCTTCGCAGCTATCTTCACACTTGTGTTTCCATCCTTCTCTTGCCCTTTCTTGGACACTCTCTTCCATATACTTGCTTTCCTGACGGCTACAACGTCCAGGAATTTAAATGCAATGTCAATTCCTATCTCTTATCCACTTGACTCTAGTCTTTTCTAAGTTCTGCTCCCTCGGCTTCTTTTCTCACACTTCCCGCCTGTAGAACTCCCTTCCGTATACTTGCTTTCCTGACGTCTACAACCTCAAGAAATTTAAATGCAATGTCAATTCCCACCTCTTATCCACTTGACTCCAGTCCTTCTTTAGTCCTTTCTACCTCACCTCGTGTATCATGTTCTTTTCCTTTCTCTCTACCTTCGTAGCTATCTTCACACTTGTGTTTCCATCCTTCTCTTGCCCTTTCTCTGACACGCCATCTAACTGCTTCATCTTTCTCTTCATTCCCCTCCTCTCTCTCTTTCTCTCCATCATCCCGTGTATGTTGTTCTTTTCCTTTCTCTCTAGCTTCGCAACTGTCTTCACACCTGTTTTCCCATCCTTCGCTTGACCTTTCGCTGATACCCCCTCTAACTGGTTCGTCTTTCTCTTCACTCTCCTCCTAAAGTTTTACTCTCTTATGTAGCCCCCTGTGCATCAGTGGCGGTATTGTCTTGCTTGAGGCGAAACGATAAAAAAAGGTCCTCTAAAAGTTTTTCATTACTTACATGTTCGATAGTGGTTATTCTCATCATCCTTCTGTAGAATCCTATTTATATTCCTTCAAGTTCTTTCTTCATCTGTGAGAAGATTGTCCAGCATCCCTACCAAATTGAAAAGCTGATGTTATATAACAATACAGAACTGTTTACTTTATTTATAATGAACATCTTTTATGTTTCTAAAACTGAGCTTGGTTTTATGAAGGCAGCTTTCTTCATCTTAATTGGTTATTCCTATGTGAAAATGTATCCCTTAAGCCTTTAGGGTGGAGGCACACTTAAACAGGTCGGAGTTAATTATTACTATCGACACGTAGTGAGCAAAACAAGATCTACATTTAAAATTCAAATGCTAACACTGACTCATTGATTTTGTCAGAAAAAAAAATCGAATTATCAACTTTGTTTAGCACACACGCAAAGCGAACTCAAAAACAAAACTCGTTAAATTTCACACATCGATGTGAAATGTTTTTCGCCATATAATAAACTAGGAAACATCGAAAAACAAAATTCAAATAATCTTTAATTACCAGAAACAAATTATTTTACGGATCCTTTTCGCGTGACGAAACGAAGGTGGTTTGTCGTTCAATTGAAAAGCCAGAATCGCATTCGGGAGTGAATTCTCAAAAGACCTTTTCGAGCCCCACAAACGAAATAAAAGACGGAGCAAATTTGACTGTCAACAGAGATAAAGAAGACGAGCGTAACTAACACGTACACTTGACAAACTTCAAAGAATCATTATTATTAACATCTCTATATTTCTTTATCACCTCCTTTTTCTCACGGGCTACTCGTTTGCCTTTTCTTATACAAGATAACCGGACGGAAACATTTCAGACTGAGACACTCCTAACCAAAGATAACGCTCATACATACATACATACATACATACATACATACATACATACATACATATGTTCAAGTTTTTTCTTCGATGATATTGTCCATCATTCACTGCCATATTGAAGAAATGACATCACATAGCAATCCAGTACTCTCTTCTTTGTTTCTAGCGAAATTGTCCTGTTTCTTAATACTTTGCTAAGCTTCTGGAATGCTTCCTTGTGCTTTTGAATCTCAGAAATATAAATGTATAAAAACAGTTGTGATCACAAAATGAGGGGTCAGTTTATATACTGATTGTAATATGGAATTGATCAACTTTATATCCAGTATGCTTCTGTAGAACCACATTTCAGTTGCTTCAAGTTTTTCCTTCACCTTTGATGATATTGTCCATCATTCACTGCCATATTGAAAAACTGACATCACATAGCAGTCCATTTTCTTTGTTTCTATTGAAATTTTCCTGTCTGTTAATGCTCTGCACAGAATACCATTTTGGTCATGCTAACTGGCCTTCGGATCTCAGTGTTGCACTTTCCGTCTTCCGTTAGAATACTTCTCAAGTATTTAAATTTTTGTACTTGCTTGATTTTAGTTTCCTCATCCTGTAATTGATATTTTGGACTCCTCTGTTAGCTGATGACGATATATTACGTTTTCTTGCAGTTTTTCTGAAATGCATCTTTCGCCATGCAAATGCAACCTTCGGATTTCTGTATCGAACTTCCTGTCTTCTGTTAGAACACATCCCAAGTATTTAAAAGTTTGGACCTGCTTGATTTACGTATCCCCCATCTATATTTGGCATTTTGAGCTGCCCTTTTTGCTGATGACCATGCATTGGGTTTTCTTGCAGTTTATTTGTAGTCCTTTCTTTTCACTCTATTCAGCTACCTTTTGTGGGAGGTCTTGTAGTTTCATTTCTGTGTCTGCAATCAGCACTGTATCATCTGCATACCTTATGTTGTTCAAATTGTGGCCTCCGTTTACAAATCCTGGTATAACATCTTGAGTTCTCGGAATAGTCTCGCTGTACAAGTTGAATAGATCTGGTGAAAAGACACATCCTTGTCTTACGGCCCTTTCTATCCATGTATGTCTGCTGAATTCCTTAACCTGATTTTCAAAATTAGTAGCCTTTTTTTTAAATTTGCTGATTAATTAAGTTGAATAGATCTGGTGAAAAGACACATCCTTGTCTTATGGCCCTTTCCATTTTTGTATATCTGCTGAATTCGTTACCCGTTCGTATGCAGGCAGTTTGTTGCCAGTAGAGATTCTTGATTACTCTTATGTATTTCCCAAATATGTTGAGGATGCTGAGCATCTCCATTAATTCTTTGTGGCGCGTTTTGTCGAAAGCCTTCCCATAATCGATAAAGCACAGGTACAAGTCCTTCTTCATTTGTATTGCCCTTTTGGGGAGCATCCTCCTAAAATCCTTCTTTAATAAAAATTCCTTTCCATGTCTGCAATCAGCGCTGTATCATCTTATGTCCTCAGAATATTCTCGCTGTACAAGTTGAGTAGGTCCGACGAAAAGACACATCCTTGTCTTACGCCCCTTTCTATCTTTGTATATCTGCTGAATTCGTGACCTGTCCGTATGCAGTCAGTTTGTTGCCAGTACAGATTCTTGATTACTTTTATGTATTTCCCAAATATGTTGAGGCTGCTGAGCATCTCCATTAATTCTTTGTGGCGTATTTTGTCGAAAGCCTTCACATAATCGATAAAGCACAGGTATAAGTTCTTCTTCATTTGTATTGCCCTTTTGGGCAGCATCCTCCTAAAATACTTCTTTAATAAAAATTCCTTTCCATGTCTGCAATCAGCGCTGTATCATCTGCGTATCTTATGTCCTCAGAATAGTCTCGCTGTACAAGCTGAGTAGGTCCGGCGAGAAGACACATCCTTAGAAGACACGCCCCTTTCTATCTTTGTATATCTGCTGAATTCATTACCTGTCCGTATGCAGGCGATTTGCTGTCAGTAGAGATTCTTGATTGCTTTTATGTCTTTCCCAACACATTAAATTCATGTAGCCGCGTCACCATGAAAAAAAAAGTATCTTGTCACTTATCATGAAAATATTTGTAGAAAAGACATAAAGAAGCCACGTTATATGGGTGAAAAAATGACTGAAGACGTGAGTATAAGTCAGAATCGATGACATTGCAGACACTTCTTCGTATTTTGTCGAGAACCTCAAGCAAGGGTAACAGAACAGATATGGCAACACTATTCAATGGAAAACTAACGTTCAATTAAAGTTAAACTCCAACTAACCACGGATAATCAAACCCGATTTTGAAAATATCAAAAAAATATCTATCTTAACCTATTTATAAATGAAACTTTGTGTGTGTGTGTGTGTGTGTGTGTGTGTGTGTGTGTGTATCCGTTACTATAGTCTCCAAAACGGCTGAATCGATTTTCTTGAAAATTTACACAGTTGTACTATAATCGTAAAACCCCGATAAATATCGAAAATCGATAATCGAAAAAATCGGGTTATAGAAGGAGAGGATTTTAATCAAATTTGATACACTCATAGACAAACATATAAGAAACGATATTCAGAAGTTTCAAGGTTGCAGTTCTTACAATAGTGCAGAAAATCGATAATATATATATATATATATATATATATATATATATATATATATAGATGTAAAAGGCAAGATGTTTGTTTATGTGTCTTTATCTGCCTGTATGTCTCTATTTTTTTTCAGCCATTTTATTTTAGTTTTTGCTTCGGGTTTGGCTCTAAGTAGGCATAATTGTAGTTCTTAGTCTCAGCCATTATACCATTTACTCAGCGGACTTATTTAGCCTTCAAAATTCAGTTTACTACGTAAAAAACTTTATTTGATATTCAATACCAGGAAATCAAAATTTGACTTACATCCATTCAATTTTCTTTCAGTCTACTGTTTTGCTTTAACTGGAAACAACTATTGCTTTTTAGTCTTTCGTGCCAACGTCCAAAGAGTCTGAGCTTCAGGACCATGGATTAGTTTTAAAACTTTCATTACATCTGAGCAACGCCGGGCTATATTGCTAGTATATTTATATATATAATGTTACGTGTTTAGTGTAACAAAAGAACAAAATATGATTGACCAAAACGCAGAGTTAAATCATATAGAAATATTAATTTTACGATAAACACGAAATGATATATATACAAAATTTAAAACTTGTTTTTAAATCAAAACAGTAACGTAGAGTTTACTACTGGCAGGCGAAGTTTTACGAAAGGGAAAGAAAGATTCAGTATCTTTAACCAGTTAAATTAGCAAAGTAGTTTAAAAAAGCAACCCAAAATGCCAAATACAGCAAGGGGAAACCAGAATCACAAAAGCACAAAGATTTAAATACCTAAAAAGTTTTCTAACAAAAGATGGAATGTGCGACACAGAGATCTGAAGGCGAATTGGCATGGCAAAGGACGCGTTCCAGAAGCTGAACTAACACAGAATAAAATTTCATTACAAACAAAGAAATGGGTGCTGGATTGCTATGTGATATCAGTTATTCAATATGGCAGTGAATGTTGGATAGTATTATCGAAAATGAGGACAAAACTGGAAGCAGCGGAAATGTGGTTCTACAGAAGAATGCTGCGGATATCGTGGACCAAGCATGCAAGCAACGATGAGGTCTTGGAAAGAATGGTAACGAAAAGGAAATAAATTAATACTGAGCATCAGGAAGAGACAACTGAACTTCCTGGGACATGCAATGAGGAAGGAGGGCTTGGAGAACCTGATACTGACCGGCCAGATAGAAGGAAAAAGAGACAGAGGAAAGCAGCGGATATCATATTTGCAGTCCCTGATCAGGTGGATGACGGAACGGAAGTTGCGAGGTGTAAAAGGAGAAAACATACTAAGAGCCACAAGGGATAGGGAGAAGTGGAGAACCATGATCGTCTACGTGGCTTGATCGTCTACGTGATCGTCTACGTGAACCATGATCGTCTACGTCTTCTTTTAAGACGCTTAAGTGCTATACGTTTTGGAAATCCTTAAATGTGTATTTAACGAATAATTTGCAGTATGGGAAATGAAAAGTTAAAACAAATGGATCCATGAGATTCTTTTTCAGGTTTTAGTTGGTCGGCAATTTTTCTTAGAGATTCTTTCGGCTGGATATAAATTCTTGAATCAAAGCCGGAGCTGATAATGTCAGCGAATCCTTTTAACAGCTAACTACTTTCTTCCCAGAACCTATCTTTATAGGGGATAACACATAACTTGCATATTTCAAGAACATTTAAATGCTCTAGATTTTATTCGAACAGTCGACAAACTTCCAAAACGTTCTATTCCTAGTTTCTCTATTTAACAAATACTTCATGAATTAAAACCTTTTTGTAATAACAAGAAACTCAAGGACTCAAAAGTATCCATTACTATTACTTTTATACATTATTAATATTATGTTATATATAAATGCACCCTCGTAACCAATATATATATATTGGGTGATTCGACGTAATGTAATGGTTAGCACTATTGTCTCGCCAGAATAAGTGTGACTGACTAGTGAGTGTGATCCTTACAGGGTTCTCCATACTTTCGGCTTTGTTCCAGATATAAGCTATACTTAGAAAATCAATATATATATATATATATATATATATATATATATATATATATATAAAAGCAAACGGACCTCGATATGTGAAGTCACAAGTTTATTGGCCTGAAGAGACTCAACGTTAGACTCGAAACATATGTACTATTATGGACACATAGTATGTCATAAAATAGCAAGTAATATAAATAATAATAATAATAATAATAATAATAATAACAATAAATCGACACTTTAAACAAAATGTTCATGGCTTCTTGCACTTCTTTTTATTCTCTCTCTCTCTCCCTATATATATATATATATATATATATATATATCAAGACACAGGTATATATAAAACAGAAAGTAGGAAGTAGGAATGTATTGAATAATAGATGTACTTGCTGATACACATATCTGCGCATGCGCAGATAAGCAAGTGTCCGTGCGTGTTTAATCCAATTTTCTGAATTGGTTCCGGTATTCTACCGACCCAAACTATTTAACGTATTATCATGGAAATCGATTTACGCCCTACCCAATCAAATATAATAAAAAAACGAGGAAACAGGACATATAAATCCCATCAATCTATCTCATAAAACACTCTTGTGGACTCTGTCTACATTTATCTGAAATTTTACAAGATACTCCATTTAAAACTGTATTTTTAATAGCTTGTCTTTTTTTTCAAATCTTTCTTTCGCTAATATAATTAAGAATTGTAACATTTTATCGCTTACCATTTTACATTTTTGAATTTACGACCTTACTTATTCGTTATCGCGTCAATATTCTACAACGCGTTGCAAATTCAGATTGATCCCAAAAAGTGAGAATTTCTGAAGTGTGTATTGGCAGACATGAGCAAGTAGAAGCACTGCGAAACAGTGGCCTCACGAACACACTGCCATTTCAGTAACCATGGATGAAGATAAATTTCTAAGCAAATTATGGCTGTCTAATGAGGCCCATTTTCATCTGACAGGTTACGTGAATAAGCAAAACTACCGTTACTGGGCAGACATAAATCCTAATGAAGTTCATGAGCGCCCTTTACACGCTAGTAAGGTGACATTATTGTGCGCTGTTTCATTACATGGGATCATCGGAACTTACTGTTTTTAATTTCAGGGGATCTTAGTTATTGGCACAGCGAACCGGTACAATCCTTCGTTACACCTGAATGGAACATTTTTTCACACGTTCAAGAAACCTGGAATCAACAGGATGGAGCCACATCACACACTGCACGGCAATCACTGGAGGCTGTGCGAAAATTGTTCAATTACCGTGTGATCTCAAGATTTGGTAATAGTACATGGCCCCCTAGATCGCCAGATTTGTCCGTTTGTGATTTTTTTCTTGTGTGGCTATCTCAAGAGTAAAGTGTACACGACTCGACTAAGAACTCTGGATGAGTTAAAACTGAGAATTCAGGAGAAGATCCTGCAGTGGTCAATGAGGAATCTCAAAAACAGATTTCTAGAATGCATTCGTACAGGAGAACGCCATCCACTGGACGTAATTTTTAAAAAATGAAAATTCCATCATTGTTTCTTAAATGGCATGTTTTAAGGTTTCAATTACTTTGAATTAAATATTTTTCTTCTATCACTCTTGGTTTTTTTAGATTGTTAAAATCTTCCCGGTTTTTGGGGGTGCGTCACTCTGTATAACCAAATGATTCAACTTTTTTTTTTGTTTTTTGTTTTAATCATCTCACCCCAAGCAAGGCATTCTACTGCCACTGTTGCTCAAGGGGTTACATAGAGGAAAGTAATTAGAAAGAGGGGTTAGTTATAGGAAATGTCAGGTAGGGGGTAATAGACGGATGAGGATACCGAGGAAGGGGGTGGAGTTGATGAAAAAAGAGCTTGAGAGAATGGATGCGAGTTAGTGAGATAGGAGATGTCTGTTGACCTTGCATTTAAATTTCTGGAGACTGCAACTATCGGCGAAGCAAGTATAGGGAATAGAATTCCACAGGTGGAAAGTGCGTGAAAAGAAGCTGTTAGAGTAGAAATTGCTGTTACATTTTAACGGTTTCATAAATTCATAACTAGGGGGCACCAGTGATCTAAGTTCATCGGAGCAAAAGCCGTGAAAGTATTTATAGAAGAGACACAGGGAAGCCACGCCGCGCCGGTGGGAGAGAGACTGCAGGCGGTCTGCCAAGTCGGTATCTATCACATTACAGACCCTGAACCTTATCGAGAAGCCCTTTCCATACCTTTCCCAAAGTAATAAGCAGGTTAGTGAATGAAATGAACTTGACTAGAATTCGAACTGAGCTCCAATCTGTGGCTGACATCAAAACAAGAAACATCACTTTTGAACAAACTGGTTCGCTCCGCTATAACCTGTTACTGTTACAAAACGACAACTCTTTTAATAAATATAACTACATGTTTTTATGTATGAAAATCAGCTCGTGCGCGTGACTAAACATTGTTAAAACCGATGCCCAGTCCCAAGCGATGATTGAGACTGTGAATAAATTGGTTAATTACCCCGAGCCAGATATCCGAATGTATTGGAGAGCTTTTCACGTTATGTCGGCCCGAATAATTCAACTTTAATTCGAAATCTTAAATCAATATTCAATCAATGATATTCCCACGCTGTTCAACTCTTTTTCAATAATAGGTGAAAAGATTAATCTAGTCTCCCAACCCCGCTATTAAAATAAAAGAATCAAAAATAAAATCTCCCAAAATATCTACTCTTATTAAAATAATTCCTGATATAGCTTCATCAAAATGATTTCTTAGCTACCAAATCATGTAGTCAGATTGTTTTTTTTATTTTTAAATCAATTCACTCTAAGCAAATGGATGATGCCACAAAGGCACGAGAGATTGCTCGGAGTGAAAATGAATGAAAAGAATTTAGAATGAAGCGGAATTCTAACATTAAACAGGGAATAATAGAAAAAAAACTCTTTCGCTTTTTTTTTAATTAAATCACCCTGAGCCAGTTTGAAACATCACAATTACGCAAAGAGTCAAAGAGAAATGGAAAGTGAAAGAGAAGACTCAGAATACGATGGATTGAGAAAAGGACAAAAGATGAACGGGATTCAAGAATACAGAAGATGGTAATTGACGTTCTATTTAAATTTTTGATGATTGTTGTTATCAGAGTAGCGAATAAAGTGAAGGGAATTCAACAGGCTGGAATTGCCGAAAAAGAAATTGTCGGAATAGAAGCGGCAGTGGCATTTAATTCTTTCAACGGTAAACGAGTGGGACCTAGACGCCAATCTAGTAGCACGCTTAAATTGGAAATAATTTCCCAATTTCTGCTGCGTCAAAGCATTGGCTATTTTGGAGGCTATCACAACATTGAGGTATTCCACTATTCCATGAGTTTTAATGCACACTCTGATGAACTTAGATCACTGGTGCCCCCTAGGTTTGAATTTGCAATAGATACTAGATTAGCAACTAGGTCCCACTCTTTTACAGTGAAACAGATAAGATGTAACCGCAATTCCTACTCTAACAGCTTCGTTTCTCACACTTCCCGCATGTAGAATTACCTTCTATATACTTGCTTCCCCGACAGCTACAATCTTCAGGAATTTAAATGTAAGATTGACAGATACATCTTATAACACTAACTCAAATCCATTCACTCAAACACTCTTCCCATCTACACAACCTACGTCATCGGTACCCTCATCCGTCTGTCACCCTCCTTCCGACATTTTCTATAACTAATCACTCTTTCTCACCACTTTCCACAATGTAACACCCTGCGCAATAGTGACAGTGGAATGCCTTTCTTGGGGAGAAAAGATAAAAAAAAACATGATAGTGTGTTAATAACAGAAATGAATGAAAATAATATCTGTCAACTTTATAGCTCATTTCTGACATTTTTTGATTGTCATACCCGAAAGATTATCCGTGAGTATAAACTGATTTTATTAAAAATAAACAAACAATTGCAATTTATTTAATTTGACATGTTAAAAAGAAAATTTGCTGCTTAAATACACAAATTTTAATATATATATATGTTTCCTTCTGAAGTTGTACACCATATCCAGCATCTTTTTCATTAATGGTAGCATTCCTGGAACTTCTGTTCGAATCTTGATGAATAGAGCGAGAAGCAGAATCAGGCCAAAGATAGGACAGAAACAGTGCGGTTTCGTCAAAGACACTGGAACAAGGAACGCCATATCTATGATTAGGATGCTCTCTGAAAGGGCAATACAAATGAAGAAGGATTTATACCTGTGCTTTATTGATTATTTCAAGGCGCTTGACAAAATACGCCACAAAGAATTGATGGAGATGCTCGGCAGCCTTGACATATTTGGGAAAGACTTGAAAGTAATCAAGAATCTTTACTGGCAGCAAACCGCTTGCATACGGACAGGGAATGAATTGAGTAAATATACAAAGATAGAAAGGGGCGTAAGAGAAGGATATGTCTTTTCACCGGATCTGAGGACCCTAGAAGTTATGCCTGGATTCGTAATCAGAGGCCACAATTTAAACAACCTAAGGTACGCATATGATACAGTGCTGATAGCAGACACAGAAAGGAAACTACAAGACACCCTACAGAAGGGAGCTGAAGAAAGTAACAAGAAAGGACTACAAATAAACTGCAAGAAAACCGAATGCATGGTCATCAGTAAAAAGTGCAGCCCAAAATGCCAAATACAGGTGGGGTATACTAGAATCAAGCAGGTACAAAAATTTAAATACCTGGGAAGTGTTATAACAGGAAACGGAAAGTGTGACACAGAGATCCGAGGCGAATTGGCATGGTTAATGAAGCTTTCCAGAAGTTGAGTAATGTATTAAGAAACAGGACAATTTCGCTAGAAACAAGGAAGAGAGTACTGGATTGCTACGTGCTGTCAGACCTTCAATATAGCAGTGAATGCTGAACAATATCATCAAAGATGAGGGAAAAATTTGAAGCAACTGAAATATGGTTCTACAGAAGGATGCTGCAAATATCATGGATCGAGCATGTGAGCAATGATGAGGTCTTAGAAATGATGGTAATAAAAAGGAAATTAATACTGAGCATCCGGAAGAGACAGCTGAAGTTCCTGGCAATGGCAACCTACTGCGGGATAATCTTCTGCACAGTCAGTCATGTCTCATTTGAGACATGATCGCCCAAAGCGTGTATAACTTATGACACTTAACTGACTGATTTAATACAATAGTTGGAATCATGATTAAGAGATCTACCGGTCATAAAATTGGAGATCGGTTTTCTATTTTTCGGTGAAGTAATAAACTGATCCCCCACTAATTACTACGTAATAATATAATACCTCTTTTCTCCCGCCAGCTATGAGTCAAATAACAGTACGAAGTGGGTTCTATAGCCTTGTCTGGCAACCAGTCTGCCGCAGAAATTCGGGATAATCTTCTTTCCTGTCTCTTTTGGGACATGATCGCCGACGTTGTGTATCACGTATGGCACTTACCTGACTGACTGAATATAGTAGCTGAAATAATGATTAAGGCTTCTACTGGTCATAAAGTGGGGTTTCGGCTTTTTGTTGTTATGTAGTAATAAACTGAACCCCTACTAATTACTACGTAATAATATAATATATCTATTCTCCCTCTAGCAATAATTAAAATAACAGGACAGATTGGGTTTTATAACCTTGGTGGGCAACCAGTCTACCGCAGAAACCAATGGCAACCTACTGCGGGATAATCTTCTGCCCAGTCAGTCATGTCACTTTCGAGACATGATCGCCCAAGCGTGTATCACGTATGGCACTTAACTGACTGACTGAATATAATAGTTGGAATCATGATTAAGGCTTCTACTGGTCATAAAATGGGGGGGGGGTCAGTTTTCTATTGTTATGAAGTAATAAACTGATCCCCCACTAATTACTACCTAATAATATAATACATCTCTTATACTTCAAGCTATGAGTCAAGTAACAGGACAGATTGGGTTTTATAACCTTGGTGGGCAACCAGTCTACCGCAGAAACCAATGGCAACTTACTGACAAGTGTTGGCCGAAAGATATTTAAGGTCTAAAAGTAAAAGGATAAAAATATGACGTCTTGTTTGTTTAAATCATTTGTTCGTTTCTGTTGGTACAAGTCCTTATATATATATATATATATATATATATATATATATATATATAAGAAAAATTAAGCCAAACGCGTTATTTTATGGTAAATTAGATGTTTAGACCTATTTCAGGCCAACCATCATCAGCTTCCGTCTTTATTGTACAAAGGATTTTACACAAATACTTTGTACAATAAAGACGGAAGCTGATGATGGTTGGCCTGAAATAGAACCATACTTCCGAATTACCATGAAATAACGTGTCTGCCTTAATTTTTCTTATATTTGCTTTATATATATTTATATACATATATATTTAGAGCTCTCTTAGAGAGTTACTTACCACTGTATGTACAGGATACTCCTTTGGATTCTTCTATATCTACACCGCATGCTGATATATATATATATATATATATATATATATAAGTGAATAAGAAATGAAGAAAATATTTACAAGGTTGAAATCATTAATTTAAAATACTGCTCAATATAGCAATATAGAAACAAAGCAATGAATATTTATTACAAATTATACTTTAGAACATGTACAAGAATATCTCATCAGATTGTTAGTAATGATGGTAATGAGCATTTCTAACTACCTGATGAGATATTGTTCTTTCAATGTCGAAACAAAATGAACACTTTTGTAGTAGTTTGAACATTTATTTAAGTATAATATATAATATACATATATACATATACTATTATCGGAAAAATTTAGTGACAATTAAACATCACTGTGTATGCCAGTAATGAGCAATTACAGACTTTAATCCGTCCTAATCTTTATTTTCAAGAAAATGTATGCTTTGCTCGTAAATTTCACATTGAAATTCTCCCTAGATTAATCTAGATTGTCTATGTCGTACTTTCCAGTGTGAAATTAGTCTCTAGCGTGTCATAAAGACGAAACTTCGGACATGTTTTCTGCTCTTTGTCTAAACTAGATAGTACTCCTGCAATTGGCACAAAGATGCGATATCTTGTTTGTCATTTCTGTAAGCTTAAAGTATATGAATACCTACCTTTTATTTTAGTATATATATATATACATACTAGCAATATAGGCTGGCGTTGCCCGGGTCTAATGAAAGCTTTAAAACTAATCCATGGTACTGGAGCTCAGAATCTTTGGACGTTGGCACGAAAGACTAAAAAGCAATAGTTCTTTCCAGTTATAGCGAAACCTTAGACTGAAAGACAAATGAATGGATGTAAGTCAAATTTTGATTTCCTGGTATCGATTTATATATATATATATATATATATATATATATATATATATATATATATATTATCGATTTTCTGCACTATTGTAAGAACTGTAACCTTGAAACTTCTGAATATCGTTTCCTATGTCTTTGTCTACGAGTGTATCAAATTTGATTAAAATCGGACCACTCCTTCTATAACTCGATTTTTTCGATAATCGATTTTCGTTATTTATCGGAGGTACCTCGACACAAAACCTAGCTAAGAACACTCACAGACGCTTATAGTACAACTGTGTAAGTTTTCAAGAAAATCGGTTCAGTAATTTCGGAGTCTATAGGTAACGGATACACACACAGACACACAGACACACACACAAACACACACACACACACACACACACACACACACACAAAGTTCCATTTATAAAATATATATATATATATAATGGGATGTATCGACGGTAAAAGATAAATTGTAAATTATATATTTTAATACAAATTAAAATATAAACATTAATAGTATTAAATTATAAATATAGTTAAAATAATTAAAAAAATATTTTTAAATTAAAAATTATATAAGAAAATGATAAATAAAATAGTAAAAGGCAATCTTAAAGCAACCTTAAATAATAGTAATAAATAATATTAATAATAATATTAATAATAATAATAATAATAATAGTAATAATATATCAAAAGATTTGACATCAATAATCATAATAATAATGATAATAATATTAAAAACCAAAAAGATATATATATATATATATATATATATATATATATATATATATATATGCAAAATTCAACATTAATAACACTGTTCATTCTCCTTTCCTTTCCTTCTCTTTTTTTTGGCTCTTCTTTCCGTTTATTAATTTTCTAATATATATATATATTTTTTTTTTCTTTCTGTCTTTGGTGTTTTTGAATGAGTGAGGAAATGTTTTTGTAGATTACCGTTACAAATGTCTATTCTCCATATGGGCTCGTGGGGGATTATTTTGAATATTAACCGTTGTATCATTTGGATCTGAAGAGCAGGTTTGCGTGCAAAATACGTATTAGCCATGAAATTGTAGAATATCTAAAAAAAATTCTAGATCATATTATTGTGTTAAATTAAATAAATAAATTTGACATTGAGTTTTTCGAGTTCGTTTCTATCGGAATTTACCCGATTTAAATACCAAATATTCTACGGTATATATATATATATATATATATATATATATATATATATATTTTAATTCAGATACTTCAATCCAAGGGAAAAAAGCAGGAAGCTAAATTCCAAAAACCCGATCCTAATTAATATTAAAAATTTTATTTTAATATTAAAAAATGATACAGGAAGAGAGCTCCATGTAATAAAATATTACAGAGCAAAGGATTTTTCTGTTGCTGAGGTGATGTGTTATCCCCCGAGGGGATCTTCATATCGAAATGGCCATTCAACATCATTGAATTAATCCTTTTTTAATTTATATATATATATATATATATATATATACTGATATCATCAGACCAGAAAAGGGTCCCAACTGTGAAGCATACATATACCATTAACACACGTGCACACACACACACACACACACACACACACACACACACACACACATGCTCTAACACCCATACACAAACACACAGTACAATTAATGGCAGCAGCACAAGAACAGCCAGGAATGACCATTCCTTGAAAGTCTCGGACAGACACAGTTGGAGAGAATGGGCGGGTTAGTGTGTTAGGAGGTGTCTATTGACCTTACATTTAAACTCCTGGAGGTTATAGCCGTCGGAGAAGCAAGCATGCGGAAGGGAATTCCACAGGCGGGACGTGTAAGAAAAGAAGCTGGTGTAGTAGAATTTGCGTTTACCAATTTACTTCGTTCTGCCGTACCCTTACCACTAGGCATTTTCTTTTGCCATTTAATTTCGTCAGCTTTTGCGTACATTTTTTACGAGTTTCTTTTGCCTCGAATTGAAGCCTGCAAATATTGATGTTAAGCTCGTGACCCCGTATTTACGATACACTGAACTAAACCGGCAAGAGCACAAGGCGAGGCGCACTTAAACAGAGTTTAATTGTCCTTCATTTTCTTCGTAATCCCCTGACCGATGACTCTTTGATCTCGGCGTGGTTTACAGCTGACGGTCCAGCTTGGAGCATGAATTAAACATTGACGCAAAAATTTCCTCGCCTTCTACGCGGACATCTTGACGCGGATTTTCCTCCCATAAATCCCCGGATGTAAATCCCACTGGACCTGTGCTTTGCTTTTATAACTGCTCCCCGATAATATTGTCTCCTAAGATCCGGCAAATTCTTTTCATTAATTTCAACTCAGGACTAATCTTGCAAACACGTGTGCAGTATTTGGTGTGTGTAAACAGTTTGAATACGGTAACATACAGCCTATTGTGTTCGACTGTATGAGTGTACATTTATCAACTAATACGTATTTACTCGGCTTCGTCAGTTTGTTAATATTTATCACTCAATAAGGGCGTGTGTTAAAGCATTTTCTCATTACTCTACCGGTATGGCTAAACATGTGAGTACATACGGATATTCAAGGCCTTTGAACGTCAGCGATCTCAAACGGTAAGCAGTCTAAAGCAGTCTATTTAAAACTGCATTTTCCAAAATTGGACTTGCATGTTCAAACACTGACGGAAGGTACATTTCTAATGATTCTTGAATGAATAAATGAAATAATAATAATAATAATAATAATAATAATAATAATAATAATATCGCACACACACAGACACACACACACACACACACACATATATATATATATATATATATATATATATATAAATATACACAAAAATCTAGAGTGAGCCAAAACCTACCGCGGTTTCACACTACGGATCGTCAGGGCAAAAGCTGAAACACTAAAGATTAAAGCAAATAAATAGATATACACTAAGGTAGGGGGGAACCATACCAACACAAGAAGGTGGGGGAAGGTTAGAACAAAAGAAGCGAAACACGCTAAATTAGGAATAACTTTTATTAAACATATTAGCCAAAAAAAAAAAAAAAAAAAAAAAAAAAAGGAGTTAACAACGCTAAGCTCTCACACTAAGCAATGAATTTATATTTATGAAAACTTACATTTGTTTAAAATTTCAGTCTTAGCATTAAGCAGATTATGGGCGGGTTCGAATAAGGCTATAGCTAGTTTTTCCTCGCCACATAAATTACATAATTTACTGCCTTTATTATAATCAGTACATTTTTTTATTATTTCCCATTTCAAAATGGGGTCTTTTTTAATTTTAGATTTTATGTCCCAAATATAATTCGATAAGGTTGTACTATGTCTATATTTTTCATTTTTAAATGAGGTTTTGTGATTATAAAATCTAACTTTAAACGAATCGTGCGTAGCACCTATATACGTTTTAGGATACTTATCATGCTCATGCTTATAGACTTTAACACTATAGACTACGTTAGATTGGTTGCAATTGCCTCTAATAGGACATTCAACTTTTACTTTACAATTACATTTATTATTAGTGCTTTTATTGGTAGCACTAGTTTTCAGTTTTCTTTTATTACAGTTATTAATAATTTTGCCAATATTTGGAAGGCAAGAATAACCAAGTTTAATATAATATATATTTATGCTTTCACACCCCGATTGAGCATTATGGAGGAAGGGTAGGCTTTGAAAAAACTAGCTACTCAAGCAGCTACGCATCGTTCATTAAAAAATGAATTTGAACACTCTCGGCTACTTCTGCGAGTTTACATTGTATTTAACACGCTAAAGTCCGGCTTACTTACCATAGCTCAGAGGCAGAATCGCCGACTTGTTTCGATTCGGTCGGGTTTCAATCCTGGCTCGAAGCAATCGGATACCTAACCGTACTGATGAACCCTAATACAGCGAAACAGATTTGTCTGCGGAAGACTATATATATATAAATATATAGTCATCTGCAGACAGATCTGTTTCGCTGTATCACAGCTCATCAGTACGTTTAGACTCCGAATGCTTTTAACCCAGAATTGAAACCCGACCGAATTGGCGTCAGTCGGCGATTCTTCCTCTGAGCTATGGGCATTCGGTAGAAGAAGGCAGACTTTTTAGCGTTTATATTGTCATTATACCCACCCAATAGCCAGAGTGCTCTAATTCATTACTGAATGAGCGATGCGTACATGCCAGAGTAGCTACTGTTTCTCAAAATCTACCATTCTTCCAGAGTGCTCAATCAGGGTGTGAAAGCGTATATATATATATATATATATATATATATATATATATATATATATATATATATATTATAAATTATATTTTAGAACATGTACATAATTTTTCTATATATAACCACGACAAAGGTACGTGTGTTTCGACTAAGAAATCCAAAGGATATAGTCTAGTCACGAGATAACAAAAACTTACAAGGTTAAATCTGTCTAGAAATCAAATCAACCACTTTAAAAAACAGCCTCTCCAAAAATTTCAACGTTCAGAGACTTATTCTCCTATCACTAACCCCCACCAACACGTCTAACAAAACTAAACAAATATAAGGAAAGAGGCTTTCCATTACTTTACACACCGCCTGATGAGACATTGAAGTTTCAATGTCGAAACAAACGTACCTTTGTCGTGGATATATATAGAAAAATTATGTACATGTTCTAAAATATAATTTATAATAAATATTCACAGCTTTATATATTATATATCGAGCACTGTTTTAATTTAATGTTTTGGACGTTGTAAGAATTCTTTCTTCTTTCTGTATTCACTCGGATATATATATATAATTATTAGGTCATTATTACTTACCATAGCTCATCCGTAAGTTCTATGTTAATTTTTTCCTCCCATACTTCTTGTTTGTGAAACTATCATTCCAGCCATTTGTTTTTCTGTCAACTTTCAAATATAACCAATGTCATTGTTATATCCTGTCACGTTCTCTTTACTTTTATTCTATTTTCTCTTTAATCAATGTTTTATTTTATTTTTGTCACATTATTCCACACTGAGTAACCTCCGTTGTCTCTAAGTGGTTTTCAGTGATTTGCTTGGAGTGAAATGATAAAATAAAATGGCGATCTACACGAAAACGAGCAAAAACGCAACAAAATAAACAATGAAAATAAACTTGGAAGCGTTGGAAAGTAAACGAATAAAAGAAATGAAAGAAAATTATCAGGCGTACAAGATAAATGACGGAAAGTTTAAAACGTAATCTTCAAAAACGCAATGAGGATCAAAGGTAATGAGGCTTGGTCTTTGAAAACTGGATAAGTCGGTAGTAAAAACGAAAATAAATTCGGAAACAGGAGTGAAAAAAAAAATGAAAGAAAGCGAGCGACAGATAAGACCAAATGAAAATTAAACAAGAGACGATGAAATGTGGAGTGGGGAAACACAATATTAAAGGTGAGAAGAAAGGAACGAGATAAAAGCCATAAAACCCCAGGAATAATACCCTTGAATAAAATCTCAGCTTTTATGGGAGTGTCGTTTAATCGCGTTTATTATCGTTTAGGCAAGGCAAGTCTCGCTAGGTTAATGGTAGCTTTGTTGTTGCAAACAGAGGTCAAGAAAGAGACTAAATCGTTAATATATCCGGTTTCCTTCAGGACGTGAAGGATAATAACACTTCACAACTACGTATAATTTGTCGCTCAAATCAATGTTTGCTGAATATCAGCCCCACTCCCGAGGCCCCTAATTGCCATTCATTTAGTCGAGTTTGTAAGGGAAAGTACTCGTTGCACCACTGTCCGTCTCTGTTGCAGCCATTCTAAGTCTTTTCTTTTCATTATGAGTTCTAGAAATTTCGTATTGCATTCACTAATGTGCAAAAAAACCCTTAGGAAAGGTATTAATCCGTCTCTTCCTTCCAGTTATGGGTTAAATAACAGGACAGATTGGGTTCTATAGACTTGACTGGCAACCAGTCTACCGCAGAAAGCAATGGCAACCTAGTGCGGGATAAACTTCTGTTCAGTCAGTCATGTCTAAAAAAGAGACATGATCACCCAAGCGTGTTTCACGTATGGTACTTAACTGTCTGACTGAATATAAAAGTTGAAATCATAAATTCTACTGGTCATAAAGTAGGGGATCGGTGTTCTATTCTTATGAAGTAATAAACTGATCCCCCACTAATTACTACGTCATAATATAATACATTTCTTCTCCCTGTAGCTATGAGTCAAATAACAGAACAGAATGGGTTCTATAGACTTGACTGGCAACCAGTCTACCGCAGAAAGCAATGGCAACCTAGTGCGAGATAATCTTCTGCCCCGTCAGTCATGTCTCTTTCGTGTATCACGTATGGCACTTAACTGACTGACTGAATATAATAGTTGAAATCATGAATTCTACTGGTCATAAAGTGGGGGGTCGGTTTCCTATTGTTATGAAGTAATAAACTGATCCCCTACTAATTACTACGTCATAATATAATACATTTCTTCTCCCTGTAGTTATGAGTCAAATATCAGGACAGATTGGGTTCTATAGACTTGACTGGCAACCAGTCTACCGCAGAAAGCAATGGCAACCTAGTGCGAGATAATCTTCTGCCCCGTCAGTCATGTCTCTTTCGTGTATCACGTATGGCACTTAACTGACTGACTGAATATAATAGTTGAAATCATGAATTCTACTGGTCATAAAGTGGGGGGTCGGTTTCCTATTGTTATGAAGTAATAAACTGATCCCCTACTAATTACTACGTCATAATATAATACATTTCTTCTCCCTGTAGTTATGAGTCAAATAACAGGACAGATTGGGTTCTATAGACTTGACTGGCAACCAGTCTACCGCAGAAAGCAATGGCAACCTAGTGCGAGATAATCTTCTGCCCCGTCAGTCATGTCTCTTTCGTGTATCACGTATTGCACTTAACTGACTGACTGAATATAATAGTTGAAATCATGAATTCTACTGGTCATAAAGTGGGGGGTTGGTTTCCTATTGTTATGAAGTAATAAACTGATCCCCCACTAATTACTACGTCATAATATAATACATTTCTTCTCCCTGTAGCTATGAGTCAAATAACAGAACAGAATGGGTTCTATAGACTTGACTGGCAACCAGTCTACCGCAGAAAGCAATGGCAACCTACTGCGGGATAAACTTCTGTTCAGTCAGTCATGACTAAAAAAGAGACATGATCACCCAAGCGTGTTTCACGTATGGTACTTAACTGTCTGATTGAATATAATAGTTGGAATCATGATTAAAGCTTTCACTGGTCATAAAATAGGGGATCGGTTTTCTATTGTAATGAATTAATAAAATGATCCCCCACTAATTATTACCTAATAATATAATACATCTCTTCTGTCTCAAGCTATGAGTCAAATAACTGGACAGATTGGGTTCTATAGCCTTGGGTGGCAACCAGTCTACCGCAGAAAGTAATGGCAACCTACTGCGGGATAATCTTCTACCCAGTCAGTCATGTCTCTTTCGAGATAGTTTGCTCAAGCGTGTTTCACGTATGGCACTTAACTGAGTGACTGAATATAATAGTTGGAATCATGATTAAGGTTTTCACTGGTCATAAAATGGGGGATCGTCTTCTATTGTAATGAAGTAATAAACTGATCCTCCACTAATTATTATGCAATAATATAATACATCTCTTCTGTCTTTAGCTATGAGTCAAATAACAGGACAGATTGGGTTCTATAGTCTTGGCTAGCAACAAGTCTACCGCAGAAAGTAATGGCAACCTACTGCGGGATAATCTTCTACCCAGTCAGTCATGTCTCTTTCGAGATAGTTTGCACAAGCGTGTTTCACGTATGGCACTTAACTGAGTGACTGAATATAATAGTTGGAATCATGATTAAGGTTTTCACTGGTCATAAAATGGGGGATCGTCTTCTATTGTAATGAAGTAATAAACTGATCCCCCACTAATTATTATGCAATAATATAATACATCTCTTCTGTCTTTAGCTATGAGTCAAATCACAGGACAGATTGGGTTCTATAGTCTTGGCTAGCAACAAGTCTACCGCAGAAAGTAATGGCAACCTACTGCGGGATAATATTCTACCCAGTCAGTCATGTCTCTTTCGAGACATGATCGCCAACGTATGTATCACGTATTGCACTTAAATGACTGAAATATTATATGTATAAGTGTGTGTTTTCCCTTTAATCCTTCCCTAACTCTGACATGGCTTACATGTTTCCGCCTTGATATTCATGTCGTCCTTCTAAAGATATTTAACTCCCATGTCTCACGTCTCTTAGTAATTTCTGAAGAGATTGTCTAGTCTTCTCAGTCTTGTAGGTGATAGATATTAGGCCGGGCTGAAGATGTCACAGGTGACAATAAAGAGGTGATAATAGAACTATGACATTAGGTATGCAGTAATTACAACTTATTATTAATAACATTTTTTCTGTTAAGGTACAAATGTAGGCTGAAAATTTTATAGGCTGACTGGAACTGTGAAATATTGCATTCAATGATTTAAACACATTATTAATGAATGTATCATTTTCTTCCTTGAATTCACTTAAGCAGAAATACCTTTGGGAAAAGTATTAATCCCCCTCTTCCCATAAGTTATGGGTTAAATAATAAGACAGATTGGGTTCTATAGCCTTGGGTGGCAACAGTCTACCGCAAAAAGCAATGGCAACCTACCGCGGGATAATTTTCTGCCCAGTCAGTCATGTCTCTTTCGAGACATGAGCGCCTTAAGAATGTATCAAGTATGGCACTTAACTGACTGACTTAATATAATATTTGGAATCATGATTAAGGCGTTTACTGGCAATAAAGTGGGGGTCGGTTTTCTATTGTTATGAAGTAATAAACTGATACCCCACTAATTACTACCTAATAATATAATACATTAATTCGTAATAATATAATATATCTCTTCCTCATTTAGCTATGAGTTAAATAATAAGACAGATTGGGTTCTATAGCCTTGGTTGGAAACCAGGATACCACAGAAAGTAACGGCAACTTACTGCGAGATAATCTTCTGCCCAGTCAGTCATGTCTCTTTTGAAGTAGACATGACTGTCAGGGCAGAAAATTATCTCGAAGTAGGTTGCCATTGCTTTCTGCAGTAGACTGGTTGCCAGGCAATGTTCTAAAACCCTATCTGTCCTGTTACTGGACCCATAGCTAGAGGTGGATGAGGTGTCCCTCACTTTACAACCAGCAGAAGCCTTAATCAGGATTCCAACTATTATATTCTGTCAGTCAGTTGAGTGCCATACGTGATACACACTTTGGGCGATCATGTCTCGAAAGAGAATGACTGACTGGGTAGAAGATTATCCCGCAGTAGTTTGCCATAACTTCTGCGGTAGACTGGATGCCAGCCAAGGCTATAGAACCCAATCTGTCCTTTTTTTAACCTATAATTGGAGTGAAGAGACAGATTAATACCTTTCCCAAGGGTATTTGCTCGTATGTTAATGCAAGGAATTCAGCTGGAATTCGAACTCGGTTCCCCCGATTTGTCGTTCCGAGTCGATATCCATTGGCCGCAACTCACATTCGGTATTCTACAAATGCAGCCTGAAGTAAAAATTGGTTGAGAAACACGAAAAATTCTTGGCCGTGAACACGAGAAAATTATTTCACCATGAATAACATAAATAACGATCATTTCTCTTTCTAGGGATTTATAGAGAAAATAATATTCGTTAGGTAAACTACAGGTATATGATATTCTACACTCCCGGCCAACTGATAGTTTCTTTTGAACGTCCTCAAAGGAGTATAACTCGACTTTCAGTTTTATTCGTTTCTATCAATGAGTGATAAATGTTCACAATATTTGATCACTTTACCATTTTACTCAAACTTCTCTCTCTTTATCTCTCCTTTTCAACTTACCTTCAGTCATTATTTGAAAGAATACATTCAGTCCTTCTGCTATCAACTTCAATCTTGTCTTTCCTATTCTGCAGAAGTGTACGCATTTTCCTGCCTACTGCTTGATTTCTAATTGTAAATGTATCACCACCCGCCGTCGACCATCTACCATCTATCTGTATTCTCTTTCCTCGCAGTAATCTTTTTAATCAATTTCTTCCATTCAATTACTTATAGTTTCACTTTCACTTTCACTTTCACTTTAAGATGCAGGCAATGTAATTTCACTCTGCATTTCCACTACAGTAGAAATCGAGCTAAAACTGCCGATCGTTCAGGAAAACTAGAACTCTTTCTTTTAGTGCTTAACGCATTTCGACCGCACCCGCTCACTCTTTTTCTCTCACTCTTTACTTCCTAATTTGGTTTATTTCATCTTTTTTAATTAACAAACACGTTTGTATTTCTGTATCAGTAGGAATGTGCCGTATCGTTTCATTCAATCTCGGCTTCCTTCTGTCGAATCAGCTCTCTGCACATCTACCGCACAATAGATCTACTAAATCAGTTGTGCCACACGTGAAACAGGCTGACACGATCATGTCTCGAAATAGACATGACTGACTGGGCAAAATATTATCCAGCAGTAAGTTGCCAATGCTTTCTGCAGTAGACTCGTTGCCGGGAAGGCTATAGAATCCAATCTGTCCTGTTATTTGATTCATAGCTAGAGGGAAAAGAGGTGTATTACATAATTACGTAGTAATTAATGGGGTATCAGTTCATTACTTCATGACAATAGAAAACAAAATCCACCACTTTATAACCAGTAGAAACCTTAATCATGATTCCAACTATTATATTCAGTCAGTCAGTTAAGTGCCATACGTGATACACGATTTGAGCGATCATGTCTCAAAAGAAACATGACAGACTGGGCAGAAGATTATCACGCAGTAGTTTACCAGTGCTTTATGCAGAAGACCGGTTGCCATCCAAGGCTAAAGAACCCAATCTGTCCTGTTATTTGACTCATACCTAGAAGGAGAAGAGCTGTATTATATTTTTACTACGTAATAATATAATAACTTTATAACAAAAGAAAACAGATCCCCAAGTTTATGACCAGTAGAAGCCTTAATCATGATTACAACTATTATAAAACCTCAGTCGGGTTAAATGCCATACGTCAAACAAGCTTGGGTGATCATGTCTCGAAAGAGACATGACTGACTGGGTAGAAGAATATCCCGCAGTAGGTTGCCATTACTTTCTGCGGTAGACTTGTTGCCAGCCAAGGCTATAGAACCCAATCTGTCCTGTTATTTAACTCATAGCTAGAGGGAGAAGAGATTTATTATATTATTTCATAGTAATTAGTGGGGGATGAGTTTATTACCTCATAACAACAGATAACCGATCCCCCACTTTATGACCAGTAGAAGCTTTAATCATGATATCAACTATTATATTTAGTCAGTCAGTTGAGTGTCATAGACTAGGGGCGATCATGTCTCGAAAAAGACATGAGTGACAGGGTAGTAGATTATATCTCAGTAGGTTGCCAGTGCTTTCTGTGGTAGACTCTTTGCTATTCAAGGCTATAGAACGAAATATGTTCTGTTATTTAACCCATAACTGGAGAGAAGAGGCGGATTAATACCTTTTGCAAGATCATTTGTGCGTAAGCGAATGCAAATGATTCAACTGGAATACGAACTCGGCTCCCCGATTTCTTGTTCCGACCGATATTCACTGCACCACAAAGTACATCCAAGATCTACCACACCACGCGTTAATATGTCAGTTTCTTCGGTTCGTTCATTTTAATCTCCATTTTCTATTCTCATTAACCCGTTTGCCCCTTCTCGACTGTCTTGTCCCACTTGAATTGGTAACCGATTCGCATTCAATTGCCCTACTTGAAATGACTTGTTTTGCTTTTCTTTTATTATTCCGCATTTCTTTCTACTGAAGTCAGAATTCACCTGATCGTACCTTTTCGTTCCACTGTGTGATTCTCTCACAACTGAGATTTCATATCCTTCTTTCATGAAACGTTCTCATTTAGCTTTCACAACCCAAACAATCCGTTGGTTTGGAAAAATCTTTCAAAAGCAAGCATTATAATTGTTTCTGAAATAGCACGCTGAATATCACTAGAAATTAAAATCGAAAAGTAATTTACTCAATAAAAACTATTCAAACTGTCGATTTAATGAATGCGATCGGCGATACAACTGTATATATTCCATTGTTTTTACACTAAAACCTGTTTTATTCTCACAATATATTTCAGGCTTTTCCTATATATATATATATATATATATATATATATATATGTTAAAAAAGGATTAATTCAAAGAAGTTGAATGGCCATTTCGATATGAAGATTCTTCATATCGAAATGGCCATTCAACATCATTGAATTAATCTTTTTTTAATATATATTTGCTCTGTAATATTTTATTACATGGAGCTCTCTTCCTGTATCATTTTTAATATTAATTAGGATCGGGTTTTTGGAATTTACCTTCCTGCTTTTTTCCCCTTGGATTGAGGTATCTGAATTAAAATATATATATATAACGAAGATTAAGAAATGGTGTTTAAACAACCGGAAATTTTTAATGATTTGTTTGAACATTATTTTTGATCGATACTCGTATTTAAGTAGATATTCTCTTTATAATCAAACAGTATTATATATTTATTCATTTATACCGGCCTGATATTTACGATAAATGTTTTGTTACTCTTCGTTAATTTCTGTAACATGTTTACATCTGTTGACATTACGATACAATTCAGAGCAGATATGGTTATTACGATGAATCGAAAGTTGTGTTATATATGCATGATTTGACTTCATTTAGACTGTTAGTGATTGGTTGTCGAGAGGTCTAAGACGGGCCAGATGAATTGGTGGCTTTCCCTATATAGATAGGAGTCGCAAGTTCGAATCCTGCTAAATGACACACATTTTCGTAACAAAAAATTATCGTAAATAATCAGGCTGCTAGAAATAATTATATGTATTTTTTGATTATATAAAGAATATCTACTTAAATAAGAGTATCAATAAAAAATAATGTTCAAACAAATCATTATATATATATATATATATATATATATATATAGGAAAGAATATTAATAAAAAAAGTTTTGGATTTAAAAACGTACTTTTTTAAACAGTATTTGTTTATTTTTATTGTATTTTTATATTTCAGACCGTCCTCGGTCCTTCATCAGAAACAAGTGGTTTTTAAATTAGAATTGGAAACGTATTTTACGATAGCGTCCGAATATTTTTTGTTTACATCACGTGGTGTCGATAAACCAATCAGCATGCGGCACGTCCGTTTGTTTATTTTCGGTAGACCAATCAACACGCGGCACGTCCGTGGAGAAAGTCTGTTTGTTTTGGATAAAAAATTTCTTGGAATATCTATTTTTTTGTTTATATCGCGTGGTGTCGATAAACCAATCAGCATGCGGCACGTCCGTTTGTTTATTTTCGGTCAACCAATCAACACGCGGCACGTCCGTGGAGAAAGTCTGTTTGTTTTAGATAAAAAATTCCTTGGAATATCTGAAAGAAAATTCTTTTTACCTATTGAAATATTTGTAGAGATTCAACACACCTAAGTCCCTATTTAACCCTAGCTTGTGTGTGTTTAATTTTAAAATCCAGTATTTTTCTTTCTTTCTGCGTGTGTATGTAGAACTAAAATTGGAGTCTATTAGTAAACATTTGCAATTTTCTAAAGTGTGATCGGGTTGATTAAAATGTGCTGCAATTGGGGAGTATACATTTTTTTGTCGTCTATTTAGTTTGTGATTATTGAAGCGAAATCTAAAGCTATTACCGGATTCGCCGATATATCCACTGTTGGGGCAAATTGAGCAGAAGAGAAGGTAGATGATGTCTTTGCTATCACAAGTAAGGTTTGGTGGGTGTAATTTTATTTTTGTGTTGGGTACAGAGAATGTTTTGTCTGTTATTAGATGTTTACAGATTAAACAGCGGGGCTTTCTACATTTTAAATTCCCTGATAGGTTTGTATTATTTAAATATTTGTTAGAAGTGAGGATAGTTGATAGGTTGGGTGTTTGTTTCTTTGCATTTATGGGTGGCCTATCGAAAATGTCTTTGATGTTTTTGTTTGATTGGAGGTTCCTGTAATCATTTTTTAAATTTTTTAAATTTTTGATGAGTGTGTGGGAATATTGATTATGGTCAAAAACCATGGGAATTCGGTTATTATCTTTTCGTTTTTTGTATGTGAGAAGTGTGCTACGGTCTATGTGGATGGTTTTATGTAGTGCTTCCTTTATTATTTTTATTGGGTATTTGCATTTTAGAAACTGTTTTGTTTTTTTTCTTTTGTATCAATAAAAAATAATGTTCAAACAAATCATTATATATATATATATATATTTTCTAACCATATACTGTTAAATATAAGAGACAATGAATGTCTATTATGTTTAACCATGAGCCGTTCTAAACATCGTATTTTGGCTTTGATTTTAGCTGAAATTAATGCCAAATGTCTGAGTTCTGTTGATTGTATGGCATCGTACATAGTCCTGTTACCAAACATTGATTCTTCAAGCAGCCACCCTCTTGACCCAGGGTAACACTACCTCATGAAGTATTTGTTATAGGTTTTTTTGTTTAGTATGAGGAACTGTGGGAAAATTAATTGTAAAAATACTAACCAGTGCCCCTTATCTAATAAGTGTTTAGCTAAATCCCTGGTCTACAATTGCTCTATATCATCTGTAGAAAATCCTAGTGTTACTAAAGTTTATATAGGTAATACAATGAACTTTTACAATCATCTCGCATCATTTAAAAATATAGATAAACAAAATATGACATCATTTCTAAATATTTTTGGGAGTTAAAATAAGAAATTAAAACAAACTAAAATCAAAAATTCTCAAACAAGCTAGAATCTTACTGCTTTTTCATTTTATGTCGATTCTAGATCGTTGAATGAACTATATTTCCTGTGTCTACAAGAAAAATGGACATTATTAAATACATGAAGAGTGACTTATTATTGAGTCACAGACATGAAACTACAGTAAATTGGTGTGCATCTTAAAGAATTAACCTTACAATCCTGCTAGGATTATAAAATCTATGCTTTGAAACTCCAGAAATTATAAACTTTTTACAGTATTGATCTTACTATCTTAATAATTTATATGTTTTTTTTTCTTTTTATGTTATTTTGTCTTCATTTTTATCTGTATTTCCTGTTAAAAATTGTGATTTTTTTCTGTTTTAAACTGAAATTTAATTTTAATTTTTAATTTTAACATTAATTTCTCATTTGATTTTTATTGTTTTTTAAGATTTAATTTTAGTTTTAAATTTATTATTTTTTTTTTCATAATCGTATCGCCTCAATTAATGAATTTTACTGCCACAGTTGTGCAGGGGGTTACACAGAACGTAAGTGATGAGCGACAGGTTACAGGAAGTGGGTAACAGAAGGATGAGAATACTGATGAGAGCGGAGTGGACGAAAGAAGGAGCATGAGAGAGAAGATGTAGGTTAGTGAGATAGGAGATGACTATTGACTATACATTTTCATTCTTGGAGATTGTCGCTGTCAGGCTATCTATCTACCTTTTGTTTTATAATCATATCGCCCAAGCAACGCATTTTACTGCCACTGTTTTGCAGGGGTTATATAGACGGAAAATTATGAGAAAGAGTGACAGGTTATGGGGGAGTCAGGAAGTGGGTAAGAGAAAGATGAGAATACTGATGAAAGTAGAGTGGGCGGAGAGAGGAGCATGAGAGAGAGGATATAGGTTAGTGAGATAGGAGATGATTATTGACTTTATATTTAAATTCTTAGAGATTATAGCTGTCGGGAAAGCAAGTAAACGGAAGGGAATTCCACAGGTGAGAAGTGCAAGAAAATAAACTACTGGTGTAGAATTCGCGTTTACATTTTATGGTTTCATAGTTTTTGGGTGAGTCCTAGTTTTTAGTGTTTCGGCTGGAGTAAATTCATATATAGGGGCACCAGTAAACTAAGTTCATCGGAGCAGGTCATGAAAGTATTTGTAGAAGAGACAAAGGGAAGCCACATTACACCGGTGAAAAAATGACTGTATCTGAGTTACCTAGTCGGGATCGATCACATTACAGATTCTCCACTGGATTTTTTCAAGAACCCCTAGGTGGATAGCAGGAGCACCCGACAAGATATGGCAGCAGTATTCAATGTAAGGGCGGATGCTAAGTTGGGATCAGTCACATTGCAGATTCTCCTTCTCCATTGGATTTTGTCAAGGACACCTAGGTGGATAGCAGAAGCACTCGACCAGATATGGCAGCAGTATTCAATCCAAGGGCGGATGCTAAGTCGGGATCAAGCACATTGCAGATTCTCCGTTGGATGTTGTCAAGAACCCCTAGGTGGATAGCAGGAGCACCCGACAAGATATGATAGCAGTATTCAATGCACAGGCGAATTCCAGATTTATATGTGCAGGATAGTTTCAGAGGGGAAAAACTTCCTGGCCCTACTCAGAGAACCGACATTCTCAGCTGTGGATTTGGCTATGGATTCTATAAAGTCATTCTACTTGAGGTCTCTTGTGAGATTTAACTCCAGTAGGCGCAGTGTTTTACTTTCAGAGAGATTAACCTGATCTGTGCTAATGAAGGGTAGGAACGATTGTCTGTGAGGGTTACTAGATAGCAGCTTCCTTTTGGAAGCGATAAAATTCACGAGCAATTTCTTACACCAGTCCACCACAGATTGATAGAGGCGAGAGTAAACCATAGGGTTTTAGCGTACATGCCTACCTGGAATCTTATTACACCGGGGAGATCGTTAATGCAGAGAAGGAAAGGCGTGGGACCTAGAACAGAGCCTTGAGGGACACCTGCATTTGTGTGATAGTATTGGGAGTCATGTCCGTTCAAAACTACCTTCATTGTACGATTTTAAAGGAATGACTGAATTAAGTCAAACAATTGTCCAGTTATAACATAGCCCCGAAGTTTTCATAGAAGTCCAGCATGAAAGCATACCAAACTCTGTCAAAAGCTTTGGAGATATCTAGGTCAACAGTTCGGGTATCACTGTTCTTATCAAGAGCCTGGTGTATATACTCAATGACGGTAGGAAGCATATCAGCAGTAGTACTTGTAAAGCGGAAACTATACTGTTTGTCAGAGAAGAGTCTCTGGGTTGTGAGACGTTGTACCACCTCGGCGTTGATGATGGCTTCGAACACTTTGCTAAGAATTGGCAGGAGGCTGTTGGGGCAATAATTAGAGTGGTCAGAGGGTTCACCAGTATTTTTATATATGGGAACCACGGAGGAGGGCTTCTAACAGGTAGGAAAGCAAGAAGCAGAGAGGCAGTATTTATAGAGATTAGAGAGAACAGAGGAGAGTTCAAGAGAGCATCTTTTAAGGACAATTATTGTGATTCCGTTGCCACCGCTCGTTTAATGGAGGTTAAGCATTAAATTTATCTTAGAGACCACCGAGAGAGTAAAGTGGATGTCATTATATTTTAAAATTTTAAATTTAAATTTAATTTTTAAATTTTAATGTTTTAAAGTTAATTTTGTTTTTGCTTCTCTAATTTATTATAATACCACCAATTAATGTATTGTATTTTTAAATCTCGTCAGAGCCGCCCATTTTCTTTTCTTGATATTTAAACATATGGGCAGATTTTGGTAGAGATTTTCAAATTATAAATTACTAGAAGTATAGACCAGCGTTGCACGAGTGTAATGAAATCTTTAAAACTAATCCATGGTCCTGGAGCTCAAACTCTTTGGACGTTGGCACGAAAGACTAATAAGCAATAGTTGTTTCCAGTTAAAGCGAAACCGTAGACTAAAAGAAAAATGAATGGATGTAAGTCAAATTTTGATTTCCTGGTATCGATATTAAATTAGTTTTTTTCGTCGTAAACTGAAGTTTGAAGGCTAAATAAGTCCTCTGAATAAATGGTATCATGGTTGAGACTAGGAACTACAATTATACCTACTTAGAGCCAAACCCGAAGGAAAAGCTAAAATAAAAGGGTTGAAAAAATACAGACATACACGCAGATAAACTGACACACACACAAACATCTTGCTTTTATATATATATATTATCGATTAGCTTCACTATTGTAGAACTGCAACCTTGAAACTTCTGAATATCGTTTCTTATGTCTTTGTCTATGAGTGTATCAAATTTGATTAAAATCGGACCACTCCTTCTATAAGCCGATTTTTTCGATTATCGATTTTCGATATTTATCGGGGGTACCTCGACACCTAGCTAAGAACACTCGCAGACGCTTATAGTGCAACTGTGTAGATTTTCAAGAAAATCGGTTCAGCTGTTTCAGAGTCTATAGGTAAAGGAGACACACACACACAGACAAAGTTCCATTTATAAATAAGTTTAGATTTTTCAGTTCTGCAGGTGGTAGGAAGCTATAGTGCAAAAATAGGGACCTTTAAATCAAAAAGAGGGCTTGGAGAATCTGGTGCTCATAGGGCGAATACGGGGAAGAGAAGCAGGTGAAAACAACGTATGACAAATTTAATAGGCTCAAGCAAATGGATGTCAGAGCAGGGTTTGTGGAGAAACATATTAGGAGCTAAAAAGGACGGGGAAGATAGGGGGGATTATGATCGCCAACGTTCTAAAGGGACATGGCACATAAAAGAATGTGAAACTTGTATTTATGTTTATTTTTTTAAAACAGTGATTTTAGTAACCGGCCTAAACTGAAAAAGAATAATAAAAGAAAAATTGTGCCTATTTGCAATTTTCTTTTTCACTGGTGCCTCCTCAACAGGTGTTCACTCGTGTAACCAGACTGGCAACTGGGTCCCACCCATTCACAATCAGGTTAGCCAAATGCAGACGACAATTCTACTCCTGCAGCTTCTTCTCTCGCACTTCCCGCCTGTGGAACTCGCTGCCATACTCTTGCTTTCCTGACGGCTACAACCTCCGAAAATTTAAATGTAATGTCAATACTCATCTATTAACCACTGGACTCTAGCTCTCTCCCCACCCACGTATAACCTTCCCTTTCTCTCCACCTATGTATCTGTCATCGCACCTGCATTCTCAGCTTTCTATTGTACCTTTCTAACTAGTTTGTACTCCTCATTCTTTTCTAATTAATCTTTTTACAGTTATGTAGCCCCCAGCTCATCAGTGGCATTTCTGCCTTGTTCGGGGTGAAATGATTAAAAGAAAAAAAATTGAGGGAAACCACTTCTTAATTCGGCTGCGGAGTCAGACTTAGAGGGTAAAGTATGAATTATTTATAAGTGTTGTGGATTTTCGTGGCCAGTTTATTGTGTCGTGATGGCGAAACTTCGCCTCAAAGTTGTAGTGACCTGTTTGTGTCGGAAGTAAAACACGGAAAAAGAAGGTAGGTTCAAAACAGTTTTTTAGTTTAACAAGAAACAAGATATTCAAAGGAAGTGTTAATTATAAGTAATATAGAAATAAGTCCGAAGATATTATTACGTTGCCTGACCAGTAGCTGTCGTTAACTGCTATCGATAACTGCTGTACTTGACTGCTTCTAACTGCTCCGTTAAACTGCTCTTGACTTCTCTCTAGAAGTCACGCAGGTAAGTTATATATAGCAAGAGATAGAGTCCATTTCTCTTAGGAACGTACCATAACAATAAGTAAGACATGTTTTTTCTCTTGTTGGGACTTCTAGTAATCTATACCTAATAGCTTCAGTTTCATACCCAGAAACGTTATATTTAGTAGGTACAAGCTTTGAGTTTCTCTTACTGCTTTTTGTTTTTATGTCGATCCTTGACAGATGAACACCGGCATTACAATTGCCTTCTCTATGTCTTTTTGTTGGGACGCCCGCGCCTATTCGGCTATAATGGACTATTCCATTACTATGTAAAGTAATGGTGGCATCGACGTAGGGAGAGTGCGCCGAGCAGCCGATTGACAAGTCAGTCGTAGACTTCCGGTGACGACCCGGAAGCACCCATTGCTCATACTACGTCTTACGACGGTTGAGACGATTAACCCTTATTCTTGTATTGGATACTAATAACCTTTGTAAATACTATTTTCACGGAATACAACAATTAACCTATTCCTGTTGTTGAGTTATTTATTCTTACTCACGACATAACACTTTTCAAACTCGCCGTTCATGAGAGCCCAGATGACTTTTCAAACCAGCCTCTTACAAGTTTTTTTTACAAATATTGCACCCGAAAACCGATATCTTTTATTCTAACATGCTGAACATCCACGTGAAATTTCATGTGTAAATTTAATCCATAATCTGAATTACACACATTATGGCAGACTGTATACGAAGGATTGATTTCAATAGAGCGACATTGAAGACCTGGATCTTGGGTATGGCGGTAAACTGCATCCAGCAGCAAGGCCTCTAATTGAGAGGTTGTGAAGAGCATCGAACGTCTTAATTGCTGTTGTTCCCAGGTTCACCCTGACCCGGAATGGTAGCACCTGTTGGGGTCCCAGTTATAGGCGAATCGTCATCCCCACCCGAACTGGGGTGAAAACACTATGAAATTATAAAAATACTTCTATTGAAAATGCATATACATAAAAATAGACTTTTATAAAAAAAATATACATTTTTGAAGAAAAGAATATTACCAGCAATATATTTTTTAATACGAAACTAGAAGATATTTTCAGTTTTCTAAAATAAAAAAATCATCAAAAGCTAAACCAACGTTTTCACTATCACCGAACATACCTTAAAAGACTACATTTTGGGCATTAAATAACCCACAGTGGTGTTGATATGCCGTCAAACAAAAAAACACAAACTCAATTAAAGACCTGACTTCGAAAGTGCAAATTTGCCATATAACCCAGGATGTAAGGTTAGGGTTAGGGTTAGGGTTAGGGTTAAATTCACGCTTAAAGATTACTCTTGCGAAGATTGTGCTTAACTTTATCATGTTCACCTTTTTCTTTCATTTTCCACCAATTTCCAAGTACCAACTGATATCCCAAGATCTTTGAGACTGGTATTAACACAAGATTTCAAACATTTTCTAGGTTTCTATCCGGTACTCTTGTCTGCAGATAGTTCACTATAGAAGGCACGTTTGGGCAACCTATAGTCCCCCATATGCACCAAGGGAGTTGCCCAGTGCATATAATTGGGGACGATTAGCTTCTCAATATGCAAACATCAGCTTTTTTTCGAACTTCTGAGTAGTGTTTCAAAGACTGCTATGAAATATTCAAGATTCTTATGAAGAACTTTTGGTGTACTCTTTCAAGGTTGGTAATATGAATTTTTTCTTTGTTTTCTTTGTTTCGGAAGATTATAAAAGAGCAGTGAAACCTCAAGACTGATAGACATTTGTTTTAATGTTAAGTGTGAGTTTATTTTTAGTCATTTCACCCACAGCAAGGCATTCCACTGTCACTATTGCAAAGGGGGTTACATAAGTGAAAGTGATGACAAAGAGTGGTTAGATATAGGAAATATCAGAAGGAGGGTGATAGACGGGTAAGGATACCGAGGATGAGGGTTGGGTAGGCGGGAAAAGTGTTGGAGAGAATGGGTGCAAGTTAGTGTGTTAGGTGTCTATTGACCTGACATTTAAAATCCTGGAGATTGTAGCTGTCGGGGAAGCAATCACGTGGAAGAGAATTCCACAGTCGGGAAGTGCAAGTAAAGAAGCTGTTGGAGTTGAAATTGCGGTTACATTTTATCGGTTTCACTGTAAAAGGGTGGGACGTAGTTGCTAATCTAGTATCTCGTGCAAATTCGTACCTAGGGGTCACCAGTGATCTATGTTCATCGGAGCAGAAACCGTGAAAGTATTTATAGAAAAGGCACAGGGAAGCCACGTCACGCCGGTGAGAGAGTGACTGCAGGCGGTCTGCCAAGTCGGTGTCGATCACATTACAGATTCTCCGCTGTATTTTGTCAAGAACCCCGAGGAGAATAGCAGGGGCACTCGACCAGATGTGGCAGCAGTATTCAATACATGGGCGGATGGCAGATTTATATATGTGCAGGATAGATTCAGACGGGAAAGACTTCCGGGCCCTGCACAGAGAACCGACTTTCATAGCAGCGGATTTAGCAATGGATTCGATATAGTCATTCCACTTGAGGTCCGCTGAGAATGTGAGGCCAAGGAGTCGTAGTTTTTTACTCTCTGGGAGGCAAGCCTGTTACATGCTAATGGGAGGTAGGTGCTATTGTCTATGATAGTTAATTGATAGCAGCTTCGTTTTTGGAAGTATTAAAATTTACGAGCCATTTCTTACCCCAGTCTACTACGGATTGGAGATCTTATGTAATATATCGGTCATGTCACGTTGAATACACCGGCTCCCGCTCGATCACCGAAGTTAAGCAACGTTGATCCTGGTCAGTACTTAGGTGGGTGACCACTTGGGAATACCAGGTGCTGTTAGCGTTCACGGATGTGCGTTGTGGTGCGGTGGATGTCGGCTTGGAGGGGGAAACCGGTGAGCCGAGTTCCAATTTCAGTCGAGCACACTGCATTCACTTGCGCACTAGTACCCTTGGGAAAGGTATTAATCCGTCCGTTCCCTCCAATTATGGGTTAAACAATTGAGGTCCGCTGTTCATGCGATCTGTGGCAGATTTCTGCACCGATTGTTTGTTATCAGCAGTTCCAAAAAGTGTGGATGGTACTACACAATGCCTTCACCACTATAAACAAGTCTCTGTGTGGATGTCTTACTAAGGTTAGACCCTCATACATCGAAATCGATGCGAGAGTCCATAATATATATACACTACCGGCCATATTAGGACACCCCGGGTTTTTTTTAAAGAAATGATGTATTTCATGCTATTTTTTGTATTTATTGCCAAATGAAAATAGAATGGGTTTTTTGTTATTATTACTTTGCAAAATTTTACAAGGCAAGGAAGCAATGATAAACTCGTCCGAATCGCCTTAAATGTTCTTCATTTTTTGATTGATGAAACTCCAATATAAGTCATTATTAAAAACTTATAAATTGATTTGATGCACATGTTGTGCAATATTAACAAAAGACCCATTCTATTTTCAACGAATTTAAATGCAATGTCAATACCCAACTCCTATTTAATTGACTCCAGTTCTTTCTACATCACCCTGTATATCTTGTTCTTTAATTTCTCCCTACCTTCGCAACTGTCTTGACACTTGTGTTACCATCCATCTCTTTCCCTTTCACTGACCTCAGCCCCTGTAGCTGGTTCGTCTTTCTCTTTACTCTCCTCCTATCTAAATTTTTGCTCTTATGTAGGCCCCTTCTTGGGGTGAAACGATGAAGAAAAATATTTGTTCTTTCTTTATTTCTTCACTGTATACATTTCTCTGTTTCCATTCCGTCTTCATTTTTGATATTTCTTGATTTTAATCTGATTTTTTAACTGCCCACCTTTCAACACTCTCTTGTACAAACGTCATCAGTCCTTTTCTTTTATTTTAATCGTGTCGCCCTAAGCAAGGCATTTTACTGCCACTGTTGTGCAGGGGGTTACATGGGAGGAATGTTATTAAAGGTGAGTGGTTGAAGGGGGTGTCAGGAAGAGAGTAGGAGAGGAAAGAGATTACTGATGAGAGTGAGGTGAACGAGGAGGAATGTTAAGAGGAGTGACACGTTGCAGAAGGGTGTCAGGAAGAGAGTAGGAGAAGGAAGAGAATACTGATAAAAATGGGGTGGACGAAGAAAAAGCATGAGAAAGAGGATGTAAGTTTGTGAGACAGGAGATGACTATTGACATTACATTTAAATTCTTGGAGATTGTAACTGTCAGGAAAGCAAGTATGAGGAAGATAATTCCACAGGCGGGAAGTTCGTGAAAAGAAGCTACGGGTGTAGAATTTGCGTTTACAATTTATTGGTTTCACAGTAAAAGAGTGGGACCTAGTTGCTAATCATGTGGCGCGAGGAAATTCGTATATAGGTGGTACCAGTGAGTTAAGTTTATCGGAGCAGAAGCCGTGATAGTATCTATAGAAAAAACAGAGAGAGGCCACACTGCGTCGGCGAGAAAGAAACTATCCTAGCTGCCAAGTCGGAATCGAACACATTACAGATTCTCCACTGGATTCGGTCGAGGACACCTAAGTGGATAGCAGGAGCACCGGACCAGATATGGCAGCAATATTCAATGCACGGGCAGATGGTAAAAGAAGGATGACTATGGTCATAAATTGAGGGATCCGTTTATATATTGATTGTAATGTAAAATTGATCCCCCACTTTATAACCATATCGCCTTATTTTAGCAAAAGCCGTGAAAGTATTTGTAGAAGAGACACAGGGAAGCCACACTGCGTCGGTGAGAAAGCGACTGTATCGTAGCTGCCAAGTCGGGATCGATCACATTAAAGATTCTCCGTTGGATTTGGTCGAGGACACCTAAGTGAACAGCAGGCACCGGACCACTTCTTAATTTCTTGTTTTGATTCGTTTTTAGAACCTTTTCCTTTTATTGTCTCTTCTTAGGTTTTTCTTTCTTCTTTCCGATATATCGGTATTTCTCACTCGTATCGTCTTCGAATCCACTTCCTTCTTTTTCTCGTCTTCTTAATTCCCTTTTTCTCTCTTCTCTCTCTCGCTCTCTCTCTCTCCCTCGCTCTTTTTGTCTCTCTATAACTCTATTTGAAACACACTCCATAACCTCACCATTCCTCTCCCTAACCCTTTTTCTATCCGACCGTATTTTCTCTTCTCAGTGCGTGCTAATTTCAGTTTCCTTTCTCTCCTTAATTTTTCGCGAAACGCCGCCTTGCCTTTTATCAAAATACTTTCCAACCCAAACACCACACACATATCCACCCACTATTTTTTTTACCTATCTTTTCTTTTCCATTGTTTGTTGCCCTGCTGCACTCAGACATCGGCATTCATTGAAAATATCGATTATTCACATTAATTCCCCTTTCCCACTCACCCAAACTCACCCTCTGGCCCTTGAGCAACTTGATAATGAAAGTGTAATTAATTCTTTAAAAAAATCGTCAAGGTTTATTTTTCAACTTGTTTACTATATATATATATATATATATATATATATATATATATATATACAAGCACACACAAACATATATGTGCAAGTTTCGTTAAAAATGACAAACAAGTAGTGTGGTAATTTTTTTTTTTATATAATTTTTCATGTGACGTTAAAAATTTTTACTTAATTCTTTTCAGCACATAAATTATATAAAACTTGACCAAATATTTTACATGCCCAAGCGATTTCGGCTCTATTTTTAACCATTATCAAGCATAATTTTTTTTTTATTTTTAACTGAATGTATGAAAAGTATCTAGCGTTAAAGAAATGTTTTAATTTCCAATCACGGTCAGCATATTCTGGCCGTTTTCAGAGTTGATATTGTTGTGTGCTGGTATTTTCATTCTTATTATTAACGGTTTTGCTATTATTAGCCTTTTCTTACATGTGTATCGTGTTAATATATGCGTATTATCGACGAGTATATTACGGATAATACATTGTTAGGATTCTATGTATATTTAAATCAGTTCTAATAGAGCTTTTTTTAGAAAAATGCAACGTGAGTTTTCTTCTTAAACATGTTGTAATAGACCCGATGTAATTATTTATGACCTTTGCTTGATCAGAGAGACAGTCTCTTAAGATACATGTCAGTCAGTTAAGTGTCATACGTGATACACGCTTGGGCGATCATGTCTCGAAACAAACATAACTGACTGGTCAGAAGATTATCTTGCAGTAGGTTGTCATTGCTTTCTGCCGTAGACTAGTTGCCATCCAAGGCTATAGAACCCTATCTATCCTGTTATTTGACTCATAGCTGGAGGGAGAAGAAATATATTATATTATTACGCAGTAATTATTGGGGTATCAGTTTCTTACTTCATAAAAATAGAAAACCGATCCCTTACTTTATGACCAGCAGTAGCCTTAATCTTAATACCAACTATTATATTCAGTCAGTCAGTTAATTGCCATACGTCATACACGCTTTGGGCGATCATGTCTCGAAAGCGACATGACTGACTGGTCAGAAGATTATCCCCCAGTAGGGTGCCATTACTTTCTACGGTAGACTGGTTGCCAGCCAAGGAATAGAACCCAATCTGTCTGTTATTTAACCCACAACTGGAGAGAAGAGACCTTTATACATTTCCCAATAGTATGCGCGTGTCAATGAATGCAATGAATTCAACTGGAATTCGAACTCGGTTTCTCGATTTCTCGTTCTATATATATATATATATATATATATATATATATATATATACTATATTTGTCATGCACATACAAGCCTGTTTTGCTGTATCACTGCTCATCAGTGTGGCTAGACATCCACTTGCTTCTGGGATTGAAACTCGACCGATTTGCTGTCAGTCGGAGTCGCTAACCCCTAAGCGATACATGTATGTTCGAAAAAAGAGATTAATTCTTTTTAACTTAGATCTTGCAGGTGAATTATTTTTTTAAATTGGGGTTCGCTGTTTTGAAATTTTTGTAACAGATAATTTATTGAATTTTCTTGTTTTTGTCCATTGGAGTTTCGTATTTCTTTGTCATTTTTCTTATTTTCAGGTCATTTTCTTTTAGATGCTATGCATTTGATTTTTGTAGAAAATATTAATGTTATTGTTTTTTTCTGTGTGTTCCGTTTTGGGATTGATTATTAGAAAGAAAAATGTCAAATATGGTAATTTAAAACATGGTTTGGAAATGCGTTATTACAAAGCGTTTCTTTCATATTTGTAAGTTAGTGAAAAGCGAGAGAGAGGATGAACTCTCTTTAGGAAATTTTTGATAACATCTATTTGACATCTGTTGACATTTTCATTTTACTTGTGGTTATATATATATATATATATATATATATATATATATATATATATATTGAAATTATTTGTTTGAACATTATTTTTGGTCGATACTCGTATTTAAGTTGATATTCTGTTTATAATCAAACAGTATTATATATTTATTTCTACCGGCCAGATCATTTACGATAAGTTTTTAGTACGAACCTGCGACTCTTATCCACATCGAGGAAGCCACCAAAGGGATCTGGTGCGTTTTAGATCTTTCAACCACGAATGACGATGAGTCTAAACGAAGTCAAATTAAGCTTATAACACAATTAGGACAGGGGTGATTTTCTTAAAAACCTCACTGAAATTCAATACAGGGTGAGAAGCCAAGTGAATTGCTAATAAATATGGATTATTTAATACTAACTGTACAGAAATGTATTAAAAAGGTTCTATTAAATTTTTCCTATTTTATATTAAACAAGTTATTTTGAAACTAGTCATTATTTTTTAATCCTTGGATATGATTGAGGTTTTTTCTTATTCCCCACATTCCAATGAATAAATTTAATGTTATTTCGCAAGACACACTTTGGGAACAAATACAAGCTGCTTGACAGGAGAGACCATTAGATACATTAAAAAAGCTTGTGATGTCAATGCCTGACAGAATGAAGGCTGTGATCAAAGCAAAAGGCTATTATAGTAAATATTAAATTTATTTTGTAACAAATATTTTTTCTTGTTAAGCATTTGCTGAGTAAATCAAATAAAATTACTGTAATTAAATTGTTTATTTTCTGTCAGTATGCCTCAAAAAAGAAAAACTATTTCTTTTCATAATACTTTTGTACAGTACTGTGTATATATATATATATATATATATATATATATATATATATATATATTAGGTGCGAATGGTAAATTGTCGCAAGTATTTTATTATTTCAAAGCAAAAGGCTAAATATTAAATGTATTTTGTAACAAGTATCTTTTCTTATTAAAGCATTTGTTGAATAAATCAAATAAAATCACTTTATGTAATTGTTTATTTTCTGTCAATATGCCTCATAAAAGATAAAATAGTTCTTGTCCTAATACTTTTGCACAGTACTGTACATATATATATATATATATATATATATATATATATATATATATATAATAAGATAATAACAAAACCGACATAGATATATATATATATATATATGTATATATATATATATGTATATCAGCTGCCATTGGTAAATTGTCGCAATTATTTTATTATTTTAAAGTGAAGGGCTATTATACTAAATATTAAATTTATTTTGTAACAAGTATTTTTTCTTGTTAAATCATTAGTCGAGTAAATCAAATAAAATTACTGTAATTAAATTGTTTATTTTCTGTCAGTATGCCTCATAAAAGATAAAATAGTTCTTGTCCTAATACTTTGTAGAGTACTCTCTCTCTCTCTTTCTATATATATATATATATATATATATATATATATATATATATAATGACATCCGAGGACGGTTCTGTTTCGTCGTATCATAGCTCATCAGTACGCTTAGACTCCGATTGCTTTTTTATCTAGGATTGAAACCCTACCTAAATTGCGTCAGTCGGCGACTCTACCCCTGGGCTATGGGCGTTCGGTGGTAGTAGGCAGACTTTTTAGCGCATAACATTATACGCGCCCAATAGCTAGGGCGCTCTAATTCATTTCACTGAATGAGCGATATATATATATATATATATATATATATATATATATATATATATATATTGCATACATTTTACAGTTATGTAGGCTAAATGGAACTTGTTCAACCAGGTCTGGCAGACGGTTACATTTAACGATTTCTAAGTGAGAACAGAACTTTGTACTTAAAAGTGCCTTTCGACTTGCATTATAATCAATAAAGACAATAAAAATTCGTGGATTTGAGACAGAAAGTTCACCTAAGTGTGATGTATTCTCTAGACCTGTCACTTTCAGACAGTTATACATTTTGCCCCATGCAACGCGTCCTGTCTGGTAAGATGCTCGTATAATTTTAAGATATCGAAGAATCTTCGAAAAATGAATCGACTCAAATCGAAATCTTTCTTTTCCCTATAGACATTTCATAAAAACCTATATACTTGTTGGATCTCAAACTGGGTTTATTTCGTAAATATATCACTTGAAGGAAATTAAATAAAACTGTTTATTTTTTTAATGTAGGCCAAAAACAAGGCCAAAATTCCATCTAAACGTATGTGCGTAACTCATTCGTTTTTAGTTATATGCGTGGCGGATATCGACTCGCAAAGAGAAATCGGAGTGCCGGGTTCGAATTCCAGTTGAATTCCTTGCATTCACGTACGCATATATATCTTTACGAAAAGTATTAATCTGTCTCTTTCCTTCAGTTATGGGTTAAATAATAGCACAGATTGGGTTGTGTAGCCTTGGCGTGTAGCCAGTCTATTCTTTTGAGACATGATCGCCTAAGCGTGTATCACGTATGGGACTTAAATGACTAACTAAATATAATAGTTGGAATCATGATTAAGACTTTTGCTGGTCAGAAAATGGGGGTTCAGTTTTATATTGCTGTGAAGTAATAAACTGATCCCCCACTAATTACTACGTAATGATGTAATACATTTCTTCTCCTAATAGCTATGAGTCAAATAACAGGAGTGATTGGTTTCTATAGCCTTGGCTGGCAACCAGTCTACCGCAGAAAGTAATTTCAACCTACTGCGGGATAATCTTCTGCCCAGTCAGTCATGTCTCTTTAGAGACATGATCGCCCAAAGCGTGTATCACGTATGGCACTTAACTGACTGACTGTATATAATAGTTGGAATCATGATTAAGGCTTGTACTGGTCATAAAGTGGGGGATCGGTTTTCTATTGTTATGAAGTAATAAACTGATCCCCCACTAATTACTACCTAATAATATAATACATATCATCTTCCTCTAGCTATGAGTCAAGTAACAGGACAGATTGGGTTCTATAGTCTTGTCTGGCAACCAGTCTACTGCAGAAAGTAATGGCAACCTACTGCGGGATAATCTTCAGTCATGTCTAGAAAGCGTGTGTCCCGTATATCATTTAACTGACTGACTGACCCATATAAACCATTCCTTAACTTATCTCCCTCGTGTGGCTCCTTACCATGTACAAAAGAAACTTGATCGCCTAAAGAATGTATCACGTATGGAACTTAACTGAGTGACTGATTAAAAATAATGTAGAATTATATGGTTCTGTGTTGAGATAAAGACTAGTTTAGATTGTTCTTTTGTGTACATTTTTTGGCTAGTCTGCCTTGATGTCTAACGTGTGTAGTACTGAGTCAACCGGGAGGTAATCCGTTTAATAATGGTAAGATTTTTTTACATATGGCCGCAGTAATGGTAGTCGACGTAATCTGATTGGCTTTCCACACCGAAGACAGTCGAGTAATACAAATTTTGCTGCTGCTTTCCATTGTCGCATTGCTGTGACAGGTTCTTTGACAACACAAACTATTGATCAACGAAACTACCTATTAAGAACGCCTTCTTCAGTTACTAGGAATTTCGAACTGAACCCTTTATTACAATCACTGGGGGATATGAACTTCATTCCTTGCCTAGTGCCTCCTCTGGTAGTCATGGGTTATCTTCCTCTAAAACTGTAAGATATTTGTTCACCACTGCTGTAGCCTGGTATTGAACACACATTTCTTTAGAATGAAACTTTAATTCAAATTTCCTGTGTTAAACTGTGAGGTATTTTTCGTTTATTTTTTTTATTTTTTTTATTTTTTTTTTTTGTATATATATATATATATATATATATATCTGTATTTTTCGTTTTTTCCCCCCTTTTTGGAGTTCATGCTTCATTTGGACTTTAACTAAGTTAACTCTCCACTTTTGTAAGTTTGTGTTTTTTCGATGTTTGTGCGTGTTTTTTTGTTTTTTTTAATAGGACTAGATAGGTCACACTATCGCCCGGTCAATACTCCTCTCACGTCTATTGAACTAAAGTAGAGGCTCGCCCCTTGTTTCCTGTTTAGGATGTGGTTTCCGGTTTTCTCTTCTCTCTCTTCAGACCTTGGTACTGGTGCTTCCGGTAGTTTCCTGCGATCTGGCCGGTTGGTGGCAACGGCTCATCACTGTGAGGGTACCGGATTGGCAGTTTCCTGGTTGCTGCTTCCGACTGGTAGTTAGGAGCTCTAACTCTTGCGTAGCGTCAAGAGCGGTTGCTCTGATCAACAGTTGTATATTATCGGGGGTTCTTGTAGTGCCATGTCGCGCATGGATAGGTGTCCCTGCAAGCGCTTTCGGTGGGCAACCCCGAGGCCACACCTTGTTGCAGCCCTAGCCAGTTTCCCTCCCAGCACAGATCGTGGGTAATGACCGCCTGTATCCTCTACCCTAGGTCCCTCTCTACAAACAGAATCATGACTCAACATATCAGAAATGACCCTAAACCAGTTAAATCCAAACCACCTAAACCCATTCACCTCTCCTTCACTAATATCCGAGGCATTCGTACTAACTTTCATAGTGTAGAAGCGTTCCTGCATGAAAAGTCCCCTGACATCCTCGCGCTCTGCGAAACTAACCTCAACTCAGCTATTCCCTCCTCTGACTTCTTCATCCCTGGTTATCTTCCCCTTTTAAGGAATGCTTCCACTGTCCACATGCATGGGCTGGGTGTTTATGTCAGCGAACACCTCCGCATAACTAGGGTGACTTCACTCGAATCTACTGACCACCAATACATATGTCTCCACCTCTCTCTCCTGAGTTCGGTTAGCTACCTATTCTTCGTTTACCGTACTCCCTCCTCTCCTGATGCTCCCTACTAGATAGCATTGCCGACGACATAGATAAGGCTATTTCCTATCACCCATTCGCCCACATATTTGTATTTGGAGACCTCAATGGCAATCACTCTGAGTGGCTTGAAAACGCCGTTACTGATCCGGCGGGCATTCACGCCATGAACTTTGCTATTTCCCAGTCCCTTACGCAAGTGGTGGACTTCCCCACTCGCTTCCCAAGCACTCCCTCGGGTCATTCCTCACTGCTAGATATATGTTTCACCTCTGCGCCTGACGCCTGTCGAGTCTCGCAGCTTTGCCCTCTCGGTAACTCCGACCACGCTGTAGTCTCCCTCAGTATTTCTTTCCAATCTCACTCCCCCCAGGAGCCCCCTACTTATAGAACTTCCTACCTCTACCAAAAAGCTGACTGGGATGCCTTTCGCGATTTCCTCTGCGACGTCCCTTGGGGAAAAGTGTTTGACCTATCAGTTTATGACTGTGCCTCTGAGGTCTCGTCATGGGTGAAAGCTGGTATTGATGCCTTCATCCACAGCAGGAAGTATTGCTTAAAACCTCATTCCTCTCCGAGGTTCTCTCCGGCCAGCTCAGCCGCCATTGCCCACAGGAACCATTACTTCCGTCTATTCCGGAGACAGCCAACTGATCATAATAGGCGCCTGTTCACATCTGCTCGCAATGAGTGCAAGAGAACCCTAAATGACGCCAAACAGTTGTTTGCTGAGAGAATGCGACAGCACATAGCTGACCGCAAGTTCGGCTCCAAGGACTAATGGAGGATTTGTAAACGAATGCTCAACAATAGGAAATCCTCAATACCTCCTTTAATCCATGGATTTGAGGTTCTCGTCATCTGCGGACAAAGCTGAGTGGTTTGACCGCAGATTCTCATCCAACTCCACATTCGACTCGTCCGGAGTGCAACCACCCGACTTCCCTATTAGAACTGAGGCCAAACTGCACGACGTATATATTACCCCGACAGTAGTATCCAGAGTAATTTCAAAACTCGACCCCCATAAGGCGTGTGGAGACGATGGAATCCCGGTGATAGTCCTTAAGAAGTGTGCTCCTGAACTTTCCCCCGTCCTCTCTAAACTGTTTAACTCCTGCCTTTCTGCTTCCTGCTTTCCTGCATGCTGGAAATTCTCCTCAGTCGTTCCTGTCTTTAAGAATTGTGGTGAACCCTCGGACCCATCCAACTATCGCCCTATCAGTCTTCTACCGATATTCGGGAAAGTATTCGAGGCTATAATCAATGCTGAAATAGTTCATCATCTCACCGCCCACAAACTGTTCTCCGACAGGCAATATGGATTCCGCTTTGACAGGTCCACGGCCGACCTGCTAACAACTGTAACGGAGTACATGCTAAAGGCCCTTGATGAGTCTGACGAGGCTCGTGCGGTTGCTCTGGACATCTCCAAGGCTTTCGACAGGGTTTGGCACCCTGGACTCCTATGCAAACTATGCGGTTATGGTATTACCGGTCGCCTGCTTGACCTTATCCAATCTTTCTTAAATAACCGCAAAATGAAGGTCGTTTTGAATGGGCCCGACGCTCTTCCTTATTTTCATCAACGACCTCCCAGATGAGATCAAGTCCCAAGTAGGCATCTACGCAGATGACACTACAATATACTCCCGCTCCAGTAAGAAACCTGTCGTGGCGGACAGACATAATCTCGCTGCTGACCTGGAGCGGGATCTACACTCTGTGGTGAACTGGGGCAAGAAGTGGCTTGTCAACTTCAATTCCTCTAAGACGAAGCTGTTGTCTGTCAACCATTACAGGCAACCTCTTCTGCCTCCCATAAGCATGGACCAGGTGATTCTCCCGGAGAGTAATACACTACGCCTCCTCGGACTTACCCTGTCCACAGACATCAAATGGAACCACTATATTGAATCCATAGCCAAATCTACTGCTAAGAAGGTTGGGTCACTATGTCGATCCAGGATGTTTTTCCACCTGAATCCATCCTGCATATATACAAGTCAACCATCCGTCCGTGCATGGAGTACTGCTGCCATTTATGGTCAGGTGCCCCTGCCGTTCTCCTCAGTGTTCTTGACAAGCTCCAAAGGAGAGTCTGTAATGTGATAGGTACTGATCTGGCGACTCGACTGCAGCCACTTTCCCATCGTCGAAATGTGGCCTCCCTCTGTCTCTTCTATAAATATTTTCATGGCTTCTGCTCGGATGAGCTTAAGTCACTGATGCCTCCTCAACAGATGTTTACCCGTGCAACCAGACTGGCAACTGGGTCCCACCCATTCACAGTCAGGTTAGCCAAATGCAGACGACAATTCTACTCCTGCAGCTTCTTCTCTCGCACTTCCCGCCTGTGGAACTCACTCCCGTATTCTTGCTTTCCTGACGGCTACAACCTCCAGAAATTTAAATGCAAAGTCAATACTCATCTACTAACCACTGGCCTCTAGCTTTCTCCCCACCCCTGTATAACCCTCCCTTTCTCTCCACCTATGTATCTGTCATCGCACCTGCTTTCTCAGCTTTCTATTGTTCCTTTCTAACTAGCTTGTACTCCTCACTCTTTTCTAATTAATCTTTTTACATTTATGTAACCCCCTGCACATCAGAGCGTTTCCGCCTTGCTCGGGGTGAAATGATTAAAAAAAGAAAAAAGGCACAGGAAGGAAACAGCGTCACTATCCACTGGGCCATGTGTCTTTTATGCCAAAACGTACAACGGCCGAAACGCCGTACAAATAGCAACAAAGATGAGGACAATAGTACGAATAATGTAAATACTGTAAATACTACCTCATCCCTGAAATATAGAGAAATATAATGATTTATTATTAAACGTCGTACAAATGGCAACAAAGATGAGGACAATAGTCCGTATAATGTAAATACCGTAAATACTACCTTATCTCAGAAATATAGACAAAAAGAATGAACTATCATTAAAAGTCATACAAATGGCAACAAAGATGAGGACAATTGTCCGAATAATGTAAATACTGTAAATACTACCTCATCTCAGAAATATAGACAAATAGAATGGTCTGTTATAAAACTTTATACAAATGGCAGCAAAAATGAGGACAATAGTCCGAATAATGTAAATACTGTAAATATCATCTCATCTCTCAAAATATAGACAAAGAGAATGATATATTATTAAACTGTATACAAATGGCAACAAAGATGAGGACAATAGTCCGAATAATATAAATACTGTAAATACCACCTCATCTCAGAGATATAGACAAATAGAATGATCTATTATTAAACGTCGTACAAATGGCAACAAAGATGAGGACAATAGTCCGAATAATGTAAAAACTATAAATACTACCTCATCTCAGAAATATAGACAAATAGAATGATCTATTATTAAACGTCGTACAAATGGCAACAAAGATGAGGACAATAGTCCGAATAATGTAAATACTGTAAATACTACCTCATCTCAGAAATATAGACAAATAGAATGAAATTATAATGTGAATATAAAGTGGGGGATCAAATCTATATTATTATGAACATATAAACTTATCCCTCATTTTGGGGCCATGCTAGTTTCTATACATTTATATTGTAGATTTATGGGCTTGAGCCGGTGGATGACAGTACGTGGGTTGCGTGGTGTAACAGGAGAAAGCGTGCTAAGAGCCACCAGGGATAGGGTGACGTGGAAAGCCATGATCGCCTATGTCCTGAAAGGACAGGGCACATAGAAGATGAATATATATGCCAACAGTTTATAAGAAATTTTTATGTGGCTATAAAGTGGGGGATCAAATTTATATCATAATCAGTATATAAACTGATCCCTCATTTTGTGGCCATGCTAGTTTGTATACATTTATATTGTAGATTTATGGGCTTGAGCCGGTGGATGACAGTACGTGGGTTGCGTGGTGTAACAGGAGAAAGCGTGCTAAGAACCACCAGGGATAGGGAGACGTGGAAGGCCATGACCGCCTACTTCCTGAAAGAAGACTGGTAGACAGGCATTTTAGGCAAGCAGGGTTCTGTCATAAGATGCTCATTATCGAAATAGAGATAAAGCATTAATAAAAATTAATGTTCAGCTTTGCTTTATTTCTGTCATGCCGATTTCGAAGTTTCGTGAATGCATTTGTGTGATCATAATAACGCCTTCACTAAAATTAATTCCAGAATCGTTATATGCCGGTTTTTCTCAGTAACTCCTCAAGGGAGACAACTCTGAACACAAGTCATCCATTTTGACACAACGCACGTATAGATTCTGCACGAATATGTGAGAAGACACAACTGATATATATCTAGCTCTTGACTTATTTACACTCAGTAATATGTTTGCGAGGATGTGCAATGTGGTGCAGTGGATATCAACTCGGAACGAGGACTAGGAGATCTGAGTTCGAATTACAGTTCAATTCCTTGGATTACACTTACGCGCAAATAGCGTTGGGAAAGCTATTAATCCGTCTCTTCCCTCCAATTATGGGTTAAATAACAGGACAGATTGGGTTCTATAGCCTTGGCTGGCATCCAGTCTACCGCAGAAGTTATGGCAAACTACTGCGGGATAATCATCTACCCAGTCAGTCATGTCTCTTTCGAGACATGATCGCACAAAGCGTGTATTACGTATGACACTTAACTGACTGTCTGAATATAACAGAATCATGATTAAGGCTTCTACTGGTCATAAAATAGGGGATCGCTTTTCTATTGTTATGAAGTAATAAACAGATCCCCCACTAATTACTACCTAATAATATATCTCTTTTCACGGTCGCTATAAGTCAAATAAGAGGACAGATTGGGTTCTCTAGACTTGGCTGGCAATCAATCCACAACAGAAAATAATGGCAACCTACTGCGGGATAATCTTCTGCCCAGTTAGTCATGTCTCTTTCGAGACATGATCGCCCAAGCGTGTATCACGTGTGACACTTAAATGGCTGACTGAATTTAATAGTTGGAATCATGATTAAGGCTTCTACTGGTCATAAAATGGGGGATCGGTTTTCTATAGTTATGAAGTAATAAACTGGTCCCCCACTAATTACTACCTAATAATATAAAACATCTCTTATACTTCTGGCTATGAGTCAAGTAACAGGACAGATTGGGTTCTATAGCCTTGGTCGGCAACCAGTCTACCGCAGAAAGCAATGGCAACCTCCTGCGGGATAACCTGCTGCCTAGTCAGTCATGTCTCTTTCGAGACATGATCGCCCAAATGCGTGTATGACATATGGCAACTAACCCGATTGACTTACTCTCAGTAACCTATTTTTGTATTAACTCATGCGTGACTGCTCTTGAGAAAGATCTAAATTTATCTTTTTTTCAGCAATGGGTTGAATGTTGATAAGTTGTTCCAAAAGTGCAGTGCGTCAGGCAGGCCAGCTGTCTTTCTGTCTTCCCTTCTTTGGTCGCTTCAGGGAAATGGATTTCCTATCTCCTTTTCTGGGCCGCTACACAGGGCAGTTGTGAAACAGACACCAACTAAGTCGCTCCTACTTTCTCTTGGTCAGACTGACTGACTGTCAATCCGCACGTCCAACTTTACCTCACGCAGTCCGCCGATAAACGAAACGTGTCCAGCTCTGCTGTCACCCCGCTTTTTATGCCATTCCAAAACGGCCAAAGTTTGCATGTGTGCGAATATCGTCTCGTTTTGGACCAGATAGGCGCGCATAAATTGTATCTTCAAAATCGGCGGTATTTCTTTTTGCTATCACTTTGCAAGCAAGACACGTTCTGGTTCGTTTTGAATTCAGGGGTAAGTCATGTCTTTCGTTACAAGAACAGATTGGGTTCTTTAGACTTGTTTTGCAACCAGTTTACCGCAGTTTATATGGCAAAATACTGCGGGAAAATCTTCTGCCCAGTCAGTCGTGTCTTTCGATCCATGATCGCCCAAGCAGGCATCACGTATGGCAATTAACAAACTGATATTAATAAAGGTTGAATAGCAGGAGAGATTGGATTTTTATAGCCTTGGTTGGCATACAGTCTAACCGAGAAAGAAATGACAAACTACTGCGGAAAATATGCTGCTTTGTCAGTCGTGGATCGATTGCTTTACTCGCCTGCGGTCGATTAAAAATCTCGCAATGAAAGGTGTTCCTTCCAATTTTTTTTTTTTTTTTTTTTAATAAGCGTTTCACCCCGAGCAAGGTATGTCACTGCCACTACTGCGCAGGGGGCTACATAGAGTGGAGAAAGGATGATTAAATATAGGAAATGTCAGAGGGTGGGTGATAGGCGGTGAAGGATACCGAGAATGGTTAAATATAGAAACTGTCAGAGGGTGGGTGATAGGCGGGTAGGGATACCGAGAATGGTTAAATATAGGAAATGTCAGACGGTGGGTGATAGGCGGGTAAGGATACCGAGAATGGTTAAATATAGGAAATGTCAGAGGGTGGGTGATAGGCGGGTAAGGATACCGAGAATGGTTAAATATAGGAAATGTCAGAGGGTGGGTGATAGGCGGGTAGGGATACCGAGAATGGTTAAATATAGGAAATGTCAGAGGGTGGGTGATAGGCGGGTAGGGATACCGAGAATGGTTAAATATAGGAAATATCAGAGGGTGGGTGATAGGCGGGTAGGGATACCGAGAATGGTTAAATATAGAAACTGTCAGAGGGTGGGTGATAGGCGGGTGAGGATACCGAGAATGAGGGTTGGGTAGATGAGAGTGTTCTGAGAATAGTTGGGAGTTAGTGTGATAGGAGGTGTCTATTGACCCTACATTTAAACACCTGGAGATTGTAACTGTCGGGAAAGCAGAGTTGTGGAATATAGAAAAAAGGAAACCTGACCCCTTTTACAACCCTAACCCTGCCACTGGAGATTTATCAGTTAATTAGAATGACATTATTGAACTCTTTGGCGCCGGATTTACGTCGAAATGAACAAAAGACAGTGGAATTTAGATTGACTAGCTCCTGTCTCGCTTTTATCGTCCCGGTCATTATAAACTTTCTTTTAATTAACGCTTCCAGAGTGGAACCAAAATGTCTCTTCGCCCAGATTAAAGACGCTAACAATTTTAGAAACACATTTGGAAAAATATTATCCTTGACTCAACATCTATATTTCCTCACCGCTTACGAAAATTAAAAACGAACAAAAGAAAAAAAAAACATATTTCTTTCATTCACGCACCGAAAAACAAATTACACAATTACACAAATAAGTAATTTTTTTTTATAGAAAATCGTTGAAAAAATCAGATTTGTTATTTTTATCATCTATCAGATGGAAGTTGTAGTCAAACAGACAGAAACTACGAATTTAGGTACCTCCACTCAATACTCAAAAAAATAAAAAAATAACATAAAAAAAACAGCATAATAAAAACAAAATTTTATCATCAAAATATTTCTGCTATTATTAAGCGGAAAAATCTAATTTTGTTGTTATGATTTTTTAAAAAACATTACATTTTTTTCAAACACGTTCGAAATTCTAATTTAAAAATTTTTTTTTTTGTTTTTTGTCAGCGATTCACGCTATGTTTACGTAAGGTGACGATTAAGAAAATGGAGTCGGTCGAGTAAAATGATTCCCTCGCTCTCGATCGCCGGTCAAGTGATTTCTTTTTCAAATCTCAAAGGCTGTTTGTATACATGACATGCTTTTGTGCCTTGCAACAGAAACAATCATGAAAGAATGACAACTTTAAATTAAACACGTCTCGGACAATATTATCACGTGTTACATCAGTGGGTACTAGATACTAATTTGTAATTGTCATGTCACATAGAGTGGATCCATTTCTCTTCCAACACATTAATAGATATATAGGTATATTTACCTATAATAGGCAAAATATAAAATTGAGCATTGGTATAAAAATTGAGGTTATACATATACAAACATATAAACATTCATCGGTTCTTTTTTTTTTTTCGAGAAACGAACTAATTTTGTGTGTCTGTATGTGTGTGCGTGTGTGTGTGTGTGTCCGTTACCTATAGACTCCGAAACGGCTGAACCGATTTTCTTTAAAATTTACACAGTTGTACTATAAGCATCTGCGAGTGTTCTTAGCTAGGTTTTGTGTCGAGGTACCCCCGATAAATATCGAAAATCGATAATCGAAAAAATCGGGTTATAGAAGGAGTGGTCCGATTTTAATCAAATTTGATACACTCATAGACAAAGATATATGAAACGATATTCAGAAGTCTCAACGTTGCAGTTCTTACAATAGTGCAGAAAATCGATAATATCTATATATATATATATATATATATATATATATATATATATATATATATATATATATGAAAGGCAAGATGTTTGCGTGTGTGTCTGTTCATCTGCCTGTATGTCTGTATTTTAGTTTTTGCTTTGGGTTTGGGTCTAAGTCGGTATAATTGTAGTTCTTAGTCTCAGCCATGATACCATTTACTCAGAGGACTTATTTAGCCTTCAAAAAATTCAATTTACGATGAAAAAACGTATTACATATTGATACCAGGAAATCAAACTTTGACTTGCATCCATTCATTTTTTTTTTCAGTCTACGGTTTCGCTTTAACTGGAAACAACTATTGCATTTTAGTCTCCGTGCCAACGTCCAAAGAGTCTGAACTCTAGGACCATGGATTAGTTTTAAATGCTATACTGCTAGTATACAAATAAATACAAAACGGTTTTTATTATTGGTGTTGAGCTGTAATGACCGGTTTGTGCCGAAAATAAGACACGGAACATAAAAGGTATGTTCAAAACAGCGTATTAGTATAGCAAGATATTCAAAAGAAGTGTTAATGATAAGTAAATATAGAAATAATAAGTCGTAAGGTATTATTGCGCTGCTTATTGCCTGACTAGTAGCTGTCGTTAACTGCCTTTGTTATTTGCTCTCCGGAAGTCACGCAGGTAATTATATCTAAAAAGATGATTTGGATTTGGATTTGAGTTTTGTTTAAGGGCATATCAACCTATGTGGGTTATTTAATGCCGAAAAGGTAGAGTTTAAAGATATTTTTTTAATGTTCGGTTATAGTAAGAAAGTTGATTTAGTCAGATTTTGAAGAAAAAGATTTATTTTTATTTTATTTTAGACAACTGAAGATGACTTCTAGTTTCGTATTCAAAAATATATTGATGGCAATAAGTTTTTTCCTTCAAAAATGTACGATAGCAATAATTTTATTTCTTCAAAAATGTGTAATGGTAATAACTTGTTTTCTTAAAAAAGTATTTTTAGTAATATTTTTCATTCAAAAGCGTATATTTTTCTATAAAAGTCTATTTATATATATATTATATTTCTATAAAATATTTTTCTACTTTCATCGTGTTTTGACCCAAGTTTGGGGGTTAGCTATTTACCCATAGCTGGGACCCTAACAGGTGCTACTACTCCGGGTCAGGGTGGACCAGGGAACAACAGCAGATAAGAGGTGGTTCCATGCTCATCACAAGCTCCCAATCAGAGGCATTGCTGCCGGATGCAGTTTACCGTCATACTCAGGACATAAAAACAGGAAGAGTTCATTCTTCATAGGAGGGCAACATGAGACTATAATAGAGACTATGCATACCTTCATATCTGTTATCGCAGGCTAATAATACTTGTATGGAGGAAAAATAAAATTAAGCGTTATTTTTTTTTAATCATCTCACCCCAAGCAAGGCATTCCACTGCCACTATTGCGCATGGGGCTACATAGGGGAAGGTAAAGAGAAGGAGTGGTTAGACATAGGGAATGTCAGGAGAAAGGTGACTGATGAGTAAGGATAGCGAGGATGAGGGTTGGGCAGATGGGAAGAGTGTTTGATAGAATGGGAGCAGGTTAGTGTGTTAGGAGGTGTCTATTGACCTTACATTTAAACTCCTGGAGATTGTAGCCGTCGGGGAAGCAATCATTTGGAAGAGAATTCCACAGTCGGGAAGTGCGAGGAAAGAAACTGTTGGAGTAGAAGTTACGGCTGCATTTTATCGGTTTCACTGTAAAAGGGTGGGATCTAGTTGCTAATCTAGTATCTCGTTCAAATTCGTATTTAGGGGTCACTAGTGATCTAAGTTCATCGGAGCAGAAGCCGTGGAAGCAGAAGCCGTATTATCGGGATGGTCTATTCTGTACCATCAGAGAAACAACATCTACCGCTAATTTGGGTCAAAACATTAAAGGAGGACTTTTTTTTATATATAGCCAATCTGCAAAAATAGTTTCCTAAGTATTAGTAAAGTACGTTTTTGGCCATAAAAATAAAAGTTTATGAATGATGTCTAAAGCTTTGTTATAGAAGATCCTGTGTTCCTGCTATTCACCTCGGGGGTTCTAGACAAAATCTAAAGAAGAATCTGCCATGTAATCGATCCCGACCTGGCAGCTCGGCTTCAGTCGCTTTTTCAACAACGAGATGGGTCTACCCTCTGTCTTTTCTACAAATATTTTCAGGACTTCTGTTTTGACAAACTTCTCTCCCTGACCACACGAATTTACACATGCTACTAGACTGGTCTGTTCATATCTATCAGCCTGTTCATATCTATCTATCTATCTATCTATCTATCTATCTATCTATCTATCTATCTATCTCAAACTATTAAGTATCTATCTAAATTCATTATCTATCTATCTCAAACAATTCAGTATCTATCTATCTATCTATCTATCTATCTATCTATCTCTCTATCTATCTATCTATCTATCTATCTATCTATCTATCTATCTATCTATCTCAGCCTGTCTATCTATCTATCTATCTATCTATCTATCTCGGCCTGTTTATCTATCTATCTATCTATCTATCTATCTATCTATCTATCTATTTCAAACTATTAAGTATCTATCTATCTAAATTCATTATCTATCTCAAACTATTCAGTATCTATCTATCTATCTATCTATCTAACTATCTATCTATCTATCTATCTATCTATCTATCTCTATCGCAGTCTGTTAATATCTATCTATCTATCTATCTATCTATCTATCTATCTATCTATCTATCTTCTTCTATGTGCCCTGTCTTTTCAGGACTTAGGCGATAATGATTCTCCACCTCCATATCCCTGGTGGCTCTTAGTATGTTTTCTCCTGTTACACACTTCAACCCCCGTTCCGTCATCCACCTGATCAGGCCCTTCAAATATGTTATCCGCTGCCTTTCTCTGTCCCTTTTTCCTTCTACCTGGCCTGTCAATATCAGGTTCTCCCAGCCGTCCTTTCTCATTGCCTGTCCCAGGAACTTCAGTTATCTCTTCCTGATGCTCACTATAATTTTCTTTTCGTTGCTATTCTTTCCAACACTTCATCGTTGCTCACATGCTCGATCCATGATATCCGCAGCATCCTTCTCTAGAACCACATTTCAGTTGCTTCAAGTTTTGTCCTCATTTTCGATGATATTGTCCAGCATTCACTACCGTGTTGAAGAACTGACATCACATAGCAATCCAGTACTCTCTTCTTTGTTTCTAGCGAAATTGTCCTGTTTCTTAATAGTTTACTCAACTTCTGGAATGCATCCTTGTGCTTTTGTATCTCAGGAATATAAATGTATAAAAACTGCTCTGACCACAAACTGAGGGACCGGTTTATGTATTGATTGTAATATGGAACTGATCCACCACTTTATATCCAACATCCTTCTGTAGAACCACATTATATCGTCCAGCATTAACTTCCATATTGAAGAACTGACATTACATAGCAATCTAGTATTAGCGAAATTTTCCTGTCTCTTAATACTCTACTCAGCTTCTGGAACGCGTCTTTCGCCATGCTAATTCGCCTTCGGATCTCTGTGTCGCACTTTCCACTTCCTGTCAGAACACTTCCTAGGTATTTAAATTTTTGTACTTGCTTGATTCTAGTATCCCCCACCTGTATTTAGCATTTTGGGTTGTTCTTTTTGCTGATGACCATGAATTCAGTTTTCTTACAGGATATTTGTAGTCCTTTTTTTTGTCACTCTCTCCAGCTACCTCCTGTAGGAGGTGTTGTAGTTTTCTTTCGATGTCTGCAATCAGCACTGTATGATCTGTATACCTATGTAATTCAAGATGTGGCCTCCAATAACAAATCCTGGCGTAGCGTCTAGAAGTTGTAGCTGTACAAGTTGAACAGATCCGGTGAAAAGATACATCCTAGTCTTACACCTCTTTCTATCTTTGTAATTCTGCTAAAATCGTTACCTGTCTGTATGCAGGCACTTTGCTGCCTGCAGAGATTTTTGATTACTCCGATGTCTTTCCCCAAAATGTCGAGGCTGCTGACCATCTCCATCAATTCTTTGTGTCGTATCTTGTCGAATACCTTCGCATAATCAATAAAACATAGGTACACGTCCTTCTTCATTTGTATTGCCCTTTCGGAGAGCCTCCTAATCATAAATATGGTGTTCCTTGTTCCAGTTTCTTTAAGGAACCCACACTGTTCTCGTTATATCTATAGCTTGATTCTGCTTCTCGCTCTATTCATCAGGATTGTGACAATCAGTTTTGTAATGTAACTCATTAAGCTGATAGTTCTGTGTAGTTCGCCTTCGTTTGCACCTGGCTTCTTCGGCAGTGCTATAAATATCGACTTTCATTGGTCGTCTGGTATTATTCCACTATTATAAATTTCGTTTATTATTTCAGTCATTGTTTATACACAGAATTCTTCCAGGGCTATCAGCAGCTCTATTACAATGTCGTCTGGACCAGCTGCTTTGTTTCTGTTCAGTTTGGTCATTGCAGCTTCCATTTCGGACTTTAATATTTCCGGTCCATCCTCCTCCTTGTGTATTCTCTATTGCTCTCTCCTGTCACAAAAAAGATCCTTTATATACTCTTTCCATCGATGGAGTATTTCCTCTTTCTCCAATATGATTTTTCCGTCCTTGGATATGATGCATCCTGTTGAGAAGCAGGTTTTTGTCCTGTCAGTTCTCTCTGCTTTATTGGTCCTGCTCAGTCTCTCTACGTCTGCGCATTTGTTGTTGAGCCATTCCTCTTTAGCCCGTCTGCATTTGTTCCTTATCTTCCCTGTGTAGTTTCCTGTATTCACCTCCATGTCTTGGCGTTATTTTTTGTCTCCTGTGCATCATGTGGAGAATCTCTTCAGTCATCCACTCGTTTTTTCTTCTGCGTCTGATGTTTTTGGGGCGATGTTGTTCGCTGAGGTCAGAATCGCTTCCTTTAGTGAGTCCCATTTTGAGTGTCTTTTCCAATTTGTTCTTCATTTTTCTTTCTCCCTCTGTTCTTTCTGCAGGTTGAGGTTATTCAGGAGCGTGTTTCATTTTAGCCCTGGTGCTGTGCTGGGCTTCTTCCTTCTCCGGGGTTTTATCCTTAGTTTGCTGATGACTGTGACATGGTCACTTCTGCAGTCGGCACCTGGATATGTTTTGCATTGGATCACTGCATTCCTGAATCTTTTGTTTATAGTTTTTTTTTTAATCATATCACCCCGAGCAAGGCGGTAAGGCCACTGGTATGCAGGGGGCTACGTAAGAGTGAATAGATTGGAAAAGAGAAAGCCGGAAACCACATCCTAAACAGGGAACAAGGGACGAGCCTCTTCACCTCTTCAATAGACGTGGGTGGAGTGTGAACTGGGCGATAGTTCAGTCTATCTACTCCAATTGAAAAAAAAGAACAAAAAAAGAAAAGAGAAAAGATTGGAAAAGAGAAAGCCGGAAACCACATCCTAAACAGGGAACAAGGGATGAGCCTCTTCACCTCTTCAATAGACATGGGTGGAGTGTGAACCGGGCGATAGTTCAGTCTATCTACTCCAATTGAAAAAAAAGAACAAAAAAAGAAAAGAGAAAAGATTGGAAAAGAGAAAGCCGGAAACCACATCCTAAACAGGGAACAAGGGATGAGCCTCTTCACCTCTTCAATAGACATGGGTGGAGTGTGAACCGGGCGATAGTTCAGTCTATCTACTCCAATTGAAAAAAAAGAACAAAAAAAGAAAAGAGAAAAGATTGGAAAAGAGAAAGCCGGAAACCACATCCTAAACAGGGAACAAGGGATGAGCCTCTTCACCTCTTCAATAGACATGGGTGGAGTGTGAACCGGGCGATAGTTCAGTCTATCTACTCCAATTGAAAAAAAAATACAAAAGAAAAGAAAAGTGAAAAGATTGGAAAAGAGAAAGCCGGAAACCACATCTTAAACAGGGAACAAGAGATGAGCCTCTACACCTGTTCAATAGACGTGGGTGGAGTTTTATTAGTTCAGTCTATCTACTCCAATTTTATGTAGACTATTTGGTTCTTTGCGTCGCCTCCTGGGCTTCTCCATGTCCATAGACGTCGTGGATGTTCTTGAAACCAGGTGTTAACAATTACCTTGTCATTTGCTGTGCACCATTGGACCCATTCTTCTCCTCGTTCGTTCCGATACCCTAGTCCAAAGTTACCGGTCGTGTGTCATTCCCTCGCTTTACCTACCTTGGCATTCAAGTCACCCATTATGATCCTAATTTCTTGGCTTTTGGACTGAGCTTTGGCACTGGCCAGTATGGAACAGAATGATTCTATGTCGTCCTCATTGCTTTGAGTTGTGGGCGCATATACGACTATGCTAACTCTGTTGAAGGGTCTTCCTCGCAGTTAAACCAAGAGGACTCTCTTTTAAAGCCGACAGTATCCAAGAACGTATTTCTTTTTTGTCTAAGAACTATTTTATCTTTTATGAGGCATCAAAATAAAGTTAAAAATCACCCCTGTCCTAACACGTTTGCACACTAAACACTAAGTATTAAGACAGAGGTGATTTTCCTAAAAAGTTCACTGAAAGTCAAATACAGAGTCAAAAGCCAAGGAAATTTCTAATAAATATTGATTATTAAAAAGTAGGTGTAAAAGAAATGTACTAAAAAGATTTATATTTAATTTTTCCTATTTTCTATTAAACAAGCTATTTTGAAACTCCTCATTATTCTATTATCCTTGGATATGACTGACTTTTTTCTTATTTCCCCCTCTCGAATTGATAAATCTAATGTTATTTCGCAAGACACAATCTGGGAACAAATACAAGCTGCTTGGCAGGAGATACCATTAGATACACTGAAAAAAGCTTGTAATGTCAATTCCTGACAGAATGAAGACTGCGATCAAAGCAAAAGGCTATTATACTAAATATTAAATTTATTTTGTAACAAGTATTTTTTCTTGTTAAAGTATTTGTTGAGTAAATCAAATAAAATTACTTTAATCAAATTATTTATTTTCTGTCAATATGCCTCGTAAAAGATAAAATAGTTCTTGTCCTAATACATTTGCACAGTACTATATATATTTAGTGTATTGAGGCAGCAAATAATTTTCTAAACATATACTGTTAAATATAAGAGACAATGAATGTCTATTATGTTTAATCCTGAGCCGTTCTAAACGTCGTGTTTTGGCTTTAATTTCAGTTGAAAATAAAAACAAAAATTCTCCAACATTTGGATATTTTTTTATTAATTTGGTTCTAAGCTTTCGGCTCACGTGAGTTATCTTCAGAGAGGTTATTAAGACGGTATTATTAGGTTTATTAACCTCTTTGAAGATGGCTCATGTGAGCCGAAAGCTTATTACCAAGTTAATAAAAAAATATCCAAATCTTGGAGAATTTTTGTCTTTATTTTCAACTGAAATTAAAGCCAAAATACAACGTTTAGAACGGCTCATGATTAAACAAACATAATAGACATTCATTGTCTCTTAAAAAATACATTTTTAAACTTACAACTTTTTAGTTGTTTTTCTTATACATATTAATACAGTATACGTGGATCATCACTATGTTATATATATAACTGTCGGTGTGAGACTAATTACGTGAACAAGATCATTCAACGATTGGAGGTGAAGATCGAGCACGTGCCGGGTAGTTTCCGCAGACATGAGTCAATTACATCCGGGAAATCGCTGACTCATGAATCGGCTAACAACTATTAAATTCTGTAGAATGCAGGACGCAATATTCGCCGAATTTTTCTCTGTGATGTGCTGGGCAAGGACAAGACTCTACTCGGACATCCTGGGTTGTTTGACTGTCAAATTACAACGTCCTGTCCAGTGCAGGCAGAGAGAGAGAGAGAGAGAGAGAGAGAGAGAGAGAGAGAGAGAGTTAAAATGCAAATTAGAACTTTTCGGAGAGACCCCCACTCGACATAGGTAATCTAATTTTTTTCTTTTTAAATCATCAGTCGTTGTTAATAAATTTTCTTTACAACTTCTCAGTTTTAATCTGCCGACGATTTTTATTAAAAAAAAAAATAACATTTTTTCCCCTTTTTCTTTTGAAGTGAGATACTTTTGTATCTGTTTTAACAATAAAAGATGATCCTATTTAAACTAATTATATTTTGATGTGGTAAGAACAAGAATTTGTTCTCATATATGTATATATATATATATTCATAGTCATCCTCAAACAGATCTATTTTGCTGTATCACAGTTCATCAGTACGGTTAGACAGCCGATTGCTTTTTACCCAGGATTGAATCCCGACCAAATTGACGTCAGTTGGCGACTTTACCTCTGGGCTACGGGCGCTTGATACTAGGAGGCAGAATATATATATATATATATATATATATATATATATATATAAGTAGATATTCTCTTTATAATCAAACAGTATTATATATTTATTTCTACCGGCTTGATTATTTACGATAATCATCACGTTACGGAAATTAACGAAGATTAACGAAACTTGGTTATAAACAACCGACAATTTGAAATGATTTGTTTGAACATTATTTTTGATCGATACTCATATTTAAGTAGATATTCTGTTTATAAACAAACAGTATTATATATTTATTTCTACCGGCTTGATTATTTAAGATAATCATCATGTGACGGAAATTAACGAAGATTAACGAAACTGGTTATAAACAACCGACAATTTGAAATGATTTATTTGAACATTATTTTTGATCGATACTCGTATTTAAGTCGATATTCTGTTTATAATCAAACAGTATTATATATTTATTTCTACCGTCCTGATTATTTACGATAATCAACATGTTACGGAAATTAACGAAGATTACCGAAACAGGCTATAAACAACCGACAATTTGAAATGATTTGTTTGAACATTATTTTTGATCGATACTCGTATTTAAGTAGATATTTTGTTTATAATCAAACACTATTATATATTTATTTCTACCGGCCTGATTATTTACGATAATCATCATGTTACGGAAATTAACGAAGATTAACGAAACTTTCTTATAAACAACCAACAATTTTTTTAATCATATCACCCCGAGCAAGGCGGTAAAGCCACTGATGTGCAGGGGGCTACGTAAAAGAGAAAGCCGGAAACCACATCCTAAACAGGGAACAAGGTCTCTTCACCCGTTCAAAAGACGTGGGTGGAGTGTGAACCACGTGGGTGGAGAGTTTAAATAATAATAATGTTCAAACAAATCATTTCAAATTTTCGGATGTTTATAACTAAGTTTCGTTAATCTTCGTTAATTTCCGTAATCGTTTACATTGGTTGCCATTATGATACATTTCACGGTAGATGTGGTTACTACGATGTATTCGAAAATTGTGTCATATGACCTGGATTAAAACCTCATTTAGACTGAAGGTATAAGCTGTGCCAGATCACCTGGTAGCTTCCTCTATGTGGATAGGAGACGCAGATTCGAGTCCTGCCGAATGACATATTTTCGTAACATAAAATTTATCGTAAATAATCAGGCCGGAAGAGATCAATATATAATACTGTTTAATTAAAAACAGAATATTCGAAAAGGATTCGAACCTGCGCGGCTTATCAACATACCAATTGGTGGATTCCCCTATGTTGATAAGTTCTAATCCTGCTGAATGACACACCCACACACACACACACACACACACACACACACACATATATATATATATATATATATATATATATATATAGAAAGAGAGAGATACTTTTGTATCTATTTTAACAATAAAAGATGATCCTATTTAAACTAATTGTATTTTGATGTGGTAAGAAAAAGAACGTGTTCAAATATATATATATATATATATTTATATATTAATGCAGGTTTCATTGAATAATATAGAGAAGTTTTGTCTATCAATTTTGTGTAGGATCCGTTCATACCGTCTGATATACTTGATGGTGATGTCGTTGAAAGACAACAAAAAATCAAAGTAATTGTTGATTTTTTTTATCGGGTCTAAGCTTTCGGCTCACATAAGCCATTATCAAAGAGTAAATATTAACACACAATAAACATAGAACATTTAAGCTATTAACAATAAAGAGAATTGAATTGAAAATATAAGTCCATCCCTACCGTGGCGGATGGCCGAAAACAGTGAAAAAATAGTGGCGTTGTGGTCCCTGGTCTGATTACAGGTATTTGAGTACGTTATTGGAAATATCAAAATTGATTGTATTCAAACCAGGTTTAAATTGTTTAATGTAGATTGCTTCGAGGATTTTTAGTTTCTGTTTATTATTTTCTTGTTTAAGTATGTACGTGTTATCAACGAGCGTTTTTCTCAGAAGTGTGCGTTGATAACCGTTGATATATATATATATATATATATATATATATATATATATATATATATATATATTATGTATGTTTCCATCTATGTACCCATCTCGAAAGCATATGTGGCAAGAAACTACTACCTTGCCAGTGTGATACAATGGTTATCTTATCGCTTGTCTTCCATTGAAAATGCAATAATTAGCGATTCGTAAATTGCGGAATCCATGTAATTGAGAACATTACAAGTTAAGATGGCAATTATTCAAATCCTCTACACCCATTAATTTAGTGTCAAATAAATGCGAAGGTGCCAATGTACTCCCATCGTTACAACCTCAATCGAAGGGAGAACATCCTCTTGACATTGAAGATTTCTTTTAAAAGTGAAAAAGAAAGACAGGCAAAAAGAAAAAAAAATAAATAAATAAAATAATGTCAATAAAATTTTGTGCTAACTTCAGTAAATAATTCGTTTCGATTGGTTCCTTCCTTCCGTTATTCTTTTTTCTTTCATTCAATTTCCTTTTTCCTACCTTTCGATTTTTAATTAATTTCCGTTCTTTCTTTCCTTCTTTTCTCTTTCTTTTATTTTCATTACTTCTCACTTTCTATTTTTTTTATTCATTTCCTCTTTCTTTCATTCTTTTTTCTTTCCTTCGTTTCTTTCTTTTTCTTTTCATTTGCGTTTTTTATCTTTTTTTGTTTTTCATTTTCGTTCCTTCTTTCTTTATTCTTTTTTCTATTTTTATTGCTTCTTTCTTTCTTTTTATAATTCTCCGTTCTTTTTTTTAATTCTTCTTTCTTTTTTGCTTCTTTTATTTTTGTTCCTTCTTTATTTCTTTTTTCTTTCTTTTATTTTTGTTGCTTCTTTCTTTCTTTTTCTTTTTTATTCTTTCTGTCTGTCTGTCTGTCTATTTTCTTTTTTCTTTTTCTTCCTTCTTTCTTTCTTTTCTTTATTTTCGTTCTTTCGTTCTTTCTTTTTTCCGTTTTCTTTTTGTTCCTTCTTTCTTTCTTTCAATGTTATTTTTGCTCCTTCTTTCTTACTTTTTCTTTCTTTTATTTTCCTTTCTTTTCTCTTTATTTTTAATTTCTTTTATTTCCGTTCTTTTTTCTTTCTTTTTTCTTTCTTTTATTTTCGTTCCTACTTTCTTTTTATTCTTATTGTTCTTTCTTTCTTTTTTCATTCTTTTATTCTCGTTTCTTCTCTCTTTATTTTTAAATATTTTCATTTCTGTCCCTTCTTTTTTCTTTTTTCGTTCTTTTATTTTCGTTCCTTCTTCTTTCTTTTTTCTCTCTTTTATTTTTGTTCCGTCTTTCTTTTTTCTCTCTTTTATTGTTGTTCCTTCAGTCTTCTGTTCTTTCTCTGAATCTTTCTTTTTTCAATTCTTTCTTATTCTTATTTTCTGCTTTCTATCTATTATTTGTACTTTTCCATCTAAACTTGTTAATATTTTTCTTTTTTTTCATCTATCTATCTATCTATCTATCTATCTATCTATCTATCACAGTCTGTTCATATCTATCTCAATCTGTTCATATCTATCTATCTATCTCTATCTATCTATGTCAGTTTATATCTATCTATCTATCTATCTATCTATCTATCTATCTATCACAATCTGTTCATATCTATCTCAGTCTGTTCATATCTATCTATCTATCTATCTATCTATCTATCTATCTATCTATCTATCACAATCTGTTCATATCTATCTCAGTCTGTTCATATCTATCTATCTATCTATCTATCTATCTATCTATCTATCTGAGTCAGTTTCTATCTATCTATCTATCTATCTATCTATCACAATCTGTTCATATCTATCTCAGTCTGTTCTATATCTATCTATCTATCTATCTATCTATCTATCTATCTATCTATCTATCTATCTATCCCAGTCTGTTCATATCTATCTATCTATCTATCTATCTATCTATCTATCTATCTATCTATCTATCCCAGTCTGTTCAGATCTATCTATCTATCTATCTATCTATCTATCTATCTATCTATCTATCTATCTATCTATCTATCTATCTATCTGAGTCAGTTCATATCTATCTATCTATCTATCTATCTATCTATCTATCTATCTATCTATCTATCTATTTATCTATCTATCTATCTATCTATCTATCTATCTATCAAAGTCTGTTTCTCTGTCTGTGTCTAAATATTTTACTCTGTTTTTGTTTTCTTATATTTCACTGTCTTTAACTTGTGTATTTGTCTATTTTCTGTCTCTCTCTCCCTGTCTTTCTCTCTCTCAAGCTCTCTCTCTGTCCTTATCTAGAAAGACAGATAAATAGGTAAACAGATAAATTGATATGAACAAACTGAGATAGATAGATTGATTAGATAGATAGATAGATAGATAGATAGATAGATAGACATGCCAAAATATCTAAGTCTGCTAAGATCTATATATCAAATAATGCATGGCAGATATATTTCTCATATCTTGTTTCATATCTATGTCCAGCTCTCTCTCCACACACTCACACACACACACACACACACACACACACACACACACACACACACACACACACACACACATATATATATAAGAAAAATTAGTGAAGACACGTTATTTCATGGTGAATCAGGGATATAGGTCTATTTCAGGCGAACCACCATGAGCTTCCCTTTTTATTTTACAAAGGGTTTACATATTTATTCTTTCTTTTACAAAGGATTTTACACATTTTTGTACAGAATCCTTTGTAAAATAAAGACGGAAGCTGAAGATGGTTCGCCTGAAATTAGGCACACACTTCCGATTCATCAGGAAATAACGCGTCTGCCTTAATTTTTCTTATATTTACTCTATATGAAATTATATGCATATATGTTTAGAGCTCTCTTAGAGAGTTATCTTACTACTGCAGTACAGTATACTCATTTGGATTCTTCTATACCCACACTGCATGCTGATATAATATATATATATATATATATATATATATAGCAGGGATAAATATATAAATAATGAAGTGATAGGCAGATGATTAGATACATATAAAGATAGCGAGAAGATTAGACTAACAGGTATTTGTAAACATTATTTTATTACATTCAGCACTGTTTTAGCAACATGTGCATATATATATATATATATATATATATATGGGCGTGTGTATATATGTATAAGTATTTTCTTTTTAATCATATCACCACGAGCAGAGCGGTAACGCTACTGAAGCGTAGGAGTGAAAAGATTGGAAAAGAGAAAACCGGAAACCACATCCTAAACAAGGAACAAGGGATGAGACTCTTCACCTGTTCAAAAGACGTGGGTGGAGTGTGAACTGGGCGATAGATTAGTCTATCTACTCCAATTGAAAAAAAAAAAGAGAAGAGTGAAAAGATTGGAAACGAGAAAGCCGGAAACCACATCCTAAACAAGGAAAAATAGATGAGCCTCTTCACCTGTTCAAAAGACGAGGGTGGAGTATGAACCGGGCGATAGTTTATTTTATCTACTTCAATTGAAAAAAAAGAAAAAAAGAAAAGAGAGAAAAGATTGGAAAAGAGAAAGTCAGAAGCCACATCCTAAACAGGGAACAAGGGATGAGCCTCTTCACCTGTTCAATAGATGTATACTTAATTGTAATCATATATATATATATATATATGTGTGTGTATATATTTATATATATATATATATATATGTATCTATATGTCTATGTATATATATATATATATATATATATATATTTGTATATATGTACATGTATATATATGTGTATGTATAGATTTGTATTATCTATTTCTATGAATAAGAATTTATGACTTAAAAATATATATAAAAGAAATTCTGACACAAATACGATATATACACTTAAAGAGGACAGATTATATATATATATATATAGACAGATAGATAGATGGATAGAGAGAGGGAGAAGGCTAAAGAGAGAGGGGTAGGTGAATCAATAATTATATATATGGGTATACACATATATAAAAATATAATCACGCTTGAGCAAACTGTGGTCAGTCTAGTATAAAACGAGCTAACAATTATATAAGTACCAATATACATATTATTCTATGTCGGGGGAACGACTCGGAGTTTCATGTACAACGCAATCATCAGAGGCATATTACATGTAAAATATATGTACACACACCTATATATATATATATATATATATATATATATATATATATATACAATTAAATTTGTTTTCATTTAAAATTAATTTAATTTACATTGCGACACAGAAATTTCTGTTTTGAGCTTTAGAATTCTTTATCTCGTCATCAGGCAATATTCAATAAGTATATATATATATATATATATATATATATATGTTTCAAACATACGCACCGTAATTGGGGCGCTAGAGGGTGTTGTCAGTGATGTCATCGCGAGGATAACTAGGGGGTTTCGGGTCTTTCAACATCATACCCTCCTCACCGTGCCGACCCGACCAGAGATGATCAGTTTCTGACCCACCCTCGATAAGCGCTTTCAGACACTGGAAAATTACGTTTAGGCCCGGTAGGAAACCTTGCAAATGCTTCTGATTGGTGACAGTCAGAGCCACTTTCCATTTAGAGGTGAATCGTACATGAGCTCGTCCGAAACATTAATTTAAACGCAGAATTTCGGGGAATTTTAGGTAACAATTTGTTTTGGAATCCAGGCACTCTCTCTTTTGATCCATAACCAATTAGCTGTTCTTTCCGCTGTTTTGGTTATGGACTTGAGTGCTTACCTTTTTTTTACTTCCACTATCCCAATATCTGTTAAGGCTTTGCATAAGGACCTTGCTGCAAATCCTCTAGTCCCCACTTCTATAGAAGTGCAGATAGCTCTCCAGCCTTTAACCTGCAACTCTCCAGTAGTTCATCATATTTTAACTTCTTCCTTTCATGAGCTTCTTCTGCGTTTTCTTCCCAGCGGACTGTTACTTCCCACAAGACTATCTTCAAATTATGTGTGAAGAAAACTATATCTAGGCGAAGTGTTGATATATATATATATATATATATATATATATATATATATATATATCAACATAAAAAAAGCATCTGAATTGGTAAAGGAACAAGAAAAATGGAAATCATGAGGAGTGACATATTACTAAATCAGAGGCATGAAACTGTTATGTCGTGAGTAAGAATAAATAACTCAACAACAGGAATAGGTTAATTGTTGTATTCCTTGAAAATAGTATTTACAAAGGTTATTAGTATCCAATACAAGAATAAAGGTTAATCGTCTCAACCGTCGTAAGACGTAGTATGAGCAATGGGTACTTCCGGGTCGTCACCGGAAGTCTTTCGATCGGCTGCTCGGCACACTCTCTACCCAACGTAGAAGCCACCCTTCCTTCACATAGTAATGGAATACTCCATTATAGCCGAATAGGCGCGGGCGTCCCAACAGAAACCACAGTAAATTGCAAACACATTAAAGAACTAACCTTACAATCATGCCAAAAGTACAAAATCTAAAGTTAGGATCTCTAGAAAGGATAAACCTTTATAGTATTAGTTGGGAGTATAGCCCGCCGTTGCTCGGGTGTAATGAAAGCTTTAAAACTAATCCATGGTACTGGATCTCAGACTCAGCTTAAAGATTACTTGAAATAATAAAGTAATTGCAACAATTTACTAATCGCACCTAACACACACACACGCCCACGCACTCACACTTACACACACATACGCACACACACACACACACACACACACACACACACACACACACACACACACACATATATATATATATATATACTAGCAGTATAGCCCGGCGTTGCTCGTGGGTAATGAAAGCTTTAAAACTAATCCATGGTTCTGGAGCTCAGACTCTTTGGACGTTGGCATGAAAGACTAAAAAGCAATAGTTGTTTCCAGTTAAAGCGAAACCATAGACTGAAAGAAAAATGAATGGATGTAAGTCAGACTTTGATTTCCTCGTATCGATAACAAATAAGTTTTTTTCGTCGTAAACTGAATTTTAAAGGCTAAATAAGTCCTCTGAGTAAATGGTGTCATGGCTGAGAGTAAGAACTACAATTATACCTACTTAGACCCAAACCCGAAGCAAAAAATGAAATAAAAGGGCTGAAAAAAATACAGACATACATGCAGATGAACAGACACACACGCAAACATCTTGCCTTTCATATATATATATATATATATATATATATATATATATACACATATATATATATATATGTATGTATGTGTATATATATATATATACATTATCGATTTTCTACACTATTTTAAGAACTACAACCTTGATACTTCTGAATATCGTTTCTTATGTCTTTGTCTATAAGTGTATCAAAATTGATTAAAATCGGACCACTCCTTCTATAACCCGATTTTTTCGATTATCTAATTTCGATTTTTATAGGAGGTACCTCGACACAAAACCTACCTAAGAACACTCGCAAAACGCTTAGAGTAGAACTGTGTAAATTTTCAAGAAAATCGGTTCAGCCATTTCGGAGTCTATAGGTAACGAACGCACACACACACACACACATACACACACACACACAGACAGAGAAAGTTCCATTTATGAATAAGTTTAGATTAGATTTTGATGCCCTATAAAAGATAAAATAGTTCTTGTCCTAATATTTTTGCACAGTACTATATATATATATATATATATACGAGTGTCCATTAAAATTAAAATAATGTTCAAACATAAATTTGAATATAAATATGTAATAAAATTATTCTTGGAGTGAGAAAGAAAGAAAGAAATTCAGATTGGAATCTGTGTTAATCTGGGTCTAAGTATTTCATTACGTATTATTTCTTTGACAGAATTTGATCCTTTTTACTATCGCAGCATCTGGTTATTTGATCGCATGCTGACATAGATGCTGCCGTCAAAAAATGACCATCTGTTGCCTGAGAAAATAAAACTCACTCAAATACTTTGAAACTGAATAATTGACTTTGATGTATTGACTTGAAGACAGCCGTTGCAACTAGTGTATCGACACAGCCAAATCGGCTCACTACAGAAGGAAAACAAATCGTCGCCAGAGATTTAATCACATATCATTTGACAATGTCAAAAGGACTATATCAACATATAATAATGATCATTTTAGAAGCTCCAACAAGAAACAAGTTTTGTCTTCCGATTGATAATGCTCATATTAAACATTCGCTGATTAAGTATTTTGGTTCGTTTTTTTTTAACTTTATTGATGCGAATATAACAAGGGAAAAAAAAGCGGGGATATTTAAAAAACGAAGTCATAATTGAATGTTAGCAATTCCCCTCAAAGCTTAAGACAAAAATCATCCTGATAAACACTTCTTCACATAAATAAGCATATTTTTTGCCTCCAAAATAATGTACACGCAGTTGCGTTCATATTTCTGTATTAATTAAGCAAAAGCAGCCTCCTGCCTTTGGGGTTTTCCGATTCAAAACAATTTCAGTAATTACAAGGCAGGGACGTTGAGTTCAGTTGATTGTTTATTTTTTTATTCCTATTCAGTGAAAAATGAAAAAAAAAAAACTATCAGTAAAACAAAATGGCGATATTGGCAAAGTTGACATTGGAAGATCCGGCAAATTAGAATGTGTTGAATAAATAAAGGAAAAGAAAAAACAAGAAAAATAGAAGAGAAAGTAGAATGCATCTGTATAGAAGAAAGAAAGAAAGAAAGAAAGAAAGAAAGAAAGAAAGAAAGAAAGAAAGAAAGAAAGAAAAAGAAATTAAGAAAGAATGAAAGAATGAAAGAACGAAGGAAAGAAAGAAAAAGAAATTAAGAATGAATGAAAGAATGAAAGAAAAAGAAATCAAGAAAGAAATCAAGAAAGAAAGAAAGAAAGAAAAAGAAAGGAAGAAAAAAGAACGAAAGAAAGAAAGAAGAAAGAAAGAAAGAAAGAAAAAGATTAAGAAAAAGCGAAAGAAGGAAGGAAGGGAATAAAGAAAGAATGAAAATCGAAAGAAAGAAATAAAGAAAGAAATTAAGAAAGAAAGGAAGACAGAAAGAAACCAAGAAAAAAGAAAACAGAAATCAAGAAATAATTTAAAAAAAGAAAGAAAGAAAGAAAGAAAGAAAGAATAAGAAAGAAAGAAAGAAAGAAAGAAAGAAAAAATTAAGAAAAAATGAAACAAGGAAGGTAGTAAAGAAGGAAAGAAAGAAAATCGAAAGAAAGAAACCAAGAAAGAAATTAAGAAAGAAAGAAAGAAAGAAACCAAGAAAAAAGAAATCAAGAAATAAATTAAAAAAGAAAGAAAGAAATTAAAATAGAAAGAAAGAAAGAAAGAAAGAAAAAAATTAAGAAAAAATGAAAGAAGGAAGGAAGTAAAGAAGTAAAGAAAGAAAATCGAAAGAAAGAAATCAAGAAAGAAATTAAGAAAGAAAGAAAGATAGAAACCAAGAAAAAAGAAATCAAGAAATGAATTAAGAAGGAAAGAAAGAAATTAAAATAGAAAGTAAGAAAGAAAGAAAGAAAATTAAGAAAGAAAGAAAAAAAGAAAGAATGTGATATAATGTATATAAAAATTTTGGAAGAAAAGACAAAAACTAAAAACGAAGGGGTGAATGATAGTAAAAAGTAATTGGTGGAACGAAAAAAAAAAGAACAAATAAGTAAGAAAGAAGAAGGATATTATGAAAAGAAGAAATGAAGAAAGAAAAAAGAAGGAAAGAAAGAAAAAAGGAAGAAATATATCCTAAAGGGAAAAAGTCACAAAAAAAGAAAAAATGTTTGGAAAAGCTTTCTAAGAAAAAAATTGAAATAAAGAACTGAAGAAATAAAGGAAGGTAAAAAAGAAAGCAAATGAAAGAAAGAAAGAAAGAAAGAAAAAAGAAAGAAAGAAAGAAAGAAAAAATTGAGAAAAAAACATTAATAACGAAAGACTAGAAATGTGTGCAGTAGTTTCGCAAGAAAATATCAAAAATAAGGAACTGAATTGATGAAAAATTGTAAGAAAAAAGTTTGCTAACGTATAAAGAATGAAATAAAGAATAAAATAAAGAAAAGAATAAAGAAAGAAAAAAGAATGAAATAAATCATGAAACAAATCATGAAATAAAGAATGAAATAAAGAAATGAATAAAGAAAGGAATAAAGAATAAAATAAAGAATAAAATAAAGAAAGGAATAAAGAAAGGAATAAAGAATGAAATAAAGAACGAAATAAAGAATGAAATAAAGAATGAAATAAAGAATAAAATAAAGAATGAAATAAAGAATAAAATAAAGAATGAAATAAAGAATAAAATAAAGAATAAAATAAAGAATGAAATAAAGAATAAAATAAAGAATGAAATAAAGAATAAAATAAAGAATAAAATAAAGAATGAAATAAAGAATGAAATAACGAATAAAATAAAGAATGAAATAAAGAATAAAATAAAGAATAGAATAAAGAACGGAATAAAGAATGAAATAACGAATGAAATAAAGAAAGAAATAAAGAAAGGAATAAAGAATGAAATAAAGAATAAAATAAAGAATGAAATAAAGAATAAAATAAAGAATAAAATAAAGAATGAAATAAAGAATGAAATAACGAATAAAATAAAGAATGAAATAAAGAAAAAAATAAAGAATAGAATAAAGAACGGAATAAAGAATGAAATAAAGAATGAAATAAAGAAAGAAATAAAGGATGAAATAAAAACTGAAAGACAGAAAGGAATAAAGAAAGAGTTGAAATGTGTGAAAAAATTTCAGAAAAAAGTTCAAATGAAAAAGACAAAGGGGTGACTGAATAAATAAAATAGAATAAAATTAAGAAAGAAAGAAAGAAAGAAAGAAAGAAAGAAAGAAAGGAAGAAAGAAATATTGAAACAATTATGGAGGTGGTTTACAACAGGTGAAACAAACAGAAGTTACAGAAGATGGATGAAGAAAGCGAATGGCTAACGGAATAAATAAAATGAAAAATTGGAAGACAGAAATGGAAGATAAAAACAAAATGGAGAAGATCCACAGCGGAACAAATGACCTGAAGAAACAGAATGGGGAAGAAAGAAAAGCATGTAAAGTTTCGATAAATCAGGAAAGAAAAATCAAAGAAGAAAGAACTAAAAATCAAAGATAAAAAAAATAAACGAAGAAAAAAAGGGGAAAGGAATGAAAAGCGAGAAAAAATTTGAGGAATGTGCAAAACAATGTTTTCTAACAAATAATTAAGATAAAGAAACAAAGAAAGGAAAATCGAAAAAAAAAAAGAAAGAAATACATAAAAAATGATCAAATAAAAACAAAGAAACAAAAACGAGAAAAAAAAAGAAATTAAATGTGTCACAAAAGCTTTCGAAGAAAAACGAAAACAAAACGAAAGAGAGAAAATAACCAACAAAAAGAAAAAAAACAATGTACATTTTCATAAGGTCTTTAAAAGACAAAAATAAGAAGATTCCAAAAATAAATAAATAAAAATAACAGCGAAAGAAGAAAAGAAAGAATAGAAGACAGAACAGAAATACTGTATTTACATTATTCGGACTATTGTCCTCATCGTTGTTGCAATTTGTATGACGTTTCGGTCATTGTACGGTCCGGCCTTCTTCAGATACTACGAATTTCGACCCGAACATTTTATTACTATCACTGGGGTGAATGAACTCCATTCCTTGCGTGCTCTTTTGGTTGTCAAGAGTTATTTCCCTCTAACCCCTTAAGTTAATTGTTCACCACTGCTGTAAACTGGTATTGAAGGCAGGAGCGTACAACAGACAAAACGTCGTACAAATGGCAACAGAGGTAAGGACAATAGTCCGAATAATGTAAATACTGTAAATACTACCTCATCTCAGAAATATAGACAAATAGAATGATCTATTATTAAATGGCGTACAAATGGCAACCAAGATGAGGACTATAGTCCGAAAAATGTAAATACTGTAAATACTACCTGATCTCAGAAATATAGACAAATAGAATGATCTATTACTAAACGTCGTAGAGATGAGGACAATAGTCCGAATAATGTAAATACTGCAAATTGTCCCTCATTTCAGAAATATAACATATACATTATACGAGGTTCATTCAATAAATATAGTGACTTTTTCGGTGTAACGACTTCTACGGAGGTCATTCAAAAAATAAGCTGAATTTTTTTGTATAAGGACTTCTACGAGGGTCATTCAATTAGTAAAGTGAATTTTTTAGAATAAGCATTTCTACGAAGGTTATTCTATAAATAAGGTGAATTTTTCGGAATAAGGACTTCAACGAGTGTTATTCAATAAATAATGTGAATTTTTCGGTATTAGAACTTCTACGAGGGTCATTCAATAAATAAGCTGAATTTTTCGGAAAAAAAACTTCTGCGAGGGTCATTCAATAAATAAAGTTGATTTTTCGGTATAAGGACTTTTAATACTAATAGAAGCTTAATTGTTTTTTAATTTTTTCCTTTACTTTATTTCAAAGGATTTGATTGTTTCGCAGGTTAAAAAAAGATTTGAGAGTTTTGGAGATTTACAAAGATGGCAGGCCAAAATCATGGTCCAGTATTGAAACTCGTAGAAAACCTTATACCGAAAAATTCACCTTATTTATTGACTGACCCTCATAGAAGTCCTGATACCGAAAAATTCAGCTTATTTATTGAATGACCCACGTAGAAGTCCTGATACCGAAAATTCACCTTAAACAGAAAATTTCACCGTATATATTGAATGACCCTCGTAGAAGTCCTTATACCGAAAAATTCAGCTTATTTATTGAATGACCCACGTAGACGTCCTGATACCGAAAAATTCAGCTTATTTATTGAATGACCCTCGTAGAAGTCCTGATACCGAAAAATTCAGCTTATTTATTGAATGACCCACGTAGAAGTCCTGATACCGAAAAATTCAGCTTATTTATTGAATGACCCTCGTAGAAGTCCTGATACCGAAAAATTCAGCTTATTTATTGAATGACCCACGTAGAAGTCCTGATACCGAAAAATTCAGCTTATTTATTGAATGACCCTCGTAGAAGTCCTGATACCGATAAATACACCTTATTTATTGAATGACCCTATAAGAAAAGAAAAAATGAAATTCAAAATTCAAAAGGAGAGAGAAGTAAGGACACACACATCAACGTGAAGAATGTCAATTAATCTAGAAAAAAATGAGAAGAATTTCTAATAAAAAAACAAAAAATAAAGCTGGAAACAAAAATTGAACCTGATAAAAAGCAAAATTGAAAAAAGAAAAAACCTCCTTTGTTTGTCTAATTTTTCCAAAAGATTTTTTTGTACAAATAAAATTGCCTTTTCAATTAATTATATCGGAGATTATTTTGTAGACGTATCACAATTTTGGGTGCGCATGTAACTTCTTTATGTGTCGTGTTCCTCCATGAAATAGACGGCTATGGACTTCTATTTGCCCTTATTTCTTTTTGCTCTTAACACTTCTCCAATTTGTATCTGACCCAAACCCTGCCCTGCCATCGACTTGCTCGAACCCATCAAGAATGTCTCACCTTGCTTGCACCTGTCTCTCGTCCCCTCTATCCGACCTGTGATTATTAGATTCTCCGGGAACTCCTTCCTCAATCAGTCAAGTGTCATACGTGATACACGCTTTGGACGATCATGTCTCGTAACAGACATGACTGACTGGGAAGAGATTATCCCGCAGTAGGTTGCCATTGCTTTCTACGGTAGACTGGTTGCCAGCCAAGGCTATAGAACCCAATCTGTCTTGTTATTTGACTCATAGCTAGAAGTATAAGAGATGTATTATATTATTAGGGGGGTCAGTTTATTACTTCATAACAATAGCAAACCGATACCCCATTTTATGACCAATAGAAGTCTTAATCATGATTCCAACTATTATATTCAGTCAGTCATTTAAGGGCCATACATGATACACGCTTTGGGCGATCATGTCTCAAAAGAGACATGACTGACTGACCGGGCAGCAGTTTATCCCGCAGTAGGTTGAAATTACTTTCTGCGGTAGACTGGTTGCCGACCAAGGCTATAGAACCCAATCTGTCCTGTTACTTGACTCATAGCTAGAAGTATAAGAGATGTATTATATTATTAAGTAGTAATTAGTGGGTGATCAGTTTATTACTTCATAACAATAGAAAACCGATCCCCCATTTTATGACCGGTAGAAGCCTTAATCATGATTCCAACTATTATATTCAGTCAGTCAGTTAAGTGCCATACGTGATACACGCCTTGGGCGATCATGTCTCGAAAGAGACATGACTGACTGGGCAGAAGATTATCCCGCAATAGGTTGAAATTACTTTCTACGGTAGAATCTACTTTAATATGATTATCCATTAAAACTAATGTTGAATCAGATATATATATATATATATATATATATATATATGTGTGTGTGTGTGTGTGTGTGTGTGTGTGTGTGTGTGTGAGTGTTTTATTTAACAGCATATTAACCTCTGAAGATTACTTAATGCCAAAAAGGTGTGTTTTTGTGTATTTTTCTAATGTTCGGTTCTAGTGAGACGCTATATTTAGCCGGATTTTGAAAAAAGTGTTATTTTTGTTATACAAAACTCAAGATGCCTGGTTTTGTGTTTTTGAAAAGAAGTTTGAAGATCAGTTTTTATTGACATGTTCTTGTAAAGAGGGGGTTTGTCACGAGACAGATGCATTGCTAGTTTTTTTTGCATTTTGTGAAAAAAAAAATGGTTTACTTTTTCCTTTTATTTTCTTCCAAAATATATTGCTAGGAATATTTCCTTCTCCAAAAACGTATTTCTGTTATTTTTACTGTAGGGAATTTTTAACAATCAAATAAAAACAAGAGTGATGGAAGAAAAATATTTTATCTAAATCTAAACTTATTTATAAATGGAACTTTGTCTCTGTGTGTGTGTGTGTGTGTGTATGTGTGTGTGTGTGTGTGTCCGTTACTTATAGACTCCGAAAGGGCTGAACTGATATTCTTGAATGTACTATAAACGTCTGCGAGTGTTCTTAGCTAAGTTTTGTGTCGAGGTACCCCCGATAAATATTGAAAATCGATAATCGAAAAAATCGGGTAATAGAAGGAATGGTCCGATTTTAATCAAATTTGATAAACTCATAGACAAAGACATAAGAAACGATATTCAGAATTTTCAATGTTGTAATTCTTACAATAGTGCAGAAAATCGATAATATATATATATATATATATATATATATATATATATATATATAAGGCAAGAAGTTTGTGTGTGCGTCTGTTTATCTGCCTGTATGTCTGTATTTTTTTTTCAGTCCTTTTATTTTAGTTTTTGCTTCAGGTTTGGCTCTAAGTAGGTATAATTGTAGTTCTTAGTCTCAGCCATGATACCATTTACTCAGAGGACTTATTTAGCCTTCAAAATTCAGTTTACGACGAAAAAAACTTATTTGATATCGATACCAGGAAATTAAAATTTGACTTACATCCATTCATTTTTCTTTCAGTCTACGGTTTCGCTTTAACTGGAAACAACTATTGCTTTTTAGTCTTTCGTGCCAACGTCCAAAAAGTCTGAGCTCCAGGACCAGGGATTAGTTTTAAAACTTTCATTACATCTGAGCAACGCCGGGCTATACTGCTAGTTCAAAGTAATTGAAACCTTAAAACATGCCATTGAAGAAACAATGATGGAATTTTCATTTTATAGAATTTACGTCCTGTAAATGGCGTCATCCTGTACGAATGATTTCTTGATATCTACTTTTTAGATTCCTCTTATACCGCTGCCACATCTCAGCTGGGATTCTGTGAATTTCATCCTGAATTCGTTGTTTTAGCTCATCTAGAGTCCTTGGTCGAGTTGTGTACACTTTACTCTTGATATAGCACCACAAAAATCACAAACGGACAAATCTGGCGATCTAGGGGGTCATGTACTATTACCAAATCTTGAGATCACACGGTTACCGAACAATTTTCGCACAGTGTTGAATGATTGTCAGCTTCTTCGATGTATCTAATGATATCTCCTTCCAAGCAGCTTGTATTTGTTCCCAAAGTGTGTCTTGCGAAGTAACATTAGATTTATCAATTCGAGAGGGAGGGAATAAGAAAAAAGTCAGTCATATCCAAGGATAACAGAATAATGAGTAGTTTCAAAGTAACTTGTTTAATAGAAAATAGAAAAATGAAATATAAATACTGTTTAATACATTTTACACGTCGTTTTAAATAATCAATATTTATTATCAATTTACTTGGCTTTTCACCCTGTATTTGAATTTCAGTGATGTTTTTAGGAAAATCACCCTTGTCCTAATACATTTGCACACTATCGGTAGTGTGCAGAAGTGTTAGGACAGAGGTGGTTTTAAACTTTATTTTGATGACCCACAAAATATAAAATAGTTCTTGTCGTAATACTTTTGCACAGTACTGTATTTATATTTATAATTTCTATTATTGATTGGACATTGAGCAATATGCAAGCAGAAAACAGTAGAATTTATGATTTTTTTTATGTGTGCACCTGTTTCTCTAACCGTGTCTGGATATGATATTTAAACCTATAAATATTTCCTTCAAATAAAAATTATTTAAAGAACATTTTATGGGATAAATCATTGTAAACATTACATTTATGGTAAAATTGTCCCCAAGGAACACTCAACATTGAGAGCATCCTCTATGTCAAATCATGCATCTATGCATTTATGGTGCGTGTATTGAAGATTTATGAAATTATAAGTAAATACTTGGCTATTTTTCTTTTTTTATTTGACTTTGTTTTTGGAGAATCTCGTTTTTGTTTGTTTAAAAATCTCATGAGCAATTTTTTAGTTTTTTTAGATTTGCGTTTTTTTTTAACAGAAAAAAATTTGATGAAGCGAAAAAAAAGGAAAATATTCAAAGGTTATTTAAAACGAGGAATATAGAAATTGGATGATGTAGAAATTTATTTACATTTATTAAGAAATTCTGAATGTTTACTCTACGTCAAAAACAGTTTGGAGACCTGAAAATGAATTTATCTCACATTCTATGACAGCGTTCATAACAACATAAAAAAAAGTTTTTGAAACAAATTTTTATAAGATGTGGCTCACTTTTTTCCTCTATCACACACAAAACACACACACACACACACACACACACACACACATATATATATATATATATATATATATATATATATATATATATACAGGTGTCTCAAAAACTGTACTGGCACTTTAAATGTCTCTAAAATGTTTTTTTTTTGTTTGCTTTTTATGCAGATGTAATTAATTAGTCACAGCATGGCAGGAAAACAACTTAGTTTGGAAAAGAGAAAGTTTGTCCTGAAATGTTACTGGAAAACTCAAGACTCCATTGAAGTGCACAGATGATTCAGAAGGCAATTCGCAAAAACGCCACCAACGCGCAGGACCATTGCTCGCATCAGAGACAAATCTGAAGCAGAGGGAATTGTCCAGAACTTCAACAAGACGACCAAGGACATCCTCGAGCTCTGGAAAAGAAGAGCAGGTGCATTAAACATTCCTTCGATCTCCACAGAAATCATTTCAACAAACTGGTCAGGAAACCCACTTCTCAAATGATAGCGTCTATCGCATCATGAAGCATTGTCTGGACAATAATGGTCATCAATTTGAACATTTGCGAACATGATTCTGCAATTATAATTTTCGTCTGTATTCGAAGCTATTCAATTTCACTCTATGATCATAAATAAAGGTTTTCTCGCCATTCAAAGTTTCAGTACATTTTTTAGACTCCCTGTATATATGTCTTGGTTATAACGATAAAATTCATTCGGCAGCATGACCTCTGATTGTGAGGTTTATAGGGGCGTGGAACTACTTCTTAATTGTTGACCGGGATTGTAGGACCTATTAATGTCCCAGCTATGGGCAAAGAGTTATCTATCCATAAATTGTGACCAAAACATTATGAAAGTACACGGTGATCACAAAAATGAGATACTTTGAAGTGTGTATTGGCAAATATGAGCAAGTGACTGCAAAACAGTGGCCTCACGAAGTAAACACTATGCCATTGCAGTGACCATGGATCAAGATGAATTTCCAAGCAAGTTATGGATGTCAGATGAGGAACATTTTCATCTCACAGGTTACATGAATAAACAGAACTGCCATTACTGGACAGACACAAATCCTAATGAAGTTCATGAGTGCCCTTTACACGCTAGTAAGGTGAGAGTATGGTGTGTTGTTTCATTACATGGGATCATCGGGCCATAATTTTTTGAAATTGAACAGGGGATCTCAGTCACTGTCACTGCAATTCGTTACACCTGAATTGAACAATTTTTCACACGTTCAAGAAACCTGGTTTCAACAGGATGGAGAGACATCACACACATAATGAAGGCTGTGATCAAATCAAAAGGCTATTTTACTAAATATTAAATTTATTTTGTAAAAAGTATTTTTTCTTGTTAAAGCATTTGTTGAGTAAATCAAATAAAATTAATTTAATTAAATTGTTTATTTTCTGGCAATATGCCTCATAAAAGATAAAATAGTTCTTGTTCTAATAGTTTTGCACAGTACTATATATATATATATATATATATATATATATATATATATATTAGGTGCGATTATTAAATTGTCGCAATATATTTTATTATTTTATTATACTAAATATTAAATTTATCTTGTAACAAGTATTTTTTCTTCTGTTGAGTAAATCAATTAAAATTACTTTAATTAAATTGTTTATTTTCTGGCAATATGCCTCATAAAAGATAAAATAGTTCTTGTTCTAATAGTTTTGCACAGTACTATATATATATATATATATATATATATATATATATATATATATTAGGTGCGATTATTAAATTGTCGCAATTATTTTATTATTTTATTATACTAAATATTAAATTTATCTTGTAACAAGTATTTTTTCTTCTGTTGAGTAAATCAAATAAAATTACTTTAATTAAATTGTTTATTTTCTGTCAATATGCCTCATAAAAGATAAATTAGTTCTTGTTCTAATAGTTTTGCACAGTACTATATATATATATATATATATATATATATATATATATATATTAGGTGCGATTTTTAAATTGTCGCAATTATTTTATTATTTTATTATACTAAATATTAAATTTATCTTGTAACAAGTATTTTTTCTTCTGTTGAGTAAATCAATTAAAATTACTTTAATTAAATTGTTTATTTTCTGGCAATATGCCTCATAAAAGATAAAATAGTTCTTGTTCTAATAGTTTTGTACAGTACTATATATATATATATATATATATATATATATATATATATATATATATATTAGGTATTTATTATTAAATCGTTATTAAATTGTTTTCCAATTATTTTATTATTTTATTATACAAATATTAAATTTATCTTGTAACAAGTATTTTTTCTTCTGTTGAGTAAATCAAATAAAATTACTTTAATTAAATTGTTTATTTTCTGTCAATATGCCTCATGAAAGATAAAATAGTTCTTGTCCTAATACTTTTGCACAGTACTGCATATATACTAGGTGCGATTGGTAAATTGTCGCAATTATTTTGATGCCTCATGAAAGATAAAATAGTTCTTGTCCTAATACTTTTGCACAGTACTGTGTGTTTGTATGTGTGTGTGTGTGTGTGTGTGTGTGTGTGTGTGTGTGCGTATTTAGGCAGCAAATTCTCTTTTAGCCATGTCTGATTAAATAAATCGCAAATATTTTGTTTGTTTATTATTGATAAAAATCCGTCGTATTCTCGGATGTTACACCCCTGAAGATGATCTCGAAAGCAAATTAAAACTGCTTGTGAACATTGAGAATTGAATAATAAAATCAACTTTAAAAGGTAAAGCGCATTTCTTGCATCATTGAATTATAATACGCGAACTATTATCCGTGCGTACGAACAGATTTTATTCAAACGAAGCAGAAATAATGTTTGCAATTGATATAATTTGACGTTCCTCTCTATATTTAATCTTTTCACCTCCAAGCATGGCGATGCCTCCACTGATGCACAGGGGGCTACAGAAGAGAGTAAAATTGTTTAGGCAGGAGGACAGTGAAGAGAAAGACGAACCAGTTACAGGTGGTCTCAGAGAAAGGGCAAGAGAAGGAAGGGAACAGGTGTAAAGACAGTTGTGAAGTTAGAGACAAAGGAAAAGAAGAACATACATAGGGTGATAGAGAGAGAGAAAGAGAGAGAGAGAGTGAAGAGAAAGACGAACCAGTTACGGGGGGTGAAAGAGAAAGGGCAAGAGAAGGAAGGGAACAGGTGTAAAGACAGTTGTGAAGTTAGAGACAAAGGAAAAGAAGAAGATACATAGGGTGATAGAGAGAGAGAAAGAGAGAGAGAGAGAGAGAGAGAGAGTGAAGAGAAAGACGAACCAGTTACGGGGGGTGAAAGAGAAAGGGCAAGAGAAGGAAGGGAACAGGTGTAAAGACAGTTGTGAAGTTAGAGACAAAGGAAAAGAAGAACATACATAGGGTGATAGAGAGAGAGAGAGAGAGAGAGAGAGAGAGAGAGAGATAGAGTGAAGAGAAAGACGAACCAGTTACGGGGGGTGAAAGAGAAAGGGCAAGAGAAGGAAGGGAACAGGTGTAAAGACAGTTGTGAAGTTAGAGACAAAGGAAAAGAAGAACATACATAGGGTGATAGAGAGAGAGAGAGAGAGAGAGAGAGAGAGAGATAGAGTGAAGAGAAAGACGAACCAGTTACGGGGGGTGAAAGAGAAAGGGAAGAAGAAGGAAGGAAGAGAACAGGTGTAAAGACAGTTGTGAAGTTAGAGACAAAGGAAAAGAAGAACATACATAGGGTGATAGAGAGAGAGAAAGAGAGAGAGAGAGAGAGTGAAGAGAAAGACAGAACCAGTTACGGGGGGTGAAAGAGAAAGGGCAAGAGAAGGAAGGGAACAGGTGTAAAGACAGTTGTGAAGTTAGAGACAAAGGAAAAGAAAAAGATACATAGGGTGATAGAGAGAGAGAAAGAGAGAGAGAGAGAGAGTGAAGAGAAAGACGAACCAGTTACGGGGGGTGAAAGAGAAAGGGCAAGAGAAGTATGTGAACACAGGTGTGCAAAAATACTGAAGAGGGAGCCTTGTGCTTGGATATTTGGTAGAAATTTTGAGAAATAGGTTGGTTCGAAAACATTTGAACACCCTTCGTTTTATGTCCACAAAAATATCAACTTATTATTAGGCTCATGGCTGGCTCACTAGTATACAGCGGTACCTAAAAACTCCAACAGTCGGGTCTTATCATATTACTGGTGAACCAATTTCTTTGCTTTTCATTTCTTACCGCCACCATTTTGAAACCAGTCGCCGGTACGACATTACCGCCACCTGTAAATTTGTTCATTATCAAATGTTTTGGCCTTTTTTTAGTGTAATATTATCTTTTACACCTTAAACGTTAGGAATGACAAAAGAAATTTGCAAAAATTTCAATATTTAAACAATTTTTTAGTTTCTCATACAACCTTATAGTAGATTGAAAATGAAGGGTTGATTTACTATAATGAGCATGAGAAACTGACCCCCACAAAATTTGCTTAAATATTGTAATTTTTCAAACTTTTTTTGAGAATCGCAAAGCTTAAGTAACAATAGATAGAACTGCTATGAAAAAAGTAAAAAAAAAATTAAAAAAAAAAAACCAACGAAATTAACATAAACAAAGCGACCCCCACCCAACGAGAGTGGATTGAAAATGGAGGATTGATTTACTTTAACGTTGTATGAGAAACTGACCCCGCCACACACACCAAATTTGTTTAAATATTGTAATTTTTCAAAATTATTTTTGACAATCGGAAAGTTTCAGTGAAAATCGACAGAACTGCGCTGAAAAAAGTACAAAAAAAAATAAATAAAAACAATGAAATTAAAGGTGGTGGTAGACTGTTTCAGGTCCGCCTAGATTCTCCTTTGGAGCCTGTCGAGAACACTGAGATAAACAGCAGGGGAGCCTGACCAGATATGACAACAGTATCTTTAATGGATCTTACTTTTTAAACCGACATTACAATTAAAAGCGTTATTTTTGTGGATATATAAGTAGACGCCTCATTTTTTTTTTAAACAGTGTGTAATATACCTACCGACTTGCGCACCCGAGAAAAGTAAAAAAATACCCCTCAATAAGTTGGAATGCACATCCTCCCTTTGTTCAGCTGTAATGTTTTGTGAGTCCAAACAGAACTCTTGATCAAGAGGTGTCTAATTAAATTACGTTATCAGATCAGAAAACAAAAACAAAACACACAAAAATTGTATTTGTTGGTTTGCTTAAATACATATATATTTGCAGTTTTCTTTCCTATAATGTTTCAGTTTGATTAATTTATATAAGACATAACCATACATCATATATATATATATATATATATATATATATATATATAGATAGATAGATAGATAGATAGATAGATAGATAGATAGATAGATATACTAGCAGTACAGCCCGGCATTGCTCGTGGGTAATGAAAGCTTTAAAACTAATCCATGGTCCTGGGGACTCTTGACTCTTTGGACGTTGGCACGAAAGACTAAAAAGCAATAGTTGTTTCCAGTTAAATCGAAACCGTAGTCTGAAAGAAAAATGAATGGATCTAAGTCAAATTTTGATTTCCTGGTATCGATATTAAATGAGTTTTTTTCCGTCGTAAACTGAATTTTAAAGTCTAAATAAGTCCTCTGAGTAAATGGTATCATGGCTGAGACTAAGAACTACAATTATACCTACTGCCAAACCCGAGGCAAAAACTAAAATAAAAGGGCTGAAAAAAATACAGGCAGATAAACAGACACACACACAAACATCTTGCCTTATATATATATTATATATCGATTTTCTGCACTATTGTAAGAAATGCAACCTTAAAACTTCTGAATATCGTTTCTTATGTCTTTGTCTATGAGTGTATTAAATCTGAATAAAATCGGACCACTCCTTCTATAACCCGATTTTTTCGATTATTGATTTTCGATATTTATCGGGGGTACCTCGACGCAAAATCTAGCTAAGAACACTCGCATGCACTTATAGTACAACTGTGTAAATTTTCAAGAAAATCGCTTCAGCTGTTTCGGAGTCTATAGGTAACGGACACACAAACAAACAGACACACACACACAGAGACAAAGTTCCATTTATAAATAAGTTTATATATATATAGTATGTCAAAAATTCCGACATCTACATTTGTTGAGTGGCCATTTCAGCGAGAAAATTTTCGTTTAATCAACAATGATCGAAAACAAAAATTTATTAATTCAAATACTGTAAAATATTTCTATCCCGGAATAAGCCCAAAAACATATCCACACAGAGGAAGTTAAAAAAAGAAAATGAAACGAGGTGGTATGAAGAAAGAATTTTTTTTTTGTTTAAATTTGTCGGAAAGACACAAGAAAACGTAATAGCAGAAAATTATGCGTCGATATTAGTAGACTTTAAATTACATCTGTATGAAAGAATCAAAAGTTAAAAAATAAACCGTGTCATAAGAATAGAAGTTGTAAGGGGACACGAAAAAAAAAAGTCAAATGGGGTAGACAAGGGGAAATTTAACGAAGAAATAAGATGTAAATAAAAGGTAACGACTGATGACATCTTTCGATGGTAAAAGGAATAAAAATGGTGGAAGTATAAAAGGAGTAGAAAGGAAACAATATATTATATATTATATTCTTCTTCTATTTGCTCTGCCCTTTCAGGACGTAGGCGATCATGGTTCTCCACGTCTCCCTATCCCTGGTGGCTCTTAGTACGTTTTATCCTATTACACGAACAGAAGACTAGCCTAGGCTACTAGTAGGCGTCTCCTCCTAAACCCCATCGCAGTATAAGACATCGGCAATCCTTGGCCGCCGAGGGGTCGTTGATCTTTATGTAACTTATCTGTTTCAGAGTTACGTGTGATAACCGTAATCATACTCCTTTATTCTCCTGTGGTAGACTGGTTACCAGCCAAGGCTATAGAATTCAATGTGTTCTGCTATTTAGCCCATAGATGAACTAATACCTTTCCTATAGGTATTTGCTCGTAAGTGAATGCAAAGAATTCAACTGCAATTCGAACTCTGCGCTCCGTTTACTCATTCTGAGACGATATCTACTGCACTAAAGGCACATCTAGTTACAATTAGGCCTGTTAGAATATAAGCTGGTAAAATTAAACTGATGTTACAAGTGTTATTTTACTTGCCTAGATCCTTAACAGATCTCAAGGAATGAAAGAAAGTATTAACATGAACCTTTATGAAAAATAATAACGTTTTTATTCTTACGAATCGCACGACTCAATACAATTTGTGTATTCTGTAATAAGAATTTTTTTTTTCGGTCTCCTAAAACTTTTGTTGCATAACAAAGCAAAAAAAAATGTGTCTTTTCCACTCAGGACGTAGGCGATCATGTCCATCCGCGTCTCCTTGGCACACTTTCTCCTGTAACAGCACGTAAACCCCGTTCTGTTATCCACCTACTCAGACCCTTCAAATATGTTATCTGCTGCCTTCCTCTGTCTCTCCCTCGCCTGTTAGTGTCAGGTTCTCCAAGACCTGCTCCTTCATTGCATGTCACAGGAAATTCAGTCGTCTCTTCCTGATGCTGAATATTAAACACGGGCGAGGGACACATTTTGGAACAAAAGTGTCTCCTTAATGCTAACAGTCGCCGGATGACGGTCAGGTGACACCTGTTGCAATGTCGATCCATACCGAGCGAGGAGTTGTTTCCTATGAAAGCAACCCCTTCACGCTGTTGGGGGTTCGTATATTTATTGTGAAAAGCCATGACTAAGTGGGGAGCAGATAGTGGAGTGGTATCCCGTTCCTTTGTCCACAGTGATTTATGAGACACCACCTGTATTTAGCTGGCCGTTGACTCCTTAATAGTTCTTCCGCCCTTTGTAGGTTTAATTTTTATCCTACCGAGCTGCTGACATCTTGTTAAAAAATAAAATAAAATAAAAATATGCACGTTAGTTAAAAAATAAAGTTTCCAAGTACTAAACATTATTGTTAATTAATACAAGAATCTTGGTACCACATGCTGCTGAAGTAGCCTTTTGTAAATCTCCGCATTGATATTGCCATGCATGCAGATGATAGGGCTAACTCCTGCAGATGAAACCATTCCCCACACAATTACACTGCCACCACCAAACTTAACGGTTTTCTTAACACATTGAGAAGACAGACTTTCACCTGTTCTCCGGCTTCGGTATGTATTACCCTCAGAACCAAATCTAGTAAACTTGGACTCGTCACCCAAGTGAATTGTATCCCATTGTGCGTCAGTCTAAAACAACATGTTCTCTCGCATACGCCAAGCGTGCCCTTTGGTTTTGCTTTAAAATGGGAGGTTTCGAAGCTAGAATACGGGCATGCAATCCTGCATTTTTTAACCTGCGAGCAACCGTTTTCCTTGAGATCATATTATCTGTGTCTTCATTAAATTTACGGGCAATTGATGTTGCAGTTTCAAAACAGTATTTATTTTCAAAACAGTATATATTCTAAGAATTATTCGATTTTTTCTTTGCGATGTTTTTGGAGGTCTGCCAGTTTTTGGTTTTGCATCTAACGTTTTATCGGTTTTATACTTGCTAATTACACGATGAACGAGATTTCCCACCTGAAACTATTCTGCACATATACAAATCTAACATCCGCCCGTGTATTGAATATTGCTGCCATATCTGGTCGGGTGCCCCTGCTGCTCTCCTTGGGCTTCTTGACAAAATACAAAGGAGGATCTGTAACGTGGTTGATACTGACTTGGCAGACCGGCTGCAGCCGCTCTCACACCGGCGTGATGTAGCTTCCCTGTGCCTCTTCTACAAGTACTTTCATGGCTTCTGCTCCGATGAGCTTAGATCACTGGTGCCGCCTAAGCACGGATTTACACGAGATACTAGATTAGCAACTAGGTCCCACCCTTTTACTGTTAAACAAATAAGATGTAACCGTAAATTCTACTCCAACAGCTTCTTTTCTCGCGCTTCCCGCCTGTGGAACTCCCTTCCACAAGTCTGCTTTCCCGACAGTTACAATCTCCAGGTGTTTAAATGTAGGGTCAATAGACACCTTCTATCACACTAACTCCCAACTATTCTCACATCACTCTCATCTACCCAACCCTCATTCTCGGTATCCTCACCCGCCTATCACCCACCCTCTGTTATTTCCTATATTTAATCAGCCTTTCTCCACTCTACGTAGCCCCCTGCACAGTAGTGGCAGTGACATGCCTTGCTCGGGGTGAAACGCTTATAAAAAAAAAAAAAGAAAAATTTTTTAGACCTATGAACAATATCAGAAATTTCTGAAATTGACTTTTTTCTTGATAGCGATAATGAGTTTTTTTTCCTTCTTGTATTAAGTAATACAAGAATGATAATGAATTTTGATTAGGAATATATACCCTATGTTAGCCTGACTGTTATTTAACACTATTACGGGAAATAATGACTGGTGTGAACACAGAAACAGCTCTTAAAATCAAAAACAAAAGATTTAAATTGCATATTAATTCTGGCTGTTGCGTCATTTTATTGAATTTAATGCAAACTGAAGTAGTTTTATTTTTTGTCATAGAGCATTATAATGTACATTTCGAGACATGATCGCCCAAAGCGTGAATCACGTATAGCAATTAACTAACTGAATATAATAGTTGGAATCATGATTAAGGCTTCTACTGGTCATAAAATGGGGGATCGGTTTTCTATTGTCATCAAGCAATTAACCGTTCCCCCACTAAGCACTACGTAATAATATAATACATCTCTTCTCCCTCTATGAGTCAAATAACAGGACAGATTGGTTCTTTAGCCCTGGATGGCAACCAGTCTACCGCAGAAATTAATGGCAACATACTGCGGGATATTCATCTGACCAGTCATTAATATCTCTTTCGAGACATGATCGTCCAATGCGTGGAACACGTATGGCACTTAACTGACTGAATATAATAGTTGGAATCATGGTTAAGGCTTCTACTAGTCATAAAGAGAGGGATCGGTTTTCTATTGTTATGAAGTGGTAAACTGATCCACCACTAATTACTAAGTAATGATAGAATACATCTCTTCTCCCTCTAGCTATGAGTCAAATAGCAGGACAGATTGGGTTCTATAGCAACCAGACTACCGCAGAATGCAATGGCAACCTACTGCAGGATAATCTTCTGCCCAGTAAGTCATGTCTCTTTTCAGACATGATCGTCCAAGCGCTCATCACGTATGACACTTAACTGACTGACTGTATAAAATGACCCTGTTACTTTTATTTAGTTCGTGGGGGTAATTCTTAAAATTTGAACAATGGCAGAAATAATAATTTTTTTCTCAAATTTATAAATAGGAATTATTGACTGTTTCTGGCAATACAAAATCGTTGATTATTGATCTTTAAATTTAAAGATGCATCGGCCCAGATAAAAAAAAAATGCGGAATGGCTTATAAAATTAAGCATCCTCCTCAGTTGATCAATAAATGAAAATAAGAACGAAGGATTGCCATAGGCGCCATATTGCGTTTGTTCAATATTTATCTTTCTCGGCAGATACCAATAATTTCGGCGATGAACTATTTTCGTAAATGGACAAAAAAAAAAAAAAATAGACATTATCCCATTGATTTTATCTGTCTGTTTGTTCTACAATGTTTTCAGTTATCGATTTCATAGACATCTGTATATGCCTATATCTGTCTCTAATATTGATCTTATTTTTCAATAAACCTATGTCTACATTTCTAGTAGCACAGTTTGCATTATTGTGTGCCGTTGCTGAAAATATCTCGGCCCGATTTTTTTCTAACGAAATTCTCCGTTTGTCGAACAGAAACTGTAAGAAGTTCATTTGTACACCTCTTGTATAACTGACTAGCAGTATAGCCCGGAGTTACTCGGGTGGAATGAAAGCTTTAAAACTAATCCATGGTCCTGGAGCTCAGACTCTTTGGACGTTGGCACGAAAGACTAAAAAGCAATAGACGTTTCCAGTTAAAGTGAAACCGTAGACTGAAAGAAAAATGAATGGATGTAAGTCAAATTTTAATTTCCTGATATCGATATCAAATAAGATTTTTATTCGTAAACTGAATTTTGAAGGCTAAATAAGTCCTCTGAGTAAATGGTATCATGGCTGAGACTAAGAACTACAATTATACCTACTTAGAGCCGAACCCGAGGCAAAAACTAAAATAAAAGGGCTGAAAAAATACAGACATACAGGCAGATAAACAGACACACACACAAACATCTTACCTTTTATATATATATATATATATTATCAATTTTCTGCAACCTTGAAACTTCGGAATATCATTTCTTATGTCTTTGTCTATGAGTGTATCAAATTTGATTAAAATCGGACCACTCCTTCTATAACCCGATTTTTTCGATTATCGATTTTCGATATTTATCGGGGGTACCTCGACACAAAACCAAGCTAAGAACACTCGCAGACGTTTATAGTAAAACTGTGTAAATTTTCAAGAAAATCAGTTCAGCTGTTTTGGAGTCTATAGGTAACGGACACACACACAGACACACGCACACAGAGACAATGTTCCATTTATAAATAAGTTTAGCTAACGATGGTCTTTATTCATGGCCAGCTTCATGGTGGAAATTCCAAAAGTCCTTTCCCGTGCCAATGCACGCATTCATTTGCTTAGGTCTTCCTTCACTTTCTTCTCTACTGTTGAATGAATTCTGGGAGACTGAGGCAACTGGAATGTGTAATGTGTTCTTTCTTACAAGTTATAGCCTCGTAGTCTCCGTTGAACTCTTCATTTCAGGTCTAATTGTTTACCCGGTGTTCAAAGACCATAGAACAGCTGTCATTATTGCGGTATTTTGATGCCTGACAAAATCATTATGATGCAGGTGACCTTTACCAATACGCAGCTGCCTTTCACTCGTTCATGTCAGTTAACTTTGATAACTGTAAAATTGTCGTGAAGAGGTTTCACAATAGTTTCCTGTTTACAGATATTCAAAACATATCTGGTAAAAATACAAACGTTAGTCTATGACAAACTTAACCTGAACACACTCTCTCTCTCTCTCTCTCTCTCTTTCTCTTTCTCTCTCTTTCTCTCCATATCTAAACTTATTTATAAATGGGAATTTGTCTGTGTGTATGTGTGTGTCTGTGTGTGTGTGTGTGTCCGTTACCTATAGACTCCGAAACGGCTGAGCCGAATTTCTTGAAAATTTACACAGTTGTACTATAAGCGTCTGCGAGTGTTCTTAGCTAGGTTTTGTGTCGAGGTACCCCCGATAAATATCGAAAATTGATAATCGAAAAAAATCATCTGTATGTCTATATATTTTTTACCCTTTTATTTTAGTTTTTGCTTCGGGTATAATTGTAGTTCTTAGTCTCAGCCATGATACCATTTACTCAGAGGACTTATTTAGACTTCAAAATTCAGTTTACGACGAAAAAAACTTATTTGATATCGATACCAGGAAATCAAAATTTGACTTATATCCATTCATTTTTCTTTCAGTCTACGGTTTCGCTTTAAGTGGAAACAGCTATTACTTTTTAGTCATTCGTGCCAACGTCCAAAAAGTCCAAAAAGTTTGAGTTCCAGGACCATGGATTAGTTTTAAAGCTTTCATTACACCCGAGCAACGCCGGGCTATACTGCTAGTATATATATATAGTAGCGGCCATAATATAAGGAACGGAAACAACAAAGACATAAATATGTGTATTACTTAAAAAGTAATGCATGATTAGCATTGAATTTTTTACCGAATAAAGATTAGGGTGTAATGCATAAATATTATACATAGTTACAAAAATTTGCATGATAGTTTTCTAAAAATAAAGATTAAATGGAACAAAGGAAATAAGCTAGTGGAAAAAAGTTAAGGAACGATCTTGTTAATACTTGATTGTATACAAAATCTCAACAAAATTTTATATTTGGTAAACATCACCTTATTTTCAATGACTTCTCTGCATCGTCGACCACATGATCTAGTTAATTCTTTTGCAAAAATCAGCAGTAATTCCCTCTCATTTCTCTTTCAATAACTCCCATAGGTGATCCTGGTTTTGGGGGTTTTCTTTACTCAGCCCTTTCTCCAATTATCTTCCAAATATTTTCTATTGGATTCAGGTCGGGGCTATGGGCTGGCCACTTCATTAGGGTTATTCCTTCTTCTTCAAATAAAGACATAACCTTCTGAGCCTTGTGGTAAGGTGCGTTGTCCTGCATGAAAATAGGAGTCTCATAAACATTACGGTGTAATCTTGGTACCACATGAAGCCTTTTGTAAATGTCAGCATTGATATTGCTATGTCCGCGGATGATAGGGCCAACTCCTGCAGATTAAATCATTCCCCACACCATCACACTGCCGCCACCAAACTTACCGGGTTTTCTTGACATATTGAGAAGACAGGCTTTCACCTGGTCTACGGTGTAAGTAAGTTTTGTCCTCAGAACCAAATATAGTAAAATTGAACTCGTCACTGAAATGAACTGTATCCCATTGTGCGTCAGTCCATACATGTTCCCTCGCATACTCCAGGTGTGCCCTTTGAAATGAGAGGCTTCGAAGCTGGAATACGGGCATGCAATCCCGCATTTTCTAAACCTGCGAGCAACCGTTTTCCTTGAGATCATATTATCTGTGTCTTCATTAAATTTGCAGGCAACTGATGTAGCAGTTCCAAAACAGTTGTTTTGTAGATATTCTAAGAATTCTTCGATTTTCTCTTTGCGATGTTTTTGGAGGTCTGCCAGTTTTTGGTTTTGCATCTAACGTTTTATCGGTTTTATACCTGCTAATTACACGATGAACGACACTTTTAGACCTATGAACAATATCAGAAATTTCTGAAAATAATTTTTTTTTTTGACAGATAGCGATAATGACTTTATTTCTTCTAAAGAGAGCGTTTCGGGTGTAGAATTTGTCATATTGCTTAAAAGTAAAGTCCTAATGATAAATTAACTTTTTCTTATTGTTGAAATAACCTCGAGTTTTTAGCTATCAAAAGTTTATGCAAATTGTTAACATCGTTCCTTAACTTTTGTCCAGTACCATATTTCCTTTTTTCAATTCAATTCAATATATATTAAAAAATAAAAATTATTAAATAAAATCTTGTAACTTTTTATAAGATTTATGCATTACACCCGAATCTTTATTCAGTAAAACTTTCATTGCTAATCATGCATTACTTTTTAAGTAATACACATATTTATGTCCGTGTGATTTCCCTTCCTTATATTATGGCCGCTACTGTATATGAGAAACAATTCACATTATAAGACTGTGCTGCGAATGACAAATTAATAATAATAATAATAATAATAATAATAATAATAATAATAATAATAATATATATATATAAATATATATATATATATATATATATATATATATACGTTTTATTGCAAATTGCTCGATATCGGAGTGAAGATAATTAATAAGCACAGAATTTGTAACGATAGCTGAGCAGGTTCTAACCGACTTCAAAGTTTTGTGAGGACGCCGTTAGTGAGTTCTCATACGTAAAGGATAATATATATATATATATATATATATGAATATGGAATGAAGACAATAATTGCAACGTTCAAAACATTAATTTAAAAAGTGCTGAATATAAAAATAAATATTACTTTACAAAATGGAAAAACTACTACAAAATTGTACATTTTGTTTCGACATTACAATAACAATGTTTCATCAGGTAGATAATAATGATGCTAATTAACATTTAATATATATATATATATATATATATATATATATATATATATATAAATTTTAAACATATATTGTTAAATATAAGAGACAATGAAGGTCTATTATGTTTAATCATGAGCCGTTCTAAATAGAGTATTTTGGATTTAATGTAATTAAACCAAATTACGATGTTTAGAACGGCTCTATTCATTGGCTGTTATATTTAACAGTATATGTTTAGAAAATTATGTAGTGCCTCGTTACACTATATATATATATATATATATACATTCTAAAAATACGCTTATAAAATACACAAAACCAAAATCACACAGATTTCATAATACTACCTTCCCACACCTTTTCATATGAACTCTAACAAATTAAGTTTCCAAAACACCAGATTTTTTACCACCATCTCCAAAACTATTGATGATATCATCAGATCAAAAAAGACACCAAACATCAATTTGAATGCCGGGATTTACAAAATGCAGTGTCTACAGAGCAATAACCTACACATTAGGGAAAAATGACGAAATCTAAAAGCGTGGTTTTACGAACATAAAAGAGACCTACGCTTGGACATACGTTCCAACTCTCTTTTATTACCTCGAAATAAGACAGGACACATGTTTGATTTCTCAAATGACATTTTATTCAAAAAAGAATATTACGGTTTAAGGAGATAGGGCTATATATATATATATATATATATATATATATATATATATATATATATATTCTAAACATAAACTGTTAAATATAACAGACAATGAATGTCTATCATGTTTAATCATGAGCCGCTCTAAACATCGTATTTTGGCTTAAATTTCAGGTGAAATTAAAGCCAAAATATGACGTTTAAAACGGCTCATGATTAAACATAATAAACATTCATTGTCTGTTATATTTAACAGTATATGTTTAGAAAATTATCTGCTGCCTCGATACACTATATATATGTACCAAAAAGCATGCTTATAAAATACACAAAACCAAAATCACACGGATTTCATCATACTATCTTCCAACATCTTTTCATTAGAACTCTCTAACAAATTAACATTCCCAAAAACCAGAATTTTTACCACCATCTCCAAAACTGTTGATGATATCATCAGATCAAAAAAGACACCAAACATCAATTTGAATGCCGGGATTTACAAAATTCAGTGTCTGCATTGCAACAACGTATACGTATTAGGGAAACATGACGAAATCTAAAAGAACGGATTTACGAACATAAAAGAGACTTACGTTTGGACAAACGTTGCAACTCTCTTGTATTACATCGAAATAAAACAGGTCACAATTTTGATTTCTCAAATAACAGTTTAGTTAAAAAAGAGCATAATGCTTTACGGAGGAAGTGCTTTGAATATATATATATATATATATTCTAAACATATACTTTTAAATATAACAGACAATGAATGTCTATAATATTTAATCATGAGCCGTTCAAACATCGTATTTTGACTTTAATTTCAGATGAAAATAAAGACAAAAATTCTCCAACATTTAGATATTTTTTATAATGCTGATTCTAAGCTTTCGGTTCACATTAGCCATCTTCAGAGTGATTACAGGGACGTTAACATAAAAAAATGCGCCATCGAAGATGATTTTATCTTATAATGACATAAAACATTGCAATACAACGATAACAGTCACCGAATGGCAGACGGAGTTCGTAAATTTTTATAATGCGGTCCTATAACATCATTGTGTTAGCGACTAAAATCTGACTAAAGTTACCTACATGGTTATGTTTTTCTAAAAAATATTGTTTAAACGAGCTATGATGAGAAAGGTGGCAGGTAAGTCTACTAGAGTGCGTGGTTGTTGTAAAATCAATATATGTAGTGGATTTATTATTAGTACCAGAGATACAGTTTCGTTTCACCTTAAATTAAAGCCCAAAATACGATGTTTAAAACGGCTCATGATTAAACATAATAGACATTCAGTCTGTTATATTTAACAATATATATATGCATTCACTGCCATATTGAAGAACTGACATCACGTAGCAATCCAGTACTCTCTTCTTTGTTTCTAGCGAAATTGTCCTGTTTCTTAATACTTTACTCAACTTCTGGAATGCATCCTTGTGCTTTTGGGTCTCAAGAATATAAATGTATAAAAACAGCTGTGACCACAACATGAGGGGCCAGTTTATATACTTATTGAAATATGGAATTGATCCCCCACTTTATATCCAGTATGCTTCTGTAGAACCACATTTCCGCTTCTTCAAGTTTGGTCCTCATTTTCGATGATATTGTCCAGCATTCACTGCCGTATTGAAGAACTGACATCACATAGCAATCCAGTACTCTCTTCATTATTTTAAGCGAAAATTGTCCTGTTTCTTAATACTTTGCTCAACTTCTGGAATGTATCCTTGTGCTTTTGGATTTCAGGAATATAAATGTATAAAACAGCTGTGATCACAAAATGAGGGGTCAGTTTATATATTGATTGTAATATGGAATTGATCCCCCACTTTATATCCAGTATGCTTCTGTAGAACCACATTTCAGTTGTTTCAAGTTTTTCCTTCATCTTTGATGATATTGTCCATCATTCACTGCCTTATTGAAGAACTGATATCACATAGCAATCCAGCACTCTCTTTGTTTCTAGCGAAATTGTCCTGTTTCTTAATACTTTGCTCAACTTCTGGAACGCGTTCTTTTATTGATAGATTTTCATTTAATATCATAATTCTGTTTCTACATGGTTGTTCGTGCAATGGAAGATAAAACCATTTCCGTAAGATTTATTAACTTCTAAATATTACTAAGTTGTAATTCGAGCTGAGTTTGAATTCTCGGGACAACATACATGATTGTTATATTGATCACCGCCCCGAGCAAAGAATTTGTGTTTTTCTCTTTCCTTTAAAATCTTCCAATAGTAAAAACTTTATATCTGATTGAAAGCATTTAAATATTGGTTTTTACATTTCTTTTTAATCGTATCAATCCAGGTAAGGCGATAACGCCACTGATGTGCAGGGGGTTACATAAGAGTAAAAGATTAGGGGGCTGCATAAGAGCAAAAGGATTAGGGAGCTACATAAGAGTAAAAAGATTAGGGGGCTACATTAGAGTAAAAAGATTAGGGGGCAGCATAAGATTAAAAGGATTAGGGTTCTACATAAAAGTAAAAAGATTAAGGGGCTACATAGGAGTAAAAAGATTAGGGGGCTACATAAGAGTAAAAAGATTCAAGGGCTACATAAGAGCAAAAAGATTCGGGGGCAGCATAAGATTAAAATGATTAGGGGTCTACATAAAAGTAAAAAGATTAGGGGGCTACATAAGAGTAAAAAGATTAAGGGGCTACATAAGAGTAAAAAGATTAGGGGGGTACATAAGAGTAAAAAGATTAGGGGGCTACATAAGAGTAAAAAGATTAAGTGGCTACATAAGAGCAAAAAGATTAGGGGGCAGCATAAGATTAAAAGGATTAGGGGTCTACATAAAAGTAAAAAGATTAGGGGGCTACATAAGAGTAAAAAGATTAGGGGGCAGCATAAGATTAAAAGGATTAGGGGTCTACATAAAAGTAAAAAGATTAGGGGGCTACATAAGAGTAAAAAGATTAGGGGGCAGCATAAGATTAAAAGGATTAGGGGTCTACATAAAAGTAAAAAGATTAGGGGGCTACATAAGAGCAAAAAGATTAGGGGGCAGCATAAGATTAAAAGGATTAGGGGTCTACATAAAAGTAAAAAGATTAGGGGGCTACATAAGAGTAAAAAGATTAAGGGGCTACATAAGAGTAAAAAGATTAGGGGGCTACATAAGTGTAAAAGGATTATAGGGTTACATAAGTGTAAAAAGATTAGGGGGCTACATAAGAGTAAAAAGATTAAGGTGCTACGTAAGATTAAAAAGATTAGGGGGCTACATAAGAGTAAAAAGATTAGGGAGCTACATAAGAGTAAAAAGATTAGGGGGCTACATAATAGTAAAAAGATTAGGGGGCTACATAATAGTAAAAAGATTAAGGTGCTACGTAAGAGTAAAAAGATTAGTGGGCTGCATAAGAGTAAAAAGGATTAGGGGGCTACATAAGTGTAAAAAGAATAGGGTTCTACATAAGAGCAAAAGTATTAGGGGGCTAAATATGAGTAAAAGGATTAGGGGGCTACATAAGAGTAAAAAGATTAGGGGCTACGTAAGAGTAAAATTATTAGGAGGCTACATAAGAGTAAAAAGTTTAGGGGGCTACATAAGAGCAAAATAACAAGATAGGAGGAGGGTGAATAGAAAGTCGAACCAGTTAGATATGGGCAAGAGAAGGATGGGAATTCAGGAGTAATGACAATTTCAAAGGTGGAGAGAAAGGAAAGAATATACAGGGTGGTGAAGAAAGAACTTGAGTCAAGTGGTTAAAACATGTGTATTGACATTGCAATTAAATTCCTGGTGGTTGTAGTCGTCAGGAAAGCAAGAATATGGAAGCGAGTTCCACAGGCGGGAAGTGCGAGGAAAGAAGCTGAAGGTGTAGAATTGTCGTCTGCATTTGGTTTATCTAACTGTGAATGGGTGGGACCCAGTTGCAAATCTGGTTGCACGAGTAAACACCTGTTGCAGGAGAACCAGTGACTTAAGTTCGGTAAAGCAGAAGCCATGAAAGTATTTATAAAACAGACAGAGGGAAGACACATCGCGTTAGTGGGGAAGTGGCTGAAGTCGAGCTGCCAAGTCGGTACATATCACATTACTGATTCTCCTTTGGATCCTGTCAAGATCAACGGATGATATTGAGAAAAGCCATTATTTTTCCCGATGAAGTAATTTCTATAACAACAGAGATAATGTCAAAACTATGCAGCCACACACTTAAGCCGAAGCCCGTTTTCATCATCTCAATGTAGACTTTGTCTTTGGGAAATAAAATGTTTTCTCTGACGGTGATGATTCAAAATGGAATTCTTCGTTTTTTATGAGGTCGAGTTAAGGCGTTTATATTTTTCTTTATTTCATTTTTTCTTTTTTACTGTATTTTTCTCATTGAAACCAAGTAGCCACTTTGATATGTCTTTTCTGTACTCGCACGCTATCAAAATCGAATTGTTCAATATTCGTGAGGTATGGGTAGAGAGTTTTTTTTCTTTCTTTCTTTCTTTCTTTCTTTCTTTCTTTCTTTCTTCATTATTGTTTACCTTATTTTTCTCGCTGAAACCAAGTAGCTTCTCTGATAAGTCTTTTCTGTATTTCCATTTTATCAAAATGGAATTGGCCAATATTCATGAGGTATGGTTAGGCATCTATTTTTTTATCTTTTAAACAAACTAATCTTTCTTTCTTTCTTTTTTCTTTCTTTCTTTTATTTTCACTGAAACCAAGTAGCTTCTCTGAAAGGTCTATTCTGTAATTGCACTCTATCAAAATAGAATTTCCTATTATTCATGAGGTATCGGTAGGGCGTCTATTTTTCTTTTTTCTTTTTCCCTTTATTTATTTACTTATTTATTTATTACTTTATGTTTCTCACTGAAACCAAGTAGCTTTTCTGATAAGTCTTTTTTTGTATTTCTACGTTATGAAAATAAAATCTTTCAATATTCATGGATTTAGCCAATATTCATGAGGTATAATTTGTTATTATTTATTTTTTACCTAACATTATTTTTAATTTATTTATTTATTTTTCTCACTTAAACTAGGTAGCCTCTCTGATAAGTCTTTTCTGTACTTCCATTTTATCAAAATGGAATTGGCCATTATTCATGAGGTATGGTTGGGCATCTATTTATTAATCTTTTACCTAACATATTCTTTCTTTCTTTCTTTTTACTTTCCGTCTTTCTTTATTTCTTTCTTTCTTTCTTTCTTTCTTTCTTTCTTTCTTTATTTATTTCTTTCTTTATTTTTTTCACTGAAACCGAGTAGCCTCTCTGGAAGGTCTTTTCTGTCATTGCACTCTATCAAAATAGAATTTCCTATTATTCATGAGGTATCGGTAGGGCGTCTATTTTTCTTTTTTTTTTTTTTTTTCGTTTTCCCTGTATTTATTTGTTTTACTTTATTTTTCTCACTGAAACCAAGCAGCTTCTCTGATAAGTCTTTTCTGTATCTTTACGCTATGAAAATAAAATCTTTCAATATTCATGGATTTGGCCATTATTCATGAGGTATGGTTTGGTATCTATGTTTTTATTATTTTGCCTAACATTTTTTTAATTTATTTATTTATTTATTTTTCTCACTTAAACCAGGTAGCCTCTCTGATAAGACTTTTTTGTACTTCCATTTTATCAAAATGGAATTGGCCATTATTCATGAGGTATGGTTAAGCATCTATTTTTTAATCTTTTACCTAACATATTCTTTCTTTCTTTCTTTTTACTTTCCGTCTTTCTTTATTTATTTATTTATTTTTTCACTGAAACCAAGTAGCTTCTCTGAAAGGTCTATTCTGTTATTGCACTCTATCAAAATAGAATTTCCTATTATTCATGAGGTATCGGTAGGTCGTCTATTTTTCTTTTTCCCTGTATTTATTTATTTATTTATTTATTACTTTATTTTTCGCACTGAAACCAAGTAGTTTCCCTGATGAGTCTTTTCTGTATCTTTGCGATAAGAAAATAAAATCTTGAGATATAGGTCCGTCAGTCAGTTAAGTGCCATACGTAATACACGTTTGGGTGATCATGTCTCGAAAGAGACATGACTGACTGGGCAGAAGATTATCCCGCAGTAGGTTGCCATTGCTTTCTGCGATAGACTGGTTGCCGACCAAGGCTATAGAACACCAATCTGTCCTGTTATTTAACCCATAACTGGAAGGAATAGACGGATTAATACCTTTCCCAAGGGTATTTGCGCGTAAGTGAATGCAATAAATTCGGCTGGAATTCGAACTCGGTTCCCCGATTTCTCGTTCCGAGCCGATATCCAATGCACCACAACGCACATCCTCTATAGGAGATATAGGTAGAGAGTGTAATTTTTTTTCTTTCTTTCTTTGTTCCTTCTCTCTCTTTTCCTTTTTCTCACTGAAGCCACATAGCCAATTTGAGATATCGTTTCCGTATTTCCACACTATCAAAATCTTTTGTTTTTTCGTTTTCTTTCTTTCTTTCTTTCTTTTCTTTCTTCATTTATTTATTGATTTTTCTAATTGAAACCAACTAATCTCTCTGATATTTCTTTTCTGTATTTCTACGTTGTCCATTACTCATGAGGTATCTGTAGTGTGTCTATTTTTTTCTATTTTCTTCCTTTCTTTTTTCATATATGTTTAATTTTTCTAATTGAAACCAAGTAGCCTTTCTGATATGTCTTTTCTGTATTTCCACACCATCAAAACGGAATTGTCATTATTCATGAGTTATGGGCAGAGCGACTATTTTTCGTTTCTCTTTCTTTCTGTCTTTCTTTTTTCTTTTTATTGCTGAAACCAAGTAGCCTGTCTGATAAGTAATTTCTGAATTTCCACGCCATCAAAACGGAATTGTCTATTATTCTTAAGTTATGGATAAGGCATTGATTTTTCTTTTTTCCTTTCTTTCTTAGGTTATTTTTCTCACTGAAAACAAGTAGCCTCTCTGATTTTCTTTCCCGCCTTTCTACACTATAGATAAGTAATGCATATTACTGGATCGTTTTTTTCTTTCTTTGTTTTTCGTCCTTGCTTTCATTATTTGTTTCCATCATAAATTTATTTTCTCAGTGAAACCAAATAGAGTGTTTGATAAGATTTTCCTTTCTTTCCACGCAATCAATATAGAATAGTTCATTATTTATGAGCTAATAGCAAATCGTAACGCACAAAGAAACAAATGAAGGAAGCAGCAGATAATTTTCGACTTAAGAAATCTGGCACAGTATTGCGACTACGATCTTAAACTAACGAATAGTCAACGAAACAATGGCAAAAGCAATCGTTTCGCGTTCAGCGTTCTCCAAGAGAGGAAGAAATCATCGGCTTGCCTTTACGTCTAGGTAAGAAAAGAGAAAATGAAAGAAAATAATAAAAAAAAGCGTTCGAAAATATTGACACATTTAAATGCTACTTAGTTTAAGACTGGTGCATTTATTGTTACTGGTTGGAGCTGGCCATATTTATTTAATTTTTCTAAATTTTTGTTTGTACCTTCACTTTCCTATTTTGTTTTGTTAGTTGTGTACTCGAGTAAATAAGATTTCGGTCGAAGCAGAGATCCAGTAATTGGCTGGCAGCGTCGTTCTGCCTTCAGATAGATGATTTCTTTTCTGACAGTTCCGCGCTTAATGAACTGATTCTTAAGCAGCGTGTAAAAGTTTGCTATAAAGTGATGCGTAGGTTCTTCGATTGAAAACATTTTCTTGTTTTTATATTAACATCGATTTCGGTTTTATTTACTTTTCGGCTGATTTAGATTCTGAAAACTATATATATATATATATATATATATATATATATATATATATATGGGAGGCGGGCTTATACGGACTTTGTTCTTTCGATATTTAGAGATATTTATTACAATTTTTTTTCTCATGATCTAATTTTTTTTCGTTTCTTTCATCTTTTTCATTCTTACTGATTGAAAATTTCTCTATCCTCTCTCATTCGATGATTTTTTCAAAATTTTTCTTATTTCGTTCGTTATGCTTTGTTTTTTCATTCTTTTTGTTTCATATCCTTGTAATTTCTTTCTTTTTCATATTTTCATTCTTTGCTTTATTCTTTTTTACTCGTTTGCAATTCGTTCGTTATTCATTGCTTTTATTTATTCGTTTTTATCCTTTTCTCTTTCTCTGCATTTGGTTTGCCTTTTTAAAATGTCCATTCCATTTATTCTTCTTTATTTCTTCTTTCATTCATTCTTTTTCTTTCTATATCTTATTTTAATTTATTTTTTCTTTCTTTCTCCACTATATTGCTTTCCTTCTTTAACGACCGTATGCTCTTTCTTTCCTTCCTTCCTTCTTTCTTTCTTTCTTTCTTTCTTTCTTTCTTTCTTTCTTTCTTCCGTTCATCATCTTTTTTACGTTCTATTTTTCTTCTTTCTTTTGTTCTTTCATTCTTACTCTCTTTCATTACCATATATTTACTTTCTTTAAACCTCATATGATTTTCTTTCTTTTTATTTTCATTTCGTTCTTTATTCTTTCTTTCTTCCTTTCTTACTTTCATTCATTCTTTCTTTCTTTCTTTCTTTCTTTTCTTTCTTCCGTTCATACTTCATCTTTTTTACGTTCTTTTTTCTATTTTCTTTTCTTTTTCATTCTTTCTCTTTTTCATTACCATATATTTACTTTCTTTAAACCTCATATGATTTTCTTTCTTTTTATTTTCCTTTCGTTCATTCATTCATTCATTCATTCATTCATTCATTCATTCTTTCTTTCTTTCTTCCTTTCTTTTTCTTTCTTCCGTTCATACTTCATCTTTTTTACGTTCTTTTTTCGTCTTTCTTTTGTTCTTTCATTCTTTCTCTCTTTCATTAACATATATTTACTTTCTTTAAAACTTATATGATTTTCTTTCTTTTTATTTTCCTTTCGTTCTTTCTTTCATTCATTCTTTCTTTCTTTATTCTTTCTTTTTCTTTCTACCGTTCATACTTCATCTTTTTACGTTCTTTTTTCTTCTTTCTTTTGTTCTTTCATTCTTTCTCTCTTTCATTACCATATATTTACTTTTTTAAACCTCATATGATTTTCTTTCTTTTTATTTTCCTTTCGTTCTTTCATTCATTCATTCATTCATTCTTTCTTTCTTTCTTTTTCTTTCTTCCGTTCATACTTCATATTTTTTACGTTCTTTTTTTCCTCTTTCTTATGTTCTTTCATTCTATCTCTCTTTCATTACCATATATTTACTTTCTTTAAAACTAATATGATTTTCTTTCTTTTTATTTTCCTTTCTTTCATTCTTTCATTCTTTCATTCATTCTTTCTTTCTTTCTTTCTTCCTTTTTCTTTGTTCCGTTCATACGTCATCTTTTTTACGTTCTTTTTTTTTTCTTTTGTTCTTTCATTCTTTCTCTTTTTCATTACTATATATTTACTTTCTTTAAACCTTATATGATTTTCTTTCTTTTTATTTTCCTTTCGTTCTTTCTTTCATTCATTCATTCATTCATTCTTTCTTTCTTTCTTTCTTTCATTCATTCTTTTTCTTTCTTCCGTTCATACTTCATCTTTTTTAGGTTCTTTTTTTTTCTTCCTTCTTTTGTTCTTTCATTCTTTCTCTCTTTCATTAACATATATTTACTTTCTTTAAACCTCATATGATTTTCTTTCTTTTTATTTTCCTTTCGTTCTTTCTTTCTTTCTTTCTTTCTTTCATTCTTTCTTTCTTTCTTTTTCTTTCTTCCGTTCATACTTCATATTTTTTACGTTCTTTTTTTCTTCTTTCTTTTGTTCTTTCATTCTTTCTCTCTTTCATTAACATATATTTACTTTCTTTAAACCTTATATGATTTTTTTCTTTTTATTTTCCTTTCGTTCTTTCTTTCTGTCTTTCATTCATTCTTTCTTTCTTTCTTTCCTTCTTTCTTTTTCTTTCTTCCGTTCATACTTCATCTTTTTTACGTTTTTTCTTCTTTCTTTTGTTCTTTCATTCTTTCTCTTTTTCATTACCATATATTTACTTTCTTTAAACCTCATATGATTTTCTTTCTTTTTATTTTATTTCGTTCTTTCTTTCTTTCATTCATTCTTTCTTTTTTTTTCTTTCTTCCTTTCATACTTCATCTTTCGTACGTTCTTTTTCTCTTCTTTCTTTTGTTCTTTCATTTTTTCTCTCTTTCATTACCATATATTTACATTCTTTAAACCTCATATGATATTCTTTCTTTTTATTTTCCTTTCGTTCTTTCATTCATTCATTCATTCATTCATTCATTCTTTCTTTCTTTCTTTCTTTCTTTAGCCTATCTCTCATTCCATTATCTTGATTCCTTCAATCAAATCTTTTTTTCAGTTTTTTTTCTTTTCACTCACACATTTTCTTTCACTTTTCATAAAAGCTTCATCATTATCATTCATTTTATACATTTGCTATTTTTATTCATTCAATTATTTTCATTCAATTCATTCAATTGATATTTAATTATTTTCTTTTGTCATTCCTTCTATTAATTACTTATTCTTTCATTCTTTTCTGTCTGTCTTTCATTTTAATGATTGTACTTTTTTTTCATTAGGTTTTCATTATTATTTTACTTTATATATTTTTACTGCGCTTTATTTTATTGGAAATATTTAATTATTCTTCATACATATTTTAACTTGTTCATTTATTTTTGTTCGGGAAAATGTCTGGTGCGCTTATCTGAGTCTCCTGACGAAAAAAAAAAATGCCACATTGTGGGAGAGACAGACAGACAGACAGATAGACAGATAGAAAAGAATAAAGGGAAAACAGACAAAGAGAAATTATATATATATATATATATATATATATATATATATATATATATAGCTATGAACAGACTGAGATAGATAGATAGATAGATAGATAGATAGATAGATAGATAGATAGATAGATAGATAATGAACAGACTGAGATAGATAGATAGATAGATAGATAGATAGATAGATAGATAGATAGATAGATATGAACAGACTGAGATAGATAGATAGATAGATAGATAGATAGATAGATAATGAACAGACTGAGATAGATAGATAGATAGATAGATAGATAGATAGATAGATAGATAGATAGATAGATAAATAAATAAATAAATAGATAGATAGATAGATAGATAGATAGATAGATAGATAGATAGATAGATAGATAGATATGAACAGACTGAGATAGATAGATATGAACAGACTGAGATAGATAGATAGATAGATAGATAGATAGATAGATAGATAGATAGATAGATAGATAGATAGATAGATGCTGAAATATTTATTGCAATCTCTTCAAGAAATGAAAAATGAACAGTGCTGTATATGAACCATACTCTTTCCAGTGAAAGAATTAACTTTGGGATGGAAGCCTTGGCATTCGAAAACTCATGACCTTGATATTTCTATGTGAACTTGATATTTCTATAAAAATCTGTTTCTTTCCTCAGGGTCTTTAGCTTTCGTACAAATACTGGTTCATAAATAACTTTTTCCCTTACATTCTTTCACGTCTCCTTTTCAAATGTATATTTTTCTAACTTTTGTTTTTCTAAGCACACCTTATTTCACTTTCTTTCAAAAGCTGGTTCCAACAATGTTTTTTATTTTGTTCATCAATACTTTTATGCCGATATTTTCTTTGTGTCTTTGTCTATTTTTGCCTCTATAAATATATAAGCTTTGGTTTTTATTTTAATGTTGGGCCCTGAATAATTTATTTGCTTTGTCCATCGTTTTAATTATCTCTGCTTTTCAATAATATGATATTTTCTTCTTTTGTCTTTCTAAACACATACGCTTTGGTTTTCGTTTTAGTATTGCCTGCAAATTTGTTTTGTCTATCGATTCTATAACGTCTAAATTTAATTCATGATTTTCTTTTCTTTTCTTTTTTTTTTTTTTTGTATACTTAAACACAAGTCAATACTCGTCTACTAACCACTGGACTCTAGCTCTCTCCCCTCCCCTGTATAACCTTCCCTTTCTCTCCACCTATGTATCTGTCATCGCACCTGCTTTCTCAGCTTTCTATTGTTCCTTTCTAACTAGTTTGTACTCCTCACTCTTTTCTAATTAATCTTTTTACATTTATGTAGCCCCCTGCACATCAGTGGCGTTTCCGCCTTGCTCGGGGTGAAATGATTAAAAAAAAAAAACATAGGCTTTTGCTTTTTATTAAATACTAGTTCTTAACGATTTGTTTCCTTTTTCGATTCTATTTGGTCTTAATTTCAGACATATAATTTTCTTTTCTTTTCTTTTCTTTTCCTTTGTTTTCTTAAACACATACGCTGTCGCTTTTTCTTCAATAGTGGATCATACAGGATTTATTTGTTTTGGCCTTCTATTACATAACGTCTAAATTTGTGACATCTGATTATTTTTGTCCGTTGTCTTCCTAAACATGTAAGTGTTCAACCGGTTTTATTTGTCTTGGTTTTTATTCTATTTAAAATTCATTTCAGTCATGAGATTTTATTTTCCCTTTGCCTTCCTAACCACGTACGCTTTCTTTTTCTTTTCATTTCAGGGTCCTACTGGTATTATTTATTTTATTAATCGATTCTATTACATCTACATTTTAACCATATGATTTTTCTTTTCTTTTTTGTGTACTTAAACAAATACGCTTTTGTTTTCTATTGAATACTAGGTCATCACGGTTTCATTTGTTTCCTTTTTCGATTTTATTACATCTAAATTTCAGCCATATGATTTTTGTTCTGTCTTCTTAAACACAAACGCCTCCTTGGTCTCACACTTTCAGCGGACCTCAAATGGAATAACTATATCGAATCCATTGCTGAATCCGCTGCTATGAAAGTCGGTTCTCTGTGTAGGGCCAGGAAGTTTTTTCCGTCTAAATTTATCCTGCACATATATAAATCTACCATCCGCCCGTGCATTGAATAATGCTGCCATATCTGGTTGGGTGCCCCTGCTATTCTCCTCGGGCTTCTCGATAAGGTTCAGAGGAGGGTCTGTAATGTGATAGATACCGACTTGGCAGACCGCCTGCAGTCTCTCTTCCACCGGCGCGACGTGGCTTCCCTGTGTCTCTTCTATAAATACTTTCACAGCTTCTGCTCCGATGAACTTAGATCACTGGTGCCCCCTAAATACGAATTTGCACGAGATACTAGATTAGCAACTAGTTCCCACCCTTTTACAGTGAAACCGATAAAATGCAACCGCAACTTCTACTCCAACAGTTTCTTTCCTCGCACTTCCCGACTGTGGAATTCCCTTCCACACGATTGCTTCCACGACGGATACAATCTCCAGGAGTTTAAATGTAAGGTCAATAGACACCTCCTAACACACTAACCTGCTCCCATTCTATCAAACACTCTTCCCATCTGCCCAACACTCATCCTCGGTATCCTTACTCATCTGTCACCTTCCTCCTGACATTCCCTATGTCTAACCACTCCTTCTCTTTACCTTCCCCTATGAAGCTCCATGCGCAATAGTGGCAGTGGAATGCCTTGCTTGGGGTGAAATGATTTAAAAAAAGAAAAGGAAACGCTTTCGTTTTCTCTTAAAAATTGGGTCCTAACGTTTTAATTTGTTTTCTTCTTTAATTCTATGATATCTAAATTTCAGACATATTATTATCTTTATTCTTTGTCTTCCTAAATATATATGCTTTTTTTTCTCTTCAATACTGGGTCCTACTGGTTTTATTCATTTGTCCTTCCATACTATTAAATCTAAATTACAGTCAAATTATTTTTTCTGTTTGTTATCCTAAATATATACGCTTTTTTTTGTTCAATACTGGGTCCTACTTGTTTTATTTTTTTGTCCTTCCATACTATTAAATCTAAATTAGTCATATGATTTTCTTTTCGTTTGTCTTTCTAAACATATAGGATTTCTTTTTCTCGTCAATACTGGGTCCTACTGGTTTTATTCATTTGTCCTTCCATACTATTAAATCTAAATTACATTCATATGATTTTTTTTCCGTTTGTCTTCCTAAATTTATACGCTTTCTTTTTTCTCTTCAAAACTGGTTCTTTGTTTTGTCCATCGATATATTTAGGTCTAATTTTCAGTCATATGACTTTTTTGTCCCTTGTCTTCATAAACATGTACGCTTCGTTTTCTTAAATAGGTATTCCACTGGTTTAATTTGTTTGCTAATTCAATTCTGATATGTCTAAATTTCAGACAGCTATTTTTTTCTTTTGCTTTTGTCTTCCTAAATATATACGCCTTCTTTTCTTCGTAAATACTGTGTTCTATTTATTTTTTTCATTCGATACTATTAAATCTAAATTACAGTCAGATGATTTTTTTCCGTTTGTCTTCCTCAATATATACACTTTTTTTTTCTCTTCAATACTGGGTCCGACTTGTTTGATTTTATTTTTGTATTTCGATACTATTAAATCTAAATTAGTCATGTTTTTTTTCCGCTTGTCTTCCTAAATATATACGCTTTCTTTTTTCTCTTTCTACCGGAATTCTTTGTTTTGTCCATCGATATTATTAGGTCTAAATTTCAGTCATACAACTTTTTTTGTCCCTTGTCTTCATAAACACATACGCTTTCGTTTATCTTAAATAATGTATTCTTCTAGTTTACTGTATATTTTTCTTCAATTCTACTATATCTAAATGGCGGTCATATGATTTTTTCAAGTTTGTCCTAAAAATTATACGCTTTCTTTATCTCTTCAGTACTGGATTTTATTTGTTTTATTTCTTTGTCCTTCGATATTATTAAGTCTAAATTATAGTCATATGATTTTCTTTATCCTTTGTCTTCCTAAACACATCTTCTTTTTCTTCTATGTGCCTCGTCCTTTCCGGATGTGGGCAATCATGGACTTCCACGTCTCCCAATCCCTGGTGACTCTTACCACGCTTTCTCCTGCTACTCCACACAACCCCCGTTCTGCCATCCACCTGCTCAAGCCAATAAATCTAGAATATAAATTCATAGAAACTAGCATGGCCACAAAATGAGGGATCAGTTTATATATTGATTATAATATAGATTTGATACCCCACTTTATATACACATTATAATTTCTAATAAACCGTTGGCATATATATTCTTCTACGTGCTCTGTCCTTTTAGGATGTAGGCGATCATGGCTTTCCACGTTTTCCTATACCTGGTGGCTCTTAGCACGCATCCTCCTGTTACACCACGCAATCCCCGTACTGTCGTCCACCTGCTCAAGCCTATAAATCTAGAATATAAATGTATAGGAACTACCCTGGCCACAAAATGAGGGATCAGTTTATATATTGATTATAATATAGATTTGATCTCTCACTTTATATTCACATTATAATTTCTTATAAACAGTTGATATATATATATTCTTCCTCTTTGTCCCCTGTCCTTCTAGAACGTGGACGATCATGGCCTTCTATGTCTCCCTCTCCCTGGTGGCTCTTAGGACGCTTTGTACTGTTACTCCACGCAAACCCCGTACTGTCACCCACCTGCTCAGGCTCTTCAAATATGTTATCCGCTGCTTTCCTCTGTCTCTTTTTCTCTCTATCTGACCTGTTAGTATCAGGTTCACCAAGCTCACCTTGCTCAATGCATGTCCCAGAAACGTGCATCCACATTTTTTACCTTAACACATTCAAAAAGAGAACAATGTCTGTCTCTCTATTTCTCAGGATTTGCTTCGCGAATAACGTCTTCGAATGAAAATTCGGAGAGACATTCAATCAGGTTTGTTATATTTTTTCATTTTTTTAATCTGTTCACCTCAACCAAACCGCCATTAAAGCACAGTAGGCTGCAGTGAGTGAAAAGACTGGGTATTGGTTGTATTAAAGAAATGATAAAAGATGAAGAAGATGAAAAAATGAGAGTAGATGGAAGCTGATGTTGAATTTAAATGTTTGGAGGGTAGAGCTGTCAGGGAATCAAATAAATGGAAGCGGGTTCCACGGGCAACAAGTGCAAAAAAAAAATGTTAGTGTAGAGATGGTGGTTACATTTAGTTGTGTCGTGGCTCAAACAATGCGACATCCGGTCGGCTGGATGTATAAAATACAATGTGCACTTAGCACTGTGTGGGGAGGGTGTTGTCATTATCACGGACTTCGTGAAGTAACACCTACTATTACGAGAGACTGCAAATATTGTAAATACATCTTGGTTGTACCACTATGTTAATAAAGTAGTTTAACTACATTTCTCTGTGTAGCTCTTCATTTCACGATACCACAGATAGATAGATAGATAGATAGATAGATAGATAGATAGATAGTGTTGTGTCGTGACTCGTACCATGTGACGTCCGTTCGCCCGGATATATAAAAGACAATGTGTGCTTAGCACGGGAGTGTTGCCCTTTCACGGACATCGGGAAGTAAAACCTACTACTGCGAGTGACTGTAAATATTGTATTTTTTTTAATCATCTCACCCCAAGCAAGGCATTCCACTGCCACTATTGCGCATGGGGCTACATAGGGGAAGGTAAAGAGAAGGAGTGGTTAGACACAGGGAATGTCAGGAGGAAGGTGACAGATGAGTAAGGATACCGAGGATGAGTGTTGGGCAGATGGGAAGAGTGTTTGATAGAATGGGAGCAGGTTAGTGTGTTAGGAGGTGTCTATTGACCTTACATTTAAACTCCTGGAGATTGTAGCCGTCGGGGAAGCAATCGTGTGGAAGAGAATTCCACAGTCGGGAAGTGCGAGGAAAGAAACTGTTGGAGTAGAAGTTACGGTTGCATTTTATCGGTTTCACTGTAAAAGGGTGGGATCTAGTTGCTAATCTAGTATCCCGTTCAAATTCGTATATACATCTTGGTTCTACCCCTCTGTTAATAAACTAATTTATTCTATTTTCATTTCACTGTTTATCTCATCATTCCACGATACAACAGTTAGCGACGACTGATTCGAAATCATAGCGATTTAACAACAGATACGTATGAGCAAACGAAAACATTCGCGGACGGGAACTATAGATATAAATCCCAAATGTCAAAAATATGATGTCCAACGGACATAAAAAAATTGATTTGAGTTGTGGCTCGTACCATGTGACATCTAGTCGCCCGGATGTATAAAAGTCAATGTGCGGTTAGCATGGGTGTGTTGTTATTATTACGGACTTCGAAAAGTTACACCTACTACTGCGAGAGATTGTAAATATTGTATATACATCTTGGTTGTACCCCTCTGTTAATAAAGTAGCTTAGCTACATTTCTCGGCGTATCTCTTCATTCCACGATACAACAGATGAATGTTGTCATCATCACGGACTTAGGAAAATAACACTACTGCGAGAGACTGTAAATATTGTATATACATCTTGGTTGTACCCCTCTGTTAATAAAGTAGTTTAGCTATATTTCTCGGCGTAACTGTTCATTCCACAATACAACACATTTAACTATTTAACTTTAAAAGAACGGGACTGAAGTCAGAACAGATTACGTTGAAGATCGTTCTTTGGAAAGAGTTCCAAACTTCTTGGCAATAGATACAGATATAGATCTGAAATATTCTTTTTACTTCAGGTCTTTTAAAGCTATGTGAGGCAAAGGAGGCGCAGTGTTGCCCTTAAGGAAACTTGTATAAGCACAGATGTCTATCAGGAAAGTGTCCCAATGGTGGTTAAAGGAAAGCAGTTTTGTTTAGGGGTCATTAATATTTACAAATCATTCTTTCTCCTAATTAACCACCGATTAAAGTTCCGTTTTAAGAGATAAAAGAATTGATGGAAAAATAAGAATAAGCATTTTCGTACAAGGATTTTAAATTAAAACGAAACATTTATGTTTTTTTATTTTTTTTTTTATAAGCGTTTCACCCCGAGCAAGGCATATCACTGCCACTACTGCGCAGGGGGCTACATAGAGTGAAGAAAGGATGATTAAATATAGGAAATGTCAGAGGGTGGGTTATGGGCGGGTAAGGATACAGAGAATGAGGGTTGGGTAGATGAGAGTGTTCTGAGAATAATTTGGAATTAGTGTGATAGGAGGTGTCTATTGACCCTACATTTAAACACCTGGAGATTGTAGCTGTCGGGAAAGCAGACTTGTGGAAGGGAGTTCCACAGTCGGGAAGCACGAGAAAAGAAGCTGTTGGAGTAGAATTTACGGTTACATCTTATTTGTTTAACTGTAAAAGGGTGGGACCTAGTTGCTAATCTAGTATCTCGTGTAAATTCATGCTTAGGCGGTATCAGAGATCTAAGCTCATCGGAGCAGAAGCCATGAAAGTACTTGTAAAAGAGGCACAGGGAAGCCACATCACGCCGGTGAGAGAGTGGTTGCAGCCGGTCTGCCAAGTCAGTATCAGCCACGTTACAGATCCTCCTTTGTATTTTGTCAAGAAGTCCAAGGAGAGCAGCAGGGCACCCGATTAGATATGGCAGCAATATTCTATACACGGGCGGATGGTATATTTGTATATGTGCAGAATAGATTCAGTTGAGAAAAACTTCCGGGCCCTGCACAGAGAGCCGACTTTCATAGCAGCAGATTTGGCAATGGATTCGATATAGTCATTCCATTTGAGGTCCGCCGAAAGGGTAAGGCCAAGGAGGCATAGTATTTTAATCTCTGGGAGGCCAGCGTGTCCCATGCTAATGGGAGGTAGATGCGATTGTCTGTGGTGGTTAGTTGATAACAGCTTCGTTTTAGAGGCATTGAAATTTACCAGCCATTTCCTACCCCAGGCCACTACGGATTGGAGGTCCCTTTCAAGTACAGCAGCGAGGTTCACCTTGTCGTCCACACCTGGTTTTCAGGAAAGATAAAAATATATACTTCTATAAGATAGGCACCAAAGTTTGATGAACAAAGCAATAATTCCAGCGGGTTCTTCTTCTTCAATGTACCTCGTCCTTTCAGTACGTAGGCGATCATGGCCTTCCACGTCTTCCTATAAATGGCGGCTCTTAGCACGCTTTATCCTCTAACGTCTCTCATCCGCCGTTCTGTCATCCACCTGCTCATGCCCTTTGAATATGTTATCCGCTGCTTTCCTCTGTCTCTTTTTCTCTCTGTGTGACCTGTTAGTATCAGGTTCTCCAAGCCCTACTCAAAACAGACTATCTACTCAAATACGAGTATTGATAAAAAATACTGTTCAAACTAATCATTTCAAATATTATATATATATATATATATATATATATATATATATATATATATACAGTGCATCAAGGCAGCAGATAATTCACTAAACATATGCTGTTAAATATAACAGACAATGAATGTCTATTATATTTAATCATGAGCTGTTCTAAACGTCGTATTTTGGCATTAATTTCAGGTGAAAATAATGTTGGAGAATTTTTGTCTTTATTTTCAACTGAAATTAAAGCTAAAATACGACGTTTAGAACGGCTCATGATTAAACATAATAGACATTCATTGTCTGTTATATTTAGCAGTATATGTTTAAAATTAATCTGTTGCCTCGATACACTATATGAATTCTTGCACGACCAGACAGCTCTGCCCTCTCGGAAATTCTGACCACGCCGTAGTTTCTGTCAACATCCCATTCCACTCCACCCCTACCAAAGAAACCCAGACCAGCAGAATATCCTACTGCTATCAAAGAGCAGACTGGGATTGGGTTCCGTGAATTCCTCCGCGACGTCCATTGGAACAATGTTTTTAGTCTTCCCATCGAAGACACTGCATCAGAAGTCTCCTCCTGGGTTAAGGCTGGCATCGACGCTTTTATCCCTGCCAGAAAATTTCAGCTTAAATCCCATTCGTCTCTCTGGTTCTCGCCCGCTTGCTCGGCCGCCATTGCCCACCGGAATCACTTCTTCCGGCTTTATCGTAGCCACACGTCGGACCAAAACAGGCACCTGTTCGCCTCAGCTCGTAATAAGTGTAAAAAGATACTTAACGAAGCTAAGATGCTGTTTGCTGCCAGAATGAAGCAGCGCATAGCATCCTCTAAGTTCGGAGTCAAAGACTACTGTCGCCTCTGTAAAAGCGTGGTCAACAAGACTAAATCCTCAATATCCCCACTGATCAACGAGTTTGAGGTCCTCACCTCCTCAGCGGACAAGGCTGAATGCTTTGCCCGTAGATTCTCGACCAATTTGTGTCTGGATTCGTCTGGAGTCCAGATACCAGATTTCCCATCTAGAACTGAGGCCAAATTGAATGACATCCACATCACGCCCTCGCTGATTTCTAGCATAATCTCAAAACTTGACCCTCACAAAGCGAGTGGTGGGGACGGAATCCCAATCATAGTCTTGAAGAAATGTGCCCCTGAACTCTCCTCTGTCCTTTCTAAGCTCTAGAACCTCTGCCTATATTCCTCCTGCTTTCCCGCCTGTTGGAAGTCTTCTTCTGTGGTTCTAATATTCGAGGACACTGGTGAACCCTCGGAACCCGCAAATTGCCGCCCTATCAGCCTTCTTCCGCTCTTCGGCAAAGTGTTCGAAGCCATTATCAATGCCGAGATCATTAAGCATCTCACGGCCCATGGGCTCCTATCGGACAAACAGTATGGCTTCCACTTCACCAGGTCAACTGCTGATATGCTAACGACCATCACCGAGTATATATACCAGGCTCTCGACAAGAATGGTGAAGCCCGAACTGTCGCCTTGGATATCTCTAAAGCATTCGACAGAGTATGGCATGCCGGCTTTCTACGGAAACTGCGAAGCTACGGCATTACTGGACTTTTGTTGGACTTAATCCAGTCATTCCTCTCGAACCGCACACTGAAGTTGGTTTTAAACGGACATGCCTCCCAGAACTACACTACAAACGCGGGTGTCCCCCAAGGCTCTATCCTAGGTCTCACGCTCTTTCTGATATACATCAATGATCTCCTCGATACCATAAGATCACAAGCAGGCATGTACGCCGATGATACCACAGTTTATGCTCGCCTCGATCAAAAATCTGGTGTTGATGACAAGGCGAACCTCGCGGCTGAGCTTGAAAAGGACCTCCAATCCGTGGTGGATTGGGGTAGGAAATGGCTCGTAAAATTCAATTCTTCCAAAACGAAGCTGCTGTCAATTAACCACCACAGAAAACCGCACCTCCCCCCCCTTAAAACACTACGTCTGCTTGGCCTGACACTCTCAGTGGACCTCGAGTGGAATGACTACGTCGAATCCATTGCTAAATACGCTGCTATGAAAGTTGGTTCTCTGTGCAGAGCCCGGAAATTTTTTCCGTCTAAATCTATCCTGCACTTATACAAATCTACTATCCGCCCGTGTTTTGAATACTGTTGCCACATCTGGTCGGGTGCCCCTGCTATTCTCCTCGGGCTTCTTGACAAAATACAGCGAAGAATCTGTAATGTGATTGATACCGACTTAGCTGACCGCCTGCAGTCACTCTCTCACCGGCGTGACGTGGCTTCCCTGTGACACTTCTATAAATATATCATGGCTTCTGCTCTGATGAACTTAAATCACTGGTGCCCCACAGGTGTGAGTTTGCACGAGATACTAGATTGGCAACTAGGTCCCACCCTTTTACAGTGAAACCGATGAAATGTAACCGCAATTTCTACTCCAACAGCTTCTTTTCTCGCACTTACCGCATATGGAATTCCCTTCTGTCTGCTTGCTTCCCCGACGGCTATAACTTCCAGGTGTTTAAATGTAACACACTAACCCTCCCATTCTCCCCAATTCTCTCCCTATGTACATCCTAACTAGTCTATCTCCCTCCTTCTGACATTTCCTATACCCAATCGCCCTATGTAACCCCCTGCGATATAGTGGCAGTGAAATGCCTTGCTTGGGGTGACATGATTAAAATATATAGATATATATATATATATATGTAAAAATATACTCACTTATGATCTGAGATTAAGGACAGAATGGTTAAATAAAATAAAGACAAGAGGAAAAACTGTATTTCAAATCGCCTATGCGTTTCGTCCTGTGATGGACTTTATCAAGGCAAAAAGACGAAATGAGCTTTATTCTAAATTACGTATCTATAAACACACAGTGTTGGCAACCACAAAGACGCCTTGATTATAGGTACGTGATTTAGAATAAAGCTCATTTCGTGTTTTTGCCTTGATAAAGTCCATCACAGGACGAAAAGCGTAGGCGATTTAAAATAAAGTTTTCCTCTTGTTTTTATTTTATTTAACCATATATATATATATATATATATATATATATTAAAAAAGGATTAATTCAACGATGTTGAATGAATTTTATATTTGCTCTGTAATATTTTATTACATGGAGCTCTCTTCCTGTATCATTTTTTAATATTAAAATAAAATTTTTAATATTAATTAGGATCGGGTTTTTGGAATTTACCTTCCTGCTTTTTTCCCTTGGATTGAAGTAACTGAATTAAAATATATATATATATATATATATATATATATATATATATATATATATATATATATCTTGTTAAATATAAGAAACAATCAGGTGAAAATAATGTTGGAGAATTTTTGTCTTTATTTTCACCTGAAATTAAAGTCAAAATACGACGTTTAGAACGGCTCATGATTAAACATAATAGACATTCATTGTCTCTTATATTTAACAGTATATGTTTAGAAAATTATCTGCTGCATCGAAACAATATATATATATATATATATATATATATATATATATATATATATACATACATACACACACACATATATATACGGCGTGCAATGGATAACTTGTCGCCATTCGATATTTTTTTATATATATATATAAGGCTTTTCTTTTTTTAGGTTTCTGCTGTATGACTTTTGGCCGCATCCGTATATTCATCGATGTCTATTTTTCAGTCACCTGCATTTTTTGAATTTTTTTTTTAGCATTCGCCTTTCTTAACACACTGTATCGCCCCGCCTTCTGCTTTCATCCATTTGCTCGTATCTGATGAAGACAAGCGTTATCGTTTCGTACACTAATTAGGAATGATAAATCGAATTTGCTTCCACAGAAAGTGTCAATTTATTTCTCGTACTTGAATGATTGTATTTTTATATTCAATTCTCTTTTACGCTAATAACCGCAATAAATATAATTAATTTTAAGCCAAGAGCTCCAACTATTGCTCGTATGAATTAATGGATACAATTTAATTAAAATCTATACAGCTATGACGATAAGTATTAATTAATTATTTGAAGAATGGGCTCTATTATATGGATGCCCACATTTCGGTGCAAACATCTTGTGCGTAGAATTATTTATAAGTGCTTTTATTTGGTTTAAATTTCCGCGCGTTTCGAAAAAAAGACGCTTTTGTTTCTTCAAAAATTTTTCAAAATTCTTCATATTTTATTAATATTGTTTTAGTCTCCAACAATATATATAAAATATGATGTATTCATCTGTAATAAAATACAAATCCGTATCAAAATGTTATTCAAAAAAAGAATTTAAATTTCACTCAATCAAGCTCTTCTTACACTATTTACATTATTCGGCCTATTGTGCTCATCTGTGTTGTTATTTGTACGACGTTTCGGTGGTTGTAAGTTCCGGCCTCCTTCAGGTGCTAGGAATTTCAAACCGAACCCTTTATTACGATCACTGGTGTAAATTTGCAGTATTTACATTATTCGGATTTTTGTCCTCATCTTTGTTGTCATTTGTACGACGTTTCGGGTATTGTACGCTCTGGCCTTCTTCAGGTGCTAAAAATTTCAAACCGAAATGTTTATTACGATAATGTGGGTATTTTACTCTATTTAATTTATTCGGACTGTTGTCCACATCTTTGTTGTTATTTGTACGACGTTTCGGACGTTGTACGCCCCGGCCTTCTTCAGGTGCTAAGAATTTCAAACCGAACTGTTTATTACGATCACTGAGGTATATTGACAGTATTTACATTATTCGGATTTTTGTCCTCATCTTTGTTGTCATTTGTACGACGTTTCGGGTATTGTACGCTCTGGCCTTCTTCAGGTGCTAAAAATTTCAAACCGAAATGTTTATTACGATCATGTGGGTATTTTACTCTATTTAATTTATTCGGACTGTTGTCCACATCTTTGTTGTTATTTGTACGACGTTTCGGACGTTGTACGCCCCGGCCTTCTTCAGGTGCTAAGAATTTCAAACCGAACTGTTTATTACGATCACTGAGGTATATTGACAGTATTTACATTATTCGGATGATTGTCCTCATTTTTGTTGTTATTAGTACGATGTTTCGGTCGTTGTACGCCCTGGCATTCTTCAGGTGCTAGGTATTTCGAACCGAACACTTTATTACAATCACTGGAGTATATTATTCTTTTGTGGAAAGCTTCTCATGTCACTTCGTTCGGGTTTCAATCCTGTTTTGAAGGAATCGAATGTCTAACCTACTGATGAGCAGTGATATAGCAAACATGACCCTCTGCAGATGACTATATATATATATGTATATAGTCATATATATATATATATATATGGCCATATATATATATGTACATATTTATATATATATATATGTATATAGTCATATATATATATATGTGTATATAGTCATATATATATATATATTATATATATTATATATAGTCATATATATATATATTATATATATATAGTCATATATATATTATACAAGTCCAATATATATATGTATATATATATATATATATATTATATATAGTTATATATATATATATTATACAAGCCCAATATATTATATATGTAGTCATATATATATATATATATATATATATATATATATATATATATATATTGGGATTGTATAATGATAATATACACCCTAAAAAGTATGCCTCCTTCTACCGAGCGCCCATAGCTCAGAGTTAGAATCGCTGACTGACGCCAATTCGGTCTGGTTTATATCCTGGGTTAAAAGCAATCAGAGTCTAACCGTACTGATGAGCTGTGATACAGCGATACATATCTGTCTGCGGTGACTATATATCTATATATATATATGATTAATACTGAGAAATTTGTAATTTAACTGAGCAGGTTCACGATGATCTGTAAGGTTATTAATGACACCCTTATGATGTCGGCACGCAGCAGGGCTAAATTTTCGATCTGCTGTTGTGTCCAGGACTTTTTTATTTATATAGATCTTGGTGTAAATTTATATATTTTTGTGGGCAGTGGTCTGCTGGTGGTTAAATACTTTTATTGCTTTTTTGTGTTGATTTTTTTAGTATGAATGGTTATGTATTTGTGCGTGTTTCCTGTGGGTATGTTATTTTTCATCGGTTCACCCTAAGCAAGGCAGTAACGTCACTGATGCTCAGGGGGCTATATAAGAGAAAAAGATTTGATAGGAGGAGAGTAAAGAGAAAATCGAACCAGTTACCTGGAGTGTCAGAGAAGTGAGCAAGAGAAGGATGTGAATACAGGTGTGATGACAATTGCAAAGGTAGAGAGAAAGGAAAGGATATACGGGGTGGGGAAAGAACTAGAGTCAAGTGGTTAAGAGATGGGTAATGACATTGCATTTAAATTTCTGGAGGTTGTAGCAGTCAGAAAAGCAAGAATATGGAAGGGAGTTCCACAGTGGGGAAATGCGAAAAAATAAGCTACTGGAGTAGAAGTGTCGTCTGCATTTGTTTGATCTAAATGTGAATGGTTGGGACCCGGTTGGCAGTCGGTTTGCACGAGTGAACTCATGTGACAGGAGCACCACTTACTTAAGTTCGTCGGAGCAGAAGTCATTAAAATATTTATAGAACAGAGGGAAGCTACATCCTGTCGGTGAGAAAGTGTTTGGAGTCGAGCCCCCAAGTAGGTACCTACCACATTACTGATTCTCCTTTTGAGCTTTTCGAAAACAATGAGATAAACTGCAGGGGCGCCTGATCATGCATGACAGCACTATTCCATGCATGGATGAATGGTTGATTTGCATATGTGCAAGATAAACTTTCTGCTAAAATGCTCGACTGGGGATATTTGTCTTTTCTCGAAGAGATTGAATTTTGGTAATGCATAGTGCCAAAATTATTTCTGTCCTCTTTTGTTCCGTTTAGGAAAGGTCCTGAAACTTTTTTCTCTTCTCAGGCTTTATTAATTGTGCTTTTCACAAATGTGGCGGCAACGTATGTTCATGCTGAGGATACCAGGTTGGCAGTTTTTTGGTAGTTAGGAACCCGAATTCTTGCTTCATCTCTTGAGATGCGGATGTAATCAAGAGTTGAATAATATTATGGTTCTTGTCGTACCATGTCGCGTATGGATGGTGTCTCTGCAACCATGAGGCCACATCATGCTGAAAAATTTGCCAGTTGCTGTCCTGCACATGTTGCTTTTAACGATTTCGTATATTGGCATATCCCGGGAGAGAATTGAGAATATTCTACACAATAGACTTGGTATGACAAAGGTTTCTGCTCGGTGGGTGTCACGGGTTCTGAGCCATGATCAAAAGTGCACAAGACTGATCCCATCACGAGAAAATCTGTTAAGGTAGATCTAGCTGGCTTCCTTGGACGTTTTCTAATCCAGATAATCCAGGATGAGATTTGGGGTCATCACTTTAAGAATAATGTACAACGAGACAATCCATGTAGTGGGAAACAACTCTCATCATATGATAAAATGACCTTGATAGTTTCATCTTACGAAAAGTTGATTGCCTCATATTTTCGGATGCAAAGGCATAGTTTACAGTATTTACCTTATTCGGACTGCTGTTCTCATGTTTGTTGTCATTTGTACGATGTTTTGGCCGTTGTACGCTCCGGCCTTCTTCAGCTGCTAAGAATTTCGAACTGTAAATTAACAATTACTGTGGTATATGATCTTCATTACTTGTTTAGTAGTGTTTATTTTGTTAGTTATGAGTTATCTCCCTCTAACCCAGTAAATTACTTGTTCACAACTGCGGCAGACTGGTATCGAACTAACAACTACCAGGTTCAAGTAACAGGAATATAGACGAACATATGACTCAACACACCCTTCTTCTTGTTCTTGTTCTTGTTCTTGTTCTTCTTCTTTTGGTGGCTCTGATCAAACTTTCTCTTATTACACCACGCAACAATCGTTTGGTCATCCACCTTAAAATATGTTATCCGCTGCTTTCCCCTGTCTCTTTTCCCCTCTATCTGGCCTGTTAGTATCAAGTTCTCTAAGCCTTCTTTCCTCATTGCATGTTCCAGGAACTTTTACTGTCTCTTCCTGATGCTCTGTATTAATTTCCTTTCCATTTCCATCCTTTCAAAAACCTCATCATTGCTCACATGCTCGATCCATGATATTCGCAGTATCCTTCTGTAGAACCACATTTCAATTGCTTCAGGTTTTTTCCTTCATCTTCGATGATATTGTCCAGCATTCACTGCCATACTTTATAACTGACATCTCTTCTTTGTTTCTAGTGAAATTTTCCTGTCTCTTAATACTCTACTCAGCTTCTGGAATGCTTCCTTCGCCTTGCCAATTCCCCTTTGGATCACTGTTTCGCACCTTCCGTCTTCTGTGAGAACAATTCCCAGGTATTTAATTTTTTTTACCTGCTTGATTTTAGTATCCTCCACCTGTATTTGGCATTTTGGACTGCTGATTTTGCTGATGACAATGCATTCGGTTTTCTTTCAGTTTATTTGTAGTCTTTTCTTGCCACTCTCTTCAGCTACCTTCTGTAGGAGGGCTTGTAGTTTCATTTCGTGTCTACTATCAGCACTGTATCATCTGCGTCCGTTATGTTGTTCAAATTGTGGTCTCCGATGACAAATACTGACATACCATCAAAGGTCTCAGAAAAGTCTCGCTGTACAAGTTGAATAGATCCGGTGAAAAGACGCATCCTTGTCTTACACCCCTTTCTATCTTTGCATATCTGCTGAATTCGTTACCTGCCCGTATGCAGGCGGTTTGCTGCCAGTAAAGATTCTTGATTACTCTTCTGTCTTTCCCAAATATCTCGAGGCTGCTGAGCATCTCCATCAATTCTTTGGCACACGCATAAACGCTACACATATTCACATAAAATAAACATTGAAAACATTTTTTTTTAATCTCTGAAAATCTCACGAATGTACTGTAAAGATTAGTTATGACAGTTTGTTTTATAAATATCCGCTTCAAAATTATTATTGTCAGGGATATTTGAGGTTCTTTTACAAATTGCAATAATTATGGATGCGGTTTTAATTAATTTGGTATTGTTAAAACTGGATAAATTGTTTTCGTTTCTGTCTCTGAGGGAGTTGTGTCGTATATGTCTGTTTTTACCTAACTGTTGATTTTGTGATAATTTTTGCCAGCATATCTTTTTTTTTAATTTGTGTAATTTAAATACCTTGCTCTCACCATTGTGAATTAAATACGTATAATGTTGGAAGCATTTAAATGATTTTCTATGTATATTCCTTTTTTCAGACAAATATTGAAACTACTGGTTTTAATGTACGTAAAAAATCATTCTGTTCTAGTAGTGAGTATATTCAGTTAAGTGCCATACGTGATACACGCTTGGGCGATCATGTCTCTTTCGAGACATGACTGACTGGGCAGAAGATTATCCCGCAGTAGGTTGCAATTGATTTCTGCTGTAGACTGGTTGCCGACCAAGGCTATAGAACCCAATCTATCCTGTTATTTGACTCATAGCTAGAGGGGGAAGAGGCGTATTATATTATTACGTAGTAATCAGTAGGGGATCAGTTTATTACTTCATAACAATAAAATACCGATCCCCCACTTTATGACCAGTAGCAGTCTTACTCATGATTCCAACTATTATATTCAGTCAGTCAGTTAAGTGCCATACGTGATACACGCTTTGGGCGATCATGTCTCGAAAGAGACATGATTGACTGGGCAGAAATTATCCCACAGTAGGTTGCCATTGCTTTCTGCGGTAGACTGGTTGCCGACCAAGGCTATAGAACCCAATCTGTCCTGTTATTTGACTCATCGCTAGAAGTATATGTATTATATTATTAGGTAGTACTTAGTGGGGGATCAGTTTATTACTTCATAACAATAGAAAAACGATCCCCGACATTATGACCAGTAGAAGCCTTAATCATGATTCCAAATCTTAAATTCAGTCAGTCAGTTAAATGCCATAAGTGATACGCCCTTGGGAGATCATGCCTCGAAAATGACATGACTGACTGGGCAAAAGATTATCCCGAAGTATGTTGCCTTTACTTTATGCGATAGACTGGTTGCCAGCCAAGGTTAATAGAACCCAATCTGTCCTGTTATTTAACCCATAACTGGAGGGAAGAGACGGATTAATACCTTTCCCAAGGGTATTTGCGCGTAAGTGAATGTAGGAAATTGGATACAGGTGTTAGTAATAAATGTCTTCGAAGCAATCATGTATATATTAATAAATATATATATTAATCATTAATGTTGGCACGTTTTGAAGTTTCATGCACAACGTAATCTTCAAGTGCTGCATAGAGACATAATTTAACTCGTACAAATCCATTTATTATACGGAGATGACTTATTTAATGGCTTTTTAAAATAATATATATATATATATATGTATATTCATTTTTAAACGAGTTTTTCGCTACCGAGGTTTCCACCATGAGTGGTTTCTTCAGTTATTAAAAATCGCCTGAAGAAACCACTCATGGTGGAATCCAAGTTAGTGAAATAACTCGTTTATAAATGAATATATATATATATGTGTGTGTGTGTGTGTGTGTGTGTGTGTGTGTGTGTGTGTGTGAAAAGTGTATGTATATAATTATAAATATCACTATATATATATATATATATGCAATTTGTTATATATTATATATGCGTGGTACTTATTTAAAAGCGCTCAGTATCAGTGATAGAGCGGACATATTCATATAAATAGGTGTGAGTTTGAAACCCTGGCTTTTACGCTCTTGCGATCGTCAGACAAAATGGTTAATTTTTTAAAAAATTGGTTATATGCAGGGTTGTGTATATTTGTGTATTTTTGTGGAAGAAAATCTGTCGTCATGACAGACGCAGATATATATATATATATATATATATATATATATATACATTTGTGCACCCATTAACGCGCGCAAGGACACGCGCGAGCGTTCGCGCACTGAGGCTTCATAAACATATATATGCGAATCGTGCGGAGCTCGGCATATATATATATGTGTTTCGTTGTACACATACATACGCATTCGGTTGGTGTATTCGAATAGTGTAGCGATGTCAACGCGCGGACATTTGTCTATTTCTCGTACGTCTATATATACGTATGATGGGTTCTGTGTGAAACTATGATAGGTAAGAATAGCTAGGGACTTCATGTCCACTCCAGAGAAATTCCCAGCAAACAAACATAGTATATAAAGCCAAGGTAAGTGCAAACAACAACACCATGTACTACACTGGTGCCACTGAGGGCCCATTTAAGAAAAGAAAGCAACCACAATCTTTCAATTTTCAAACAGAAAATACTTGAACAGCACTACACTATCCACATACGTATGGCGTCTAAAAGACAGAAATATTCCACCAACAATAAGCTGGAAAATACTGAAAAAAGTACCTGCCTACAACAACATTACAAAAAATGCCTACTTTGCCAACATGAAAAAGTAGCAATTATATCACATACCCCACAAAAGAACTTACTAAGCATGAGATCAGAACTAATTTCCAAATGCAGACATGAAAATAAATACCTATTATCACAATTTATACCAAACAGGTAAAATAAAAAAAAGGAACCGCTGATACCATAATCTTATCAACTATTCTCTACTTCAAACTACCACCATAATAATTGCATTTATTAATATTATCATCACACCACCATAACTAATCACTACTACCGCTTCACAATAACTATTTACTACCAAAACTGTTATTATCATCAAATATTACTATTACAGTATTAGTCCGCAATCATCATTAACGTAAATTACACATCTCAGAATGAGTAAAATTAATACACCACACATAAACACTAACAAGCATTACAAATTAGATTTTCTACCATTTAAATATACGCAACCACAAAAACAAGCTAATAACCGACGTTAAAATAAAAAATAACAATACAGCCTTAAATAAAATAATAGCAATTTTTACCTATCATAGTTTCACACAGAACCCATCATAAGCACATATGTACGTACGAGAAATCAACAACTGTCCGCTCATTGACATCGCTACACTATCCGAGTACACCAACTGAATGCGTATGTATGTGCGCAACGGCACACATATACATATATATGCCGAGCCCAGCACGATTCGCATATATATGTTTATGCAAACCTCAGTGCGCGAACGCGTATGTGTGTGTGTCCTTGCGCGCGTTAATGGGTGTACAAATCTACACACACACACATATATATATATATATATATATATATATATATATATATATATATATATCTGCAGCTGTCATGACGACAGATTTCCCCCACTTCCACAAAAATACACGAATATACGCAAACCTACATATAACCAATTTTTTAAAAAAATTAATCAATTTGTTTGACGATCCCAAGAGCGTGAAACCCAGGGTTACAAACTCACACCTATATATATATATATATATATATAATAGGCAAGTTTCATTAAATTTTATTGATCATAATCATAACAGATGTTAAAATTGTTCAACGTCTTCATTAACACATGCATCAATTCTTTTTGTGTTTTAAGAATATGAAGTACTGATGATTCGTTAATCGTTAGCTCCTGGCTTATTTTCCTTACTGATTTCACGAGGCTTCTAGCAATATTCGCCTAAACCATGATGCATGTTTACTGTAATGTTTTTTTCTGCTTCAAATATAACGGTTGACAAATTGCTAGCGTTCATTAGAACGTGAAAATTATCCAAAATGGAATTTTTAAAATAAAACTGAGTGCATGGTCATCAGCAAAAGGTGCAACCCAAAATGCCAAATACAGGCGGGGGAAACCAGAATCAAACAAGTACAAAAATTTAAATACCTAGGAAGCGTTCGAACAGGAGATGAAAAATGCGACACAGAGATCCGAAGGCGAATTGGCATGGCACAGGACGCGTTCCAGAAGTTGAGTAAAGTACTAACACACAGGAAAGTTTTGCTAGAAACAAAGAAAAGAGTGCTGGATTGATATGTGATGTCAGTTCTTCAATACGGCAGTGAATGCTGGACAATATCATCGAAAATGAGGACAAAACTGGAAGCAGCGTAAATGTGGTTCTACAGAAGGATGCTGCGGATACCGTAGACTGAGCATGCAAGCAACAATGAGGTCTTGGAAAGAATGGTAACAAAAAGGAAATAATTAATACTGAGCATCAGGAAGAGACAACAGAATTTCCTAGGACACGCAATAAGGATACTGACTGGCCAGATAGAAGGAAAGAGAGACAGAGGACGGCAGCGGATAACATAATTGCAGGGCCTGATCAGGTGGATGACGGAACGGGGTTTGCCAGGAGTAACAGGAGCAATCATACTAAGAGCCACAAGTGATAGGGAGACGTGGATAGCCATGATCGCCTACGTCCTGAAGGGACAGGGCACATAGAAGAATAAGAATGTTATAGTCATTGGTGGCTTTCCCTACATAGATAGGAGTCGCAGGATCGAATGACACACATTTTCGTAACAAAAATGTATCGTAAATAATCAGGCCGGTAGAAATAAATATATAATACTGTTTGATTATAAACAAAATATCTACTTAAATACGAGTATCGATCAAAAATAATGTTCAAACAAATCATTTCAAATTGTCGGTTGTTTATAATGAGTTTCGTTAATCTTCGTTAATTTCCGTGACATGATGATTATCGTAAATAATCAGGTCGGTAGAAATAAATATATAATACTGTTTGATTATAAACAGAATATCTACTTAAATACGAGTATCGATCAAAAATAATGTTCAAACAAATCATTTCAAATTGTCGGTTGTTTATAACCAGTTTCGTTAATCTTCGTTAATTTCCGTAACATGATGATTATCGTAAATAATCAGGCCGGTAGAAATAAATATATAATACTGTTTGATTATAAACAGAATATCTACTTAAATACGAGTATCGATCAAAAATAATGTTCAAACAAATCATTTCAAATTGTCGGTTGTTTATAACCAGTTTCGTTAATCTTCGTTAATTTCCGTAACATGATGATTATCGTAAATAATCAGGCCGGTAGAAATAAATATATAATACTGTTTGATTATAAACAGAATATCTACTTAAATACGAGTATCGACTAAAAATAATGTTCAAACAAATCATTTCAAATTGTCGGTTGTTTATAACCAGTTTCGTTAATCTTCGTTAATTTCCGTAACATGATGATTATCGTAAATAATCAGGCCGGTAGAAATAAATATATAATACTGTTTGATTATAAACAGAATATCTACTTAAATACGAGTATCGATCAAAAATAATGTTCAAACAAATCATTTCAAATTGTCGGTTGTTTATAATGAGTTTCGTTAATCTTCATTAATTTACATAACACACACACATATATATATATATATATATATATATATACAGAGTCTCTGTAAAACCTAACAAATAGAAAATCATATTACCTATATTTTTGTTATTCCACAGATTAAATATTTATTGTCCATAGAAAAAAAGGTGTTCTTTTCCTTCGATTTCATATGCCGTGTCCCTTCAGGACGTAGGTGATCATGGACTTCTACTTGGCTCTGTCTCTTTTCCCTCTCAATATTTTTCTTTGGGTATCTCTTCTAAACCTCGCTCTGCCAACCATTTGCTCAGACCTACCAAGTATGTTTTGCAGTTTTTTCCTTCTGTTTCTCCGGTTTTTTTTATCAAACTAGTGAGTATTAACTTCTCTAGGCCGTCCTTCCTCATTACGTATCTCTTCTTGATATTTAGTATGAGTTTTCTTCTTGTTTGCATCCTTTCCAACACATCATCGTTGCACACGTGCACTGTCCATGGCATCCTCAGCATCCTGCTGTAAAACCACATTTCTGTCACACGTGCACTGTCCATGGCATCCTCAGCATCCTGCTGTAAAACCACATTTCTGTCACACGTGCACTGTCAATGGCATCCTCAGCATCCTGCTGTAAAACCACATTTCTGACACACGTGCACTGTCCATGGCATCCTCAGCATCCTGCTGTAAAACCACATTTCTCTCACACGTGCACTGTCCATGGCATCCTCAGCATCCTTCTGTAAAACCACATTTCTGTCACACGTGCACTGTCAATGGCATCCTCAGCATCCTGCTGTAAAACCACATTTCTGACACACGTGCACTGTCCATGGCATCCTCAGCATCCTGCTGTAAAACCACATTTCTGTCACACGTGCACTGTCCATGGCATCCTCAGCATCCTGCTGTAAAACCACATTTCTGTCACACGTGCACTGTCCATGGCATCCTCAGCATCCTTCTGTAAAACCGCATTGCTGTCACACGTGCACTGTCCATGGCATCCTCAGCATCCTTCTGTAAAACCACATTTCTGTCACACGTGCACTGTCAATGGCATCCTCAGCATCCTGCTGTAAAACCACATTTCTGTCACACGTGCACTGTCCATGGCATCCTCAGCATCCTTCTGTAAAACCACATTTCTGTCACACGTGCACTGTCCATGGCATCCTCAGCATCCTGCTGTAAAACCACATTTCTGTCACACGTGCACTGTCCATGGCATCCTCAGCATCCTGCTGTAAAACCACATTTCTGTCACACGTGCACTGTCCATGGTATCCTCAGCATCCTTCTGTAAATCCACTTTTCTGCTGCCTCAGTCCTTGATGAGATCATGCAACATTCACTTCCAACACTTTTGATTGAATGAATGTGGAGTTATTGCATCGGGTTTACAGGAAACTGTCAAAGCTCCGCAACCTTTGCATGACAATTGAAATTATATTGAAGATGCTATTTGTTAGTATTAAAATGCAACTATAGTGATAATCTGAGATTACGGACAGAATGGTTTAAATAAAATAAGACAAGAGAAAAACTGTATTTAACTCGCCTACGCTTTTCGTCCAGTGATGGACTTCGTCAAGGAAATAAAACGAAATGAGCTTTATTCCAAATTATGTATCTATAAACAAACATAATAAAAAGAGTAAGCAATTTGTTCAGAAGAAAAGTTCTTGAGAGCGCCGACATCCAGTACTACCAAAACATCAATTTGCACCCCGAATGTTTACCAATCTCACGTTTGCTTATGGAAATTATACGAAACCAGACTAACATACATAATAAAAAGTTCGAAGAGAACGGTTAAAATTCCTTCATTTTAACATCTCGTAACTTTGCACTACACATAAAGGAGTTCTGAAACTAAAATTTTCTGTTAATATTTTGAATGTGTGTGTGTGTTCCTGAATATATGTCTAAGTATAGGTTAGAACATTCTGTTGTTTCTTCCAAATACGCAAGTAAATAATGCATTATTTTAACGACTAGAATGTCAATAAATGGATAGTTTTTATATTTGTTCTATATTTTTTTCAGTTTTCTCCTTTTTTGTTTTTCATTGATGTCAAAAGTTTTTTCTTGTTCTTCTCTGAATTGCACAGGCCCTAGTAATCGTGCCACAACATGACGCCTTTCAAAAAAAAAAAATATATATATATACATATGCATAAAGACTGAATGAAAACAAATAAACGTACGGTAAAATGCACTACCCATTTTGATGACCGATCTGAAAAAAACACCTGCGCAGGTGAGTCGTTTTAATCGATTCGCTGCCACAGCAACTGAAACACAAATTGACAAGAGGTCTTGAAACTCAAAACGATAACTGTCTTGGGCTTTTTCAACACAATGGCGCCAGGCACGTACATGTGTTTTGCGCATGCGCGTCACCCATTCAATGGTAATGGAAAACTATTTACGAGAGGAAAGAACGTTTGCACAGCTGTTTGGAATGTGTTCCTTTGTGTTGTTGCACTTAATGTCTTATTTGCTTTCACTGTCTTCATTTACGTTGTAGATATTTTAAATTTTTAATTCTATCATTCCGTCTGTCATGTTTTTTTTAATCCGTTTGCTTTATTAGTTAGCCCCAAAACATAATTTTAAGCCTCATAAGCACTTTGTAAAATTAGGCAAATAAGTTTCATATATTCTATATATCTATCAGAGTCATTTCATATCGATCTACCAGGTTTATATATATATATATATATATATATATATATATATATATATATATATATCAGCATGCAGTGTGGGTATAGAAGAATCCAAAGGAGTATCCTCTACATACAGTGGTAGGATAATTCTCTAAGAGAGCTCTAAGCAAATATGCACATAAATACATATAGAGCAAATATAAGAAAAATTAAGACAGACACGTTATTTCATGGTGAATCGGAAGTTTAGGCCTATTTCTGGCGAAACATCGTCAGCTTTCGTCTTTATTTAACAAAGGATTTTATACGAATGAGATTTAAAAAAAACTAAAAAGGCGAATAAAAATAACGGTCGCTCTCTTAAAAGAGAACATTTAAGAAAAATACATCAATTTGGCGAACACATACACATATTCATACACAATCATATATACATGCGACATGCGTAGCGGCCAATGTCAACAAAAGTTCGAAGATACATTCGTCTAACATTTAGGTTGTAGACCCGTGGATTTGAAACGTGAATAAAGTGGGATAGGCGAGAGAGAGAGAGAGAGAGAGAGAGAGAGAGAGCGTTAAAAAGAAAGGTTAAATATCTTGAAGCGTAAAAGAAAAGAGAAGAAGAAAAAAGAAAAACGGAGCAGAGGAACAAATTTAAATTAGAAAGAAAAGATGATAGAATAAATTTAAAATAGGAATAAATAATAAAAATAGATAGATAGATAGATAGATAGATAGATAGATAGATAGATAGATAGATAGATGTTAACAAACTGAGATAGCTAGCTAGCTAGCTAGCTAGATAGATAGATAGATAGAGAGATAGATAGATATGAACAGACTGGTAGATAGATAGATAGATAGATAGATAGATAGATAGATAGATAGATAGATAGATAGATAGATATGAACAGACTGGGATAGATAGATAGATAGATATGAACAGACTGGGATAGATAGATAGATAGATATGAACAGACTGGGATAGATAGATAGATAGATAGATAGATAGATAGATAGATAGATAGATAGATTTCTTACCCCCAAACCATCAGGGATTCTGGTTTTTTCAAACTCAACAGCGAGGTTTTCTTTGTCAGCCTCGGCAGAAATTTGATCGAGGCGTGAGTAAACCGTAGTGTCGTCAGCGTATGTGCCTAATTGGGATCTTATTACAACGGGAAGACCGTTAATGTAGATCAGGATAAGATGCCGATAATTTTTTAGCAGAAATTGAAGCTGCTATTCATGAATGGATCTGACTCCATGAATGTGTTTTCCTGTTCTCGAAAAATGTAATAATCACATTCTTCTATGCTAGGTAAATTTGGTAACATGTGTAGAAATAGACAAACCGAGACACAATCCTTTTCTCCAAGGTTATTCTTATTTCAATGCATGCATGCGTTATGATGAAGGAGACCAGCTTTTTTTTTTATATTGCCGAAACTGGGGAATTAAGAGTGCAAAACATTATGTCACTTTCGAGACATGATCGCCCAAACCGTGTGTCACGTATGGCACTTAACTGAATGACTGAATATAACAGAATAATTTTAAAGCCTTTAATGGTCATAAAGTGGGGGATCTGTTTTCTATTGTTATGAAGTAATAAACTGAACCCCCACTAATTAATACGTAATAATAGAATACATCACTTCTTCCTCTAGCTATGAGACAAATAACAGGACAGATTGGGTTCTATAACCTTGGCTGGCAACCAGTATACCACAATAAGCAACCTACTGCGGAATAATCTTCTGCTAGTCAGTCATGTCCTTTTCGAGACATGATCGCCCAAAGCGTGTATCACGTATGGCACTTAACTGACTGACTGAATATAATAGCTCGAATCATGATTAAGGCTTAATACTGGTCATAAAGTTAGTCCTGGGTTAGGAAGCGGCCGGAGTCTAAGCTGTACTGATGAGCTGTAATACAGCGAAAGAGATCTGTCTGCAGATGACTATAGTATTATATATATATATATATAAATATATATATAAAAGGCAAGATGTTTGTGTGTCTGTCTGTCTTTCATACAAATCCACAATTATTAACCGATTCTAACCAAACTTCACACAAATATTCTTTAGTCTTCCGGTCAGGTCATGAGCTACGTATTTTTTCCGATATTTCCCCGATATCGGAATTCCATACTCCGATATCCGATCAGGTTTGATCAAAATCAGGATTTCAGCCCTTTCATTGTGGTTCCTGCTGCAGAATTCTAACAAACTTTACTAACTTGGCAAAATTATAGGTTTTAGTCTCAAACATTAGTAGATCTTCCTAGACGACTCATTTTCCCCGATAACGGAAATCAATACCCCCGATATTCTATCGAATCTGATCAAAAACCGATATTCAGTCATCAATATGGCTCATTTTCTCCAATTTTACTCCCGATGGGTAAGATAAGTTTTTATGGACTTAGGTTAGTTTATCCTTGGATGACTTATTTGACTTCAATATTGGAAATCGATACCTCGATATCCTGTCAGTTTGATCAAAATTAGCTTTTCAGCCTTTTATTTTAGTTTTTGCTTCGGGTTTGGCTCTAAGTAGGTATAATTGTAGTTCTTAGTCTCAGTATTGATACCATTTATTCAGAGGACTTATTTAGACTTCAAAATTCAGTTTACGACGAAAAAAGCTTATTTGATATTGATACCAGGAAATCAAAATTTGACTTATATCCATTCATTTTTCTTTCAGTCTACGGTTTCATTTAAACTGGAACAACTATTGCTTTTAGTCTTTCGCGCCAACGTCCAAAGACTCTGAGCTCCAGGCCCATGGATTAGTTTTAAAGCTTTCATTACACCCGAGTAACGGGCTATACTGCTGGTAATTTATATTCTAACGCCGCTCAATAGTGGCACAAAGTAGAATGTACGGGGCACCCAGTGAGTATCGAAATCACTACTCAAATTTAATAGACAACCTTGCAGAGCATTACACCATTTCACGTGCCCTAGAGGGGATTATTATGCACAACTTATGTGTTGATATTCTAAGCAACGCTTACATGTGGCACAAGGCCGAAATTATGGAGTACCCAGTGAGGATCAAACTCACAACTCAACTGTAATAGGTTCTTACGAGACAAGCTTGCTCACCATCACACCACGTTGGCGTGACCTAAACATAATTAGTAAGTGCAACTTATATGCAGCACAGGGCACCCAGTGAGAATCGAAATCACTGCTCAGTTGTAATAGGATCTAGCGAGATGAGCTTTCTAAGCATTGCCCAACGTCGCAAAAAAGATTAGGATATGGCTGATTTACTGAACGCCGCTTACATGTGGCACAAGGCCGAAAGTATGGGGTACTCAGTGAGGATCGAACTCTTAACTCAGTTGTAGCAGGTTCTTACGAGACAAGCTTGCTAATCATTTAACCACGTCGAATGGACCAAAGGGCAATTAGCAAGAGCAACTTGAATGCGACACAAGGCTAAATGTACAGGACACCCAGTGAGGATCGAAATCACTATTCAATTGTAATGGGATCAAGCTCGCTAAGCATTGCACCACGTCGAAAAAAATAAAATACAGATGAGGAAATTAAAATAAATGAAAAAAAGAAAACAACTGGGAAAAAAAGTATTTGACAAAAAGAGAAGATAATAAAGAACATGGTCGTGTTAAGCAATACGATGGGAAAGAAGCCATGAAAAGAAAACAAAGAATGGTACCTACATATTCATAAAGTGGTTTGCAACTTTCAGTACCTTTGAATTGTGGCCTTTATCAGGCGTCAGAAGTGTAAGGTAGTTTGAACAAAAGTGGGATTGCAAAACCACTATCTACTGGCAAATGTTAGTTCTAGCCGAAATAGAATTCAAGATAAAGTTAAAAACAACTAGGTTAAAAGGAATCCAGTTAGAAATGCAATTATTTATGTTTAAGTCTCTTCTACTTATCGGGTAATCTGGGACGAAGACATGCGTGAAATGTCAAAAGGACGTCTCTGTCAAGTCTCGTTTGGGACGATATTTCAGAAGCAGATGTCGAAGTGACGTTAGACGAAATCTCAGAAGCAAAATTAAGTAAAGAATTGTGTTTTCCCAATACCCCACCACCCATTGGGATAGTCTGCTAAACAGAAGCCAAAATATTTTTTATTTAGGTTCGAACGCCGAGTTATGGTTTAGATCAGAGGTCACAGAACCTTTTTCACAGAAGGCCAGCTAACAGAGAATAACATGCCCGGACCAGATTACCATTTCGTTCAATACAATACACTGAATACACAAAAAATAGACAACACGCGTATTTATTTACCAAAGGTTCTGAAAGAACGCGACATTAGCAATACAACAGTTTTATCACACCCAGTGAGCACATAACTGAATATCACAAACAAAACAACAAAAAAAGATTAGTGAGATACGTGGAACTGGCGTTTATTATATATATATATATATATATACAAGTATGGGTGGAATCCAAAGAAACACTATTTTAAAAAAAGTGCTCAATACAAAGTAGAGCTAATAATAATAATAATATATATATATATATATATATATATAATCACTTGATAAGGCACAAAAAGTGTCGAAACAAAATAGCTACTTTTGTAGTGATATTATAACATATCAATGTTATTAATTTAATTAATAATATTATTATATATATATATATATATATATATATATATATATATATATATATATATATGTATGTGCGTTGTTGTACAGTAGATATCGGGAGAGCCGAGTTCGAATTCCAGTTGAATTCTTCTTTGCATTCATTTACGCGCAATTACCCTTTCGAAAGATATCAATCCGTCTCTTCCCTCCAGTTATGGGTTAAATAACAGGACAGATTGGGTTCTATAACATTGGCGGGCAACCAGTCTACAGCAGAAAGCAATGGCAACCTACTGCAGGGTAAACTTCTGCCCACTTAGTCATATCTCTTTCGAGACATGATGGCTCAAGCGTGTATCATGTATGGTCCTTACCTGACTCACTGAATATAATAGTTGTAATTATGATTAAGGCTTCTACTGGTTATAAAATGGGGAATAGGTTTTCTATTGTTATGAAGTAATAAACTGACCCCCCACTAATTATTACGCAATACTATAATACATCTTTTCTCCCTCTAACTATGAGTCAAATAATAGGACAGAGTGGGTTCTATAGCATTGGCTGGCATTCAGTCTACCGCTGAAATTAATGATGACCTACTACGGGATAATCTTCTGCACAGTCATTCATGTCTCTTTTGAGACATGATCTCCAAAAGCCTGTATCACGTTTGGCACTTAACTGACTGACTGAATTTCATAGTTGGAATCATGATTAAGGCTTCAGCTGGTCATAAAGTGGGGGATCGGTTTTCTATTGTTATAAAGTAATAAAATGATCCCTCACTAATTATTACGTAATAATAAAATGCATCTCTTCTCCCTCTAGCTCTGAGGCAAATAATAGGACAGAGTGGGTTCTATAGCTTTGGCTGGCATCCAGTCTACCGCAGAAATTAATGGCAACCTACTTCGGGATAATCTTCTGCCCAGTCATTCATGTCTCTTTCGAGACATGATCGTCCAAGCGTGTATCACGTATGGCACTTAATTGACTGACTGCATTTAATAGTTAGAATCATGATTTAGGCTTTTACTGGTCATAAAGGGGGGGATCGGTTTTCTGTTGTTATGAAGTAATAGACTGATCCACCCCATTAATTACCATATAATACTTTTCTTCCACCTCTAGCTATGAGTCAAATAACAGGCCATTTTGGGTTCTATAGCCTTGATCGGAAACTAGTCTACCGCAGAAAATAATGCCAACCTAGTTCGGGATAATCTTCTGCCCAGTCAGTCATGTCTCTTTCGAGACATGATCGTCCAAGCATGTATCACGTACGGCACTTAACTGACTGACTGAATATAATATATAGAATCATGATTAAGGCTTCTACTGGTCATAAAATGGGGGATCGGTTTTCTATAGTTATGAAGTAATAAACTGATCCCCCACTAATTACTACCTAATAATATAATACATCTCTTATACTTCTAGCTATGAGTCAAGTAACAGGACACATTGGGTTCTATAGCCTTGGTCAGCAACCAGTCTATCGCAGAACGCAATGGTAACCTACTGCGGGATAATCTTCTGCCCAGTCAGTCATGTCTCTTTCGAGACATGATCGTCCAAGCGTGTATCACGTATGGCACTTAAATGACTGTACCAATATTTGCTTTAAAATTGCTGCATCTAACTAAATAACAATACTTTCAAATGTTCATCATTCAACCACGTTTGATGTGATGATGTCACATATTTTTTTTTTAAATATTTGCTCACAGACAAAAGTTCTTCCAAACACTAATGTCTTACCAGCGGCGATGTCTTTAACTTTGAAAACTCATCATTAAGTACGCAGCAAAAGAAAAAAAAACATTCAAGAGGATTTCCTTCTCTGTGATACTCTTTCCACAAAGCTTGCAAATCAATCTAAAAATTAAATTACTGTTACATCTCAAAATCACATTGGCGAAATATTTGGTATTTTTTACTCACACACTTGTGTAAATTAATTGAAACAAAACGAATATCTCTCTAGCATTTTTCACACTTTCCCTGATCACATATACGTCTGTTGGAGTTGTTTTTCACTTCTGACCGTATTTTCTTTTACATTTTCGACTGATGGATCCAGTTGTTTTCCTCTCCTTGATGACATGACCGACAGTTGAAAGGCTGTTGTATCCCGGAGGGGGGGATAAACAGAGAAAAGAATAGTGTAAGAAATACTCTTAACACTGAGTATATATAAGTAGAGATTTATTATACGTTAGTACAATAAACGAAATACATGTACACGAATAACACTTTTGAAGGTACTGTCTCTGTATAGGACGTATGCGTCGGTCGTGAAAAGAAAGCTTCCGTCACTCCCATGTAATGTCGTAGAGTCTAGTATAGTCGCTCGCTTTCCTCTGCTAATTCTCTACTCCAGTTTGATTCCCATCGAGATCTTTTATAACACGAGCCATACCCATTGCGGGGTTGGACCAGGATATTCCTCTACAACAATATCTCTCCAGAACAAAGGCTAACTCGCTCTATAAGGCTAGCAGCATTACAATTTTCGTACACTTTCTTGGAGTAATGTCCATCGCAAACAATGGGCATAGGACAATTAATCGACAGTCGATTACTTTGCCTTGATGACATAACTGACACTTGAATGGCTGGCATCAGTAATGTCCGCGATCGCACTGTTAGGCCTACAGCATTACAATTTTTGTACACTTTCTTAGAGTCATGTCCATCGCAAACAATGGGCATAGGACATTTAATAGACAGTCGAGGTAATACTAGGCGTGATAAAAAATCTGATGTAATCACGGATGACGCAATAATTTTCAAGGCAAAACAAACTTCACCCTGAAAATACATTAATATTTCTGCACAACACTTCAAATAACCTAATCTAAGAAACAAATAGAAACAGAAAAATCGATTGCACACTGTCACAACAGTGGGTCTAAAACTGACTGCATGATGAAAGAATGAAAACTAAAGTTGTTTAATGTTGTAAAATCGTGTGCATTTATTTTCATTTCTCTTCATAGTAAATTTAACGACTGAATACTGTTGCTACATCTGGTCGGGTGCCCCTGCTATTCTACTCGGGCTTCTTGACAAAATACAGCGAAGAATCTGTAATGTGATTGATACCGACTTAGCTGACCGCCTGCAGTCACTCTCTCACCGGCGTGACGTGGCTTCCCTGTACCTCTTCTACAAATCTTTCATGGCTTCTGCTCTGATGAACTTAAATCACTGGTGCCCCCTAGGTGTGAGTTCGCACGAGATACTAGATTGGCAACTAGGTCCCACCCTTTTACAGTGAAACCGATGAAATGTAACCGCAATTTCTTCTCCAACAGCTTCTTTTCTCGCATTTCCCGCCTGTGGAATTCCCTTCCGCATGCTTGCTTCCCCGACCGCTATAACATCCAGAAGTTTAAATGTAAGGTCAATAGACACCTCCTAACGCACTAACTCTCCCATTCTCCCCAACTCTCCCCCTATGTATATCCTAACTCGTCTATCGCCCTGTGTAACCCCCCTGCGCTATAGTGGCAGTGGAATGCCTTGCTTGGGGGTGACATGATTAAAAAAAAATCAACTGATAATTCCATATGAATAATTGGATTTGCTTCTTTGTTGTTCAGTGCGACAGATAAACTGATATCTATAGTCGGATCTGGCCGATGGTCTCTGGTCTGATGACCCATCGCTTATATAAAAAATAGGTAATTTCTTCAAATGAATTTAATAGTTAGAATCACGATTAAGGCTTTTACTTGTCATAAAGTGGGGGATCGGTTTTATGTTGTTATGAAGTAATAAACTCATCCCCCACTAATAATCGTTTACTACTTATCTAAAATTTGGGACTTATTTTCAGACGAAATAAATTTTAGATCGTGAGAATTTTTTTTTTTTTTTTTTTGATAGGGAATATCGCATTTACGATTTCTAAAGTATTTTTTCCTGATCGAATCCGAGTGTTAAACACATGGTCCTGGGGACAGATTAGATGGATTCATACCTTTCCAAAGATTTCTTTTATGGCAATGAATGCTGGACAATATAATCAAAGATTATGAAAAAATTTGAAGCAACTGAAATGCTGTTCTACAGAAGGATGCTGCGGATATCATGGATAGAGCAAGTGAGCAATGATAGGGTTTTATAAAGGATGGAAACGAAAAGGAAATTGATACTGATCATCAGGAAGAGACGGCTGAAGTTCTTGGGATCTGTAATGAGGAAGGCTTAGAGAATGTATTACTCACTTGTCAGATAAAGGGAAAAAGAGAGAGAGAAAAGCAACAAATAACATATTTGAAGAGCTTGAGCAGGTGGATGGCAGAGCGGGATTTGTGTGGGTAACAGAAGAAAGCGTGCTAAGAATCACCAGTGATAGGAAGATGTGGAGAGCCATGATCGTTTACGTACTGAAGGAATATAGCACATAGAGGAAGAAAATTGTAGCGAACTTGACTAGAACTCGAACTCTGCTTTTACATTTCTCATCTGGATTCAGTCAGTTTGGGCGATCATGTCTCGAAAGAGACATGAGTGACTGGGCAGAAAAATATCCTGCAGTATGTTGCTATTGCTTTCTGCGGTAGATTGGTTGCTAGCCAAGGCTATAGAACCCAATCTGTCCTGTTATTGGACTCATAGCTAGAGGGAGAAGAGATGTATTATACTATTATATAGTAATTAATGGGGGATCAGTTTATTACTTCATAAAAATAGAAAACCGATCCCCCACTTTATGACCAGTAGATGCCTTAATCATGATTCCAACTATCATATTCAGTCAGTCAGTTAAGTGCCATCCGTGAAACAAGCTTGGGCGATCATGTCTCGAAAGAGACATGACCGACTTGACAGAAGATTATCCCGAAGTAGGTTATTGCTTTCTGCGGTAGACTGGTTGCCAACCAAGGCTATAGAACCCAATCTGTCCTGTTATTTAACTTATAACTGGAGGAAAGTGACGGATTATTACCTTTCCCAAGGGTATTTGTGCGAGGCGAATTCAACTTGAATTCGTGCACCCCGATCTCTCCTTCCGAGTCTATATCCTCCGCACCACAACGTACGTATCCAGGATGCAGTATTCAACCCGAAACACCGGTTACTGTATGACGCCTGAAATTAAGCAAAGCTGAGCCTAGTCAGTGCCTATATAAGTAACTTTGAATACGAATTTGCGGGTGGTAAGGCTTACGACCACAAATCATACGCCAGCAAAGGTAAAAACATCAATATCTAGAAGAGTGATCGCTTGAAAATAAGTGATTCTTTAACCTTGGAGATATAGGCGGTGTAAATTATAATGTCAAGAAATAGTTAATCGGAGAGCCGGTTTCGAATTTCAGTTGCGTTCGTTATATGAACAGCGCAAATCCTCTTATAAGATCTTTTTCCTCTTCTATGTGCGCTGTCCTTTCAAGACGTAGGCGATCATAGACGGACTACGTCTGCCTATCCTTGTAGCTCTTAGCAAGCTTTCTCCTGTTACTCCACGCAACCCTTGTTCCGTCATCCACCTGATCAGATCCTGCAAATATGTTATCCGCTGCTTTCCCCTGTCACTTTTCCCCCTCTATCTGGTCTGTTAGTATCAGGTTCTCCAAGCCCTCCTTCCTCATTGAATGTCTAAGGAACTTTAGTTGTCCCTTCCTGATGCTCAGCATTCATTTCTTTTTCGTTTCCATCATTTCCAAGACCTCATTATTACTCACATGCTCGATCCATGATAATCGCATCATCCTTCTGTAGAACCACATTTCAGTTGATTGATGATATTGTCCAGCATTCACTGCCGTATTGAAGAACTGACATCACATAGCAATCCAGTACTCTCTTCTTTGTTTCTAGCGAAATTGTCCTTTTCTTAATACTTTGCTCAACTTCTGGAATGCATCCTTGTGCTTTTGGATCTCAGGAATATAAATGTACAAAAACAGATGTGGCCACAAAATGAGGGGTCAGTTTATATACTTATTGTAATATGGAATTGATCCCCCACTTTATATATCCAGTATTCTTCTGTAGAACCACATTTCAGTTTCTTCAAGTTTTTCCTTCATCTTTGATGATATTGTCCAGCATTCACTGCCATATTGAAGAACTGACACCACATAGCAATCCAGTTCTCTCTTCTTTGTTTCTAGTGAAATTGTCCTGTTTCTTATTACTTTACTTAACTTCTGGAATGCTTCCTTCGCCATGACAATTCGCCTTCGGATCTGTGTCGCACTTTCTGTCTTCTGTTATAACATTTCCCAGGTATTTAAACTTTTGTACCTGCTTGATTTCAGTATCCCCTACCTGTATTTGGCATATTGGGCTGCTGACAATGCATTCGGTTTTCTTGCAGTTTATTTGTAAACCTTTCTTGTTACTCTCTTCAGCTACCTTCTGTAGGCGGTCTTGTAGTTTCCTTTTCGTGTCTACGAAACCTATATCATCCAACAGTTAACTAAAACACACAAAATAACATTGCACACCCGCAAAATTGTATCCAAACGACCACGCCTGAAACATTTTGAAAAAACCCAGACCAAGGCAAATTTCATAAGTCAGTGTGAAAAGCAAAATTCTGGATCCTAACTGGAAATCTAAAATTGATATATGATGTCAGTCAAATAATTTTTCACACCTAAAGAAGAAAATGCTTATTGGAGCCGGTGACTTGAGAAACTTCACTATTTAAACCATGTTCTGAAACCGGTCAAAGACAGTCCAGCATGGGAACGTTTAGCTGACGGACCCTGTGGCAATGGAACAAAAGAAATTTCAAGAAGCCGATCGGAACGTAAGGACACGTCAAAGATTAATTCTTCCTTTACTTCCAATTGTCCTTTTTTTATTTTCCCTTCACGCCGCCAAAGAAAACACAACAACAGTAGGAAATTCTTCTTTCTCCCCCAGTTGCCAGTCTAACAAAAAGGAGAGAAACATAAGAATTTACATACTGTTACCATCAGTATACGCCAGGGACACTTACCTACCATCTACTATCGACCATGAACTGTTAATTTCTGTTGACATTTTAAATACTTACATTTATCTTTGAACAACTTTAACTACAAAACTGCAAGCATTTTCTCTTCGAACATTCTTCTTCTTCTCACAAATCTAAACTTAGTTATAAATGGAACTTTATGTGTGTGTGTGTGTGTGTGTGTGTGTGTGTGTGTGTGTGTGCGTGCGTGTGTGTGTGTGTGTCCGTTACCTATAGACTCTGAACCGATTTTCTTGAAAATTTACACAGTTATACTACAAGCGTCTGCGAGTGTTCTTAGCTAGGTTTGTGTCGCGGTACCTCCGATAAATATCGAAAATCGATAATCGAAAAAATCGGGTTATAGAAGGAGTGGTCCGATTTTTATCAAATTTGATACACTCATAGACAAAGACATAAGAAACGATATTCAGAAGTTTCAAGGTAGCAGTTCTTTCAATAGTGCAGAAAATCGATAATATATTTATATAAAAAGCAAGATGTTTGCGTGTGTCGTTTATCTGCTTGTATGTCTGTATTATTTTCAGCCCTTTTATTTTAGTTTTTGCTTCGGGTTTGGCTCTAAGTAGGTATAATTGTAGTTCTTAGTCTCAGCCATGATACCATTTACTCAGATGACTTATTTAGCCTTCAAAATTCAGTTTACGACGAAAAAACCATATTTGATATCGATACCAGGAAATTAAAATTTGACTTACATCCATACATTTTTCTTTCAGTCTACGGTTTCGTTTTAACTAGGAAACAACTATTGCTTTTTTGGTCTTTCGTGCAAACGTCCAAAGAGTCTGAGCTGCAGGAACATGGATTAGTTTGAAAGCTTTCTTTACACCCGAGCAACACCAAGCTATACTACTAGTATATATATATATATATATATATATATATATATATATATATATATTTATTTCAAATATTTCTTAGGCAGAGTCTGAGCTCCAGGACCATGGATTAGTTCTAAAGCTTTCATTCTTTCGGGCTATACTGCTAATAATATATAGTATCCATTTCTATCAGCAAAATTCCACTTATTTTTTTAACAACTTGATGATATCCTTCATTGCAGTGATTGTCGGCTATATTTGGAATTAGCCTTGCACCACGCATAGCCGACGCACACTACACTCTTAACAATCTCCTTCTGTACCCTACTATGGGTTAATAAGTAAGACTGGTATTTCTAAATCGTTCTCATCTCCAATAAAACTTCTTACACTCTAAAAGAAATTTCTAGCTTTAAATGACCTGCTAATACTTGATAATCCGTTAAATAACCACCCACCCAAAATAACAAAACAAATGACGAACGAATCAATCATTTAATCATTTTCAGTTGTAAAGTAGGTTGTGTTATTTTTTACAGCCAGTCTGTTAACTGCCCTATGGGATAAACACTTGGGCGATTAACACTTAACAATTTGACATGACTAACTGGGCAGAAGATATTCCTGCACTAGGTTGCCATTACTATCTGCGGTAGACTAGTTGCCAACCAAGGCTATAGAACTCAATCTGGTGAGAAAGACGAATTAATAACTTTCACAAAGGTATTTGCACTTAAATGAATGCAACTCTAATCAATGAATTTGAGTGATTTTCTTACCGGCGTAATGTGTTCTTCTTGTGTCTCTTCTACAAATATTTTCACGGCTTCTGCTTCGGTGGACTTAGTTCACTGGTGGCCTCTATGTATGAATTAACTCGAGCTGATAGACTAGCAACTAGAGCCAACCCTTTTACAGTGAAACCAATAAAATGTAACGCAACTTTTTCTCCGTCAGCTTCTTTTCTCGCACTTCCCGTCTGTGGAATTCCATTCCGTATACTTGCTTTCCTGACAGCTACAATCTCCAAGAATTTAAATGTAAGGTCAATAGTCATCTCCTATCTCACTGACTTGCATCCTCTCTCTCTCATGCTCTTTTCTTCGTCCACTCCACTCTCATCAGTATTCTCATCCTTCTCTTACCCACTTCCTGACACCCCCTATAACCAGTCACTCTTCCTCATCACTTTCTTCCTATGTAACCCCCTGCACACCAGTGGCAGTAAAACTGGCTTGCTTGGGGTGACATGAAGAACAAAACAAGAAAACAAAAAAAATTCAACTAGGATTCGAACTCATCTCCCCAATATACACTGCACTACAGCACACATCCGTTTTCCAGTATATTTCTTAAATAATAAACACGTATTTTCACTGAAGTAAATAATCTGAATTACTTTTGAGTACGTTTTATTTTAGTGGTTACTAGTGTTTAAATTCGACGCTCTGTTTTTATTTATTTATTGATCTATTTTAATCAGAGTGAAATGCGTCTCCCCGTCTGTCAATTCGGGTCGTAATAAAGAAAATATCCTACAGTAGATGAAAAACATACTAGTTTAATAGAAGTTTAATACGCATATCGACTAAGATATACCGGTGAAATAAGGTTGGGCTGCTGTGTCAAGTCAAGAAGTTTTTTTCATCTGAATCCACCTTGCATATTTATAAATCTACCAGTCGTCCGTGCATTAATTCCTGTTGCCATATCTGGTCGGGTGTTCCTGCTGTTCATCTCGGGGTTCTCGGCAAAGTCTGCAACGTAATCTGACCGATTTGGCATCTCACCATCCAACACTTTCTCACCGACGGGATGTGGTTCCCATCTATTTTTTCTACGAGTATTTTTTACTGCTTCGGGCCTGACGAGCTGCATGTTCTTGCCCGGACATCATAGAATTTAATCGTTCAACTAGATTGACAACTATTTCCAAACTTGTCGAGCGCTTAGCTGTCAGTGAAGTTGTGAATGAATTTTCGGCGCTCTACGCTCTCGTCAGGTTCACAACTTCGTAGAGCGCCGAAAATTCGTTCATAATTTCACTGACAGCTGAGGGCTCGACAACAATTGACAAACAACCAAATAGTTTAACAGTTCTGCTCAAAAGGAATATGAATACGTTGATGAATCTCGGTTTGAGCCAGACCTTATTTCCATTAGTTTTTTTCAACCTGACGAGGATGTAGAGCGCCGAAAATTCGTTCATAATTTCACTGACAGCTGAGGGCTCGACAACAATCGACAAACAACCAAATAGTTTAACAGTTCTACTCAAAAGGAATATGAATACGTTGATGAATCTCGGTTTGAGCCAGACCATATTTCCATTCGTCGTCTTCAACCGTAGAGCACCGAAAATTTGTTCACAACTTCACTGACAGCTGAGGGCTCGACAACAATTGACAAAGAACGAAACAATTCAACAATTTTCCTCTGAAGGAATATGAATACGTTGAAGAATCTCCAAAGTTTTAAGTGCAATGCTAACTGCCATTTACTATTTCCTTGATTCCTACTTTTCTTTTACCATTTCTTCAATGTCCTCTATACCATTCTTTTTTTCTTTTCTTGTCTCTCTTCCCTCTTTTTTTCTAAAAAAGGCTTACAGCCTATCACGTTGAATAAACCGGTCCTCACTCGATCACCGAAGTTAAGCAACCTTGAGCCTGGTCAGAACTTAGATGGGTGACCGCTTGGGAATTTCAGGTGCTATAAGCGTTTAGTGTCGGATGTGCGTTGTGGTGCAGTGGATATCGGCTCGGAAAGAGAAATCGGTGAGCAGAGTTCGAATTCCAGTTGAAAACCCTGCATTCACTTAAACACTGTTTCTTTGGGAAAGATATTAACACGTCCATTTCCTCCAGTTATGGGTTAAATAACAAGAGTAGTACTTGGGAACCCTGCCCTTAAAAACAAAATCCCAATGAATCTTGATACTCGAAAAGAAAAAAGTATTACTTGTCATAAAACTTATATAAAAACAACCATAAATTGTTGAAAGAAAAAGGTATTACCAGCAATAAATAAATAAAATTTTAGTTGGCAATAAATGACCCGCCGAGGTTGATATACCATTAAAAACAAAACAACCAACCTTTTTTTAGAAAAACCCCTGCGCACCTGTTGCAGTACTGCCTTGAGTGGGGAGAAACGATTATAAAAAAAATGAAAAGATAAGTCGGTGTGTTAACTGTACACAATCGTATTGCATTACGTCTTCTGGAAAGAGGTCGAAAAGAATCTATATTTCTTTAAATCAGACGATTTTAAAGACATAAATAACAGAGACGGCGGCTCGAATATACAAGCTGAAACTGATTTAGAAATAGTGCTTTCTTAAGTAGCCTGTTGCATTCAGTAAGATGCTTCCATTCGAAATACAACTCCGAGTCTGATCAATATTTCTGTCTATGTTTTGAAAAAAGAAATTCTTTTTTAAGGATTTACTTTATTGTTTTTTTTGTTTTTTGTTTTTGTGTTTTTTTTGTTGTTTTTACGTTTTGGTTTTCAATTTGCCTGTGGAGATTATACTGAGGTTGGCTACTTATTTAACAAGAGGTAAAAATCTATGCTCCAAATTCACTGACAAAATAATCAAGGTAATGTACACATCTAGACTTATTTGTAAATGGAACTTTGTCTCTGTGTGTGTGTGTGTGTGTGTGTGTGTCTGTGTGTGTGTGTCCGTTACCCTTAGACTACGAAACGGCTGAACCAATTTTCTTGAAAATTTGCACAGTTGTTCTATAAGCGTCTGCTAGTGTTCTTAGCTAGGTTTTGTGTCGAGTTACCCAGCTAAAAATCGAAAATGGATACTATAGAGTCGAGTCAAAATTTGAACTTTTTGGCTCTGATAGGAGACAGTATGTTAGGCGGAGATCAAATGAAAGGTAACTTGCAAAATGCGTTGTGCCAACAATGAAGCATGGAGGTTGAAATATTCTTGTTTCGGGATGCTTTAGTGGCCAGGGAGTTGGAGACCCGATGAAAATTGATGGAAAGGTGGATAAAAAAATGTATCATCAGATTCTTAACTGCATTGGTGACCCATCTGGGACACGTTTAATAGGACAAAGATTCATTTATCAACATGACAATAACCCTAAACACACTTCAAAACTTTGTAAGAATTATTTAACTAAAAAGGAAGACGAAGGAAGGCTTCGGAATTTTAATTGGCCCACATAAAGCCCTGATCTCAATCCTATTGAACATATATAGAATATTTTGGCTAAAAAATTGATAAATCTAGTGTTACTTTGCAAACACTCATTGGTAACAAATACAAGCTGCTTGGCAAGAGATACCATTAGATATATTGAAGAAGCTTGTGACAGAATGAAGGCTGCGATCAAAGCAAAAGGCTATTATACTAAATATTGAATTTATTTTGTTTTTTTGCGACAATTTACCAATCGCACTTAGTGTATATATATATATATATATATAGTACTGTGCAAAAGTATTAGGACGAGAACTATTTTATCTTTTATGAAGCATATTGACAGAAAATAAACAATTTAATTCTAGCAATTTTATTTAATTTACTCAACAAATGCTTTAAAAAGAAAAAATAATTTTACAAAATGAATTTAATATTTAGTATAATAGCCTTTTGCTTTGATCACAGACTTCTTTCTGTCAGGTATTCACATAACAATCTTCTTCAATGTACCCAACGGTATCTCCTGCCAAGCAGCTTGTATTTGTTCCCAAAGTGTGTTTTACGAAGTAACATTAGTTGTATCAAAAGAGTGGGGATAAGAAAAAGTTAATCAATATTTATTAGCAATTTACTTGGCTTTTCACCCTTTATTTAAATCTCAGTGAGGTTTTTAGGAAAATCACCCCTGTTCGAATAATTTTGCACACTACCGGTAGTGTGCAAAAGTGTTAAGACAGGGTTGATTTTAAACTTTATTTTGATGCCTCATAAAGAAAAAAATTGTTCTTGTTCTAATACTTTTGCACACTACTTTATATATACATATATATATATATATATATATATATATATATATATATATATATATATAGGTATATATAGGAAGATGTAATGAATGTGTGGATGGTTTAACTGGTATCAACATGAAATGTGGAATCGACTATTTGGTTTTAAATACTTGTTAATCTTCATGTTCATACAAAACCCCGCAGATGTTAATCTGTAGATAACATAACAGGGCAAACGGGGCTACTTATTTGGCTAAGAACAGTCTAATAGAAAAAGAATACTGAATATCAAGCCAGGAGGAAGGCAACGTAAAACATTTCGTTACCTTTTCAGAGGATTCACTGAAATCCCACGAAAATATAGAAAATGATTCAGTAAATAATCATGATTCTCTCATAAAAGTCGTGGTCGACTATGTTTAAATATAATATGGCATTCAGCAAAGAGTATTTTAGAAGTAACATCATCGACGTATGTTCGGATAAATCTTTAACGTCTTAGGCTTCTGGTTAAAATCAATATATTATTTCTGGAATATACTCTGAGTGGGAAACCTTTAGCATTTCAAATTCATTCGGATTAAAGCGAGCGAATGTTTGACTAAATCTGATTCCGACAAATATATAATAATAATAATATTAATAATAATAATAATAATCAGAATAATAATATTAAAATAATAAAAATATTTAAATAATAATAATATTAAAAATAAGGCAGTCTCGCAGACATAAAGATCCACATTGGAAAAGAAAAATAGAAAAATAAATCGAACAACTTAGAAGTGAACTATCAGTACTCGATGAACTGACAAGAGGAATAAATGTAAGAACGAGAAAAGGCAGAAGAGTCAAAAGAAAATACAATATTAGAAATGAAAATGAATTCCTATCAACTTAGGAAAAAATAAAGCAAACAATACAACTGAAGGCTCAAAGAATAAGACGCTATGAGAAAAGATCAAGATTCTACAGACAAAACAAGAATTTTCGAACCGATGCAAAGAAATTTTACAGGGAAATAGGTAAAAAAAGAATTGAAGTGACACCCCCCCAAATGGAAGAAGTTATACAGTTCTTGGAAAAAATATGGACTTGCCCTAAAGAACATAACAAAGAAGTAGATTGGATTTCACAAGAGATAGAACGAATCAAAAATAAAACAGAACAGAAATGGGCTGGAATTAACAAAAAGGATGTCAAATTTGCACTAAAAAAACACACAATTGGAAATTTCCAGATATAGATAAAATTCCTAACTTTTGGATATATTATCTAAGTACAGCACATAAAAACTAGCCAAAGAACTTAAAGAAATGGTCAACGATCCAAACAACATTCCTGCATGGATGACCAAAGAATTACATTTCTTCTACCCAAGAATAGTGACACAAACAACCCGAAAAACTACAGAACAATTACATGCTTTCCGATAACATACAAACTATTAACATCTATTTATAACAAAACAGACATATTTATTCTTAGAAAGAAATGACATGTTCCCGCTTGAACAAAAAGAGTGCAAACGTGGCTGTTACGGATGTAAAGACCAATTGCTTATTAACAGAATGATCCTTGAAAACTGCTAGAGTACAAAGAAAAATCTTAGTACTGCCTGGATAGATTATCGTAAGGCATTCGATGTGTACCACATTCCTGTATTTTAAAGACTTTAAATATATACAAGGTATCACCCGTCATCATCAATTTTATCAAACAATGCATGTCGATATAGAAAACAACCCTTTACCTCAATCATATAAATGTAACCTATAAGTCTGGTGAAATAAACATCAAAAGAGGTATATTTCAATGTGAATCTTTGTCTCCATTACTATTTTGCATATCATTAATAGCATTAACCAGTCAACTTAACAAGACAGAATGTGGTTATAAAATACCCCCAAAAGAAAATAAGCCATCTATTTTACATGGATGACTTAAAGATGTATGCAAAGAATGATAATGATCTGGAAGGTCTTCTGCAAACTGTAAAATGCTTCAGCGAAGACATTGGAATGAAATTCAATTTGAATAAATGTGCTAAAGTTACAGTTTTAAGAGGAACGCTACAACAAACATCCTCAGTTAGCTTAGACACTGTTGTAACAAAAAAGATTTAGAGACAGAAGAATCTTATAAATATGTATGTGTAAATTTACCATAAAAATGAACGAAATGGTGCGTAAAGAGTAGTATAGAAGGCTACGACTGATATAAAAACCCGAATTGAATTCTCAGAACAGAATTATAGTCATTAATTGCCTTGCCATCCCAGTGGTTCAATATAGTTTCAAGATCTTGAATTGGACTCTAAACGACATCAGACTAATGGATTCTAAGACAAGAAAGCTTCTTTCTAAGCATAAGATGCATCACGCAAAGGTTGATGTAGACCGTCTATACATACCCCGTAAAGAAGGTGGTAGATGTCATATTTAGCTAGAATTGTCATACAAGACAACAACTATTGGCTTACTAACATATACAGAAACAACAAGGATTGGATGATACAATTAGTCAAACAACATGAAAACAGAAAGAAAAAATATTCAATAATAAAAGAAGGCAGTAAATACAAACAAGATTTACATTTAGTAAATTCTGTAGAAAAGCAAAACAGAAGCCAAGAACCAACTATTGCGGCAAAAAATATGAAAATGAAAGCCAAAGATAAAGCTCTTGAACATATGAAACAACGCTGGCAAGACAAAACCTTGCATGACCAATATCCAGAACGTGTTAATAAATCCAGTGTTGATAAAGTTAATACTCATCGATGGTTACGTGCATCTAGATTAAAGTCTGAGACTGAAGGCTTTATTCTTGCAGCGCAAGTCCAAAGTGTTTTCACTAGGAATTTTCAGGCAAATATTATATATAATAATGTGGATCCAAGATGTTGGTTCTGTGATAAATACCAAGAAACAATAGACCATCTAATCTCAGGCTGTTCTGTGCTTGCCCCAAATGAATATAAAAATCGTCATGATAGAGTGGAGCAATATTTACATTGGACAATGTGCAAATATTATGGAAAATCTGTAAACAAACACTGGTATGAACATCACCCAGCACCGGTTACAGAAATAGAAGATGTAACCATTCTATGGGATTACACCATCTACACAGACTGGAAAAGTAAAGCAAATAGGCCGGGCAGTATTGTTAAAAACCAAAAAGGAAAAAACTTGCTTATTAATTGATATGGCTTCTCCAGCGGATTTTAACATAGGAATTCGAAAAACGGTCAAAATATAAAGACCTTGAAATTGAAATAGAAAAAATGTGGAAATTGAAAACAAGAGTTGTGCCAGTGATAGTAGGTGCACTTGGAATGATAAAAAAAAAAGGAAGAAAGCAACACATTGAAAGAATTTTCTTGAAAACCCTAGCTTAAGAGATATACAAAAAGTTGTCTTATTAAGTACAGACCACACACTAAGGAGAACTTTGTCAATGTAACGCTTGAGATGTTCGGGGAGATAGAAAAAACATGAAATGGAGCCATAACGACACACCACGACCTGCCTTAAGTCTTCCCGCAGACTTGGTTGGTAGTGCGACCATAGCAGAAATCGAAATATAATGAAAAATGGCAGCATAATAATATAAGTAATGTTTACTAATTAACAATCTTTGCAAACGTAGAATCTTCCATATATATATATATATATTTAAATATATACGAAATTGTCTTTAATTCATCTCAATTAATTAATTTCGTCTTTATTTTCTTTTTTCATACTTTTTTAAAAATCGGTTTTTCATATTTGACTTACACTCATTAAATTTACTCTTTACTGCCTTTTTGTTTGTTTGTTTCTTTCTTTCTTTAAAACAGTTTTTATCCCCTTTAAATTTCGTCTTTATTGTCTTTTTCTTTTTTCTTTCTTTTTTTATTTAAGACATCTTTTAATCCCATTAAATTTCGTATTTACTGCCTCTTTCTTTCTTTCTTTCTTTCAATCTTTCTTTCTTTCTTTCTATCTTTCTTTCTTTCTTTCTTTCTTTCAATCTTTCTTTCAGTCTTTCTTTCTTTCTTTCAATCTTTCTTTCAATCTTTCATTCTTTTTTCTATCTTTCATTCAATCTTTCTTTCTTTCTTTCAGTCTTTCTTTCTTTCCTTCAATCTTTCTTTCTTTCATTCTTTCTTTCTTTCTTTCAATCTTTCTTTCTTTCTTTCTTTCTTTCAATCTTTCTTTCTTTCTTTCTCTCTTTCTTTCAATCTTTCTTTCAATCTTTCTTTCTTTCTTTCTAATCTTTCTTTCTTTCTTTCTTTCTTTCAATCTTTCTTTCTTTCAATCTTTCATTCTTTCTTTCTATCTTTCATTCAATCTTTCTTTCTTTCTTTCAGTCTTTCTTTCTTTCTTTCCTTCAATCTTTCTTTCTTTCTTTATTTCAATCTTTCTTTCTTTCTTTCTTTCAATCTTTCTTTCTTTCTTTCTTTCAATCTTTCTTTCTTTCTTTCTTTCTTTCAATCTTTCTTTCTTTCTCTCTTTCTGTCAATCTTTCTTTCTTTCTTTCTTTCTTTCAATCTTTCTTTCTTTCTTTCTTTCTTTCAATCTTTCTTTCTTTCAATCTTTCTTTCTTTCTTTCTTTCTTTCAATCTTTCTTTCTTTCTTTCTTTCTTTCAATCTTTCTTTCTTTCTTTCTTTCAATCTTTCTTTCTTTCTTTCTTTCTTTCAATCTTTCTTTCTTTCAATCTTTCTTTCTTTCTTTCTAATTTTCTTTCAATCTTTCTTTCTTTCTTTCTTTCAATCTTTCTTTCTTTCTTTCTTTCTTTCAATCTTTCTTTCTTTCTTTCTTTCTTTCAGTCTTTCTTTCAATCTTTCTTTCTTTCTCAACTATTCAACTTTCATCTCTATAATAATCTCTATTCTATTTCTTTTTCTTGTTTTCTTTTTCTTTTTTCAATTCAATCATTTCAGTTTTTGTTTCTTTTCTATTTTGATTCTTATTTTTTCATTATTTTTAGTTTTTTTTAGCTGTTAACTTCTTTCAATATTTCTCCGCTGATTAGTAACTTTCGTCATTGTTCATTCATCATCCATTATGCTCGTTCCATAACTTTTTTTTTTAATCGTATCATCCCGAGCAAGGCGGTAACACCACTGACGTGCAGGGGGAGACGTAATAGTGAAAAGATTGGAAAAGAGAAAGCCGGAAACCACATCCTAAACAGGGAACAAGGGATGAGCCTCTTAACTTGTTCAATAAACGTAGGTGGAGTGTGAACCGGGCGATAGATAGATCTATCTATTCCAATTAAAATTAAAAACTATTTAACTTATTGAACTGACAATTTAAAAATGGCTATTATTCTATTATTTGTACTTATCCCAATAACAATTTTTTTCTTCTATGTGCGCTGTCCCTTCAGGCCGTAGGCGATCATGGCATTCCACCTCTCCCTATCCTTGGTGGCTCTTAGCACGCCTTCTCCTATTACAACATGCAACACCGGTTCCATCGTCCACCTCGTCACCTGATTAGGTCCTTCAAATATGTTATCCGCTGTTTTCCCCTGTCTCTCTTTCCCTCTGTCTGACCTGTGAGTATCAGATTCTCCAAGCTTTCTTTCCTCATCACATGCCCCAAGAATTTCTGTTGTCTCTTGCTGATGCTCAGTATTAATTTCCTTTTCGTTTCAATTCTTTCTAAGACCTCATCATTGCTCACATTCTCGATCCATGGTATCCGTAGCATCCTTCTGTAGAACCCCATTTCAGCTGCTTCAAGTTTTTCCTTCATCTTTGCTGATATTGTCCAGCGTTCACTGCCATATTGAAGAACTGACATCACATAGCAATCTAGTACTCTCTTCCAAGTTTCTAGCGAAATTGTCCTGTTTCTTAATAATTTACTCAACTTCTGGAATGCATCCTTGTGCTTTCAGATCTCAGGAATATAAATGTATAGAAACTGATGTGACCACAAAATGAGGGGTCAGTTTATATATTGATTGTAATATGGAATTGATCCCCCATTTTATATTCAGTATGCTTCTGTAGAACCAAATTTCAGTTGCTTCAAGTTTTTCTTTTATCTTTGATGATATTGTCCAGCATTCACTGTCATATTGATGTCCAGATATCACATAGCAATCCAGTACTCTCTTCTTTGTTTCTAGCGAAATTTTCCTGTCTCTTAATACTTTACTCAGCTTCTGGAATGCTTCCATCGCCATGCCAATTCGCCTTCGGATCCCAGTAACGCACTTTCCGTTTTCCGTTAGAACACTTCATCTGAACTTAAATATTTGTACTTGCTTGATTTTAGTATCCCCAATCAGTAACTTGCATTTTGGCTCCGATGTTTGCTGACGGCCATACAGTCGGTTTTCTTATAGTTTATTTGTAGTCTTTTCTTCGGATTTTCTTCATCTACTTTTTTAGGAGGTCTGATAGTTTCCTTTCCGTGTCAGTTATCAACACTGTATCATTTGCGTATCTTATGTTGTTCAGATTGTGACTGCCAATGACGAATCCTGGCTTGACTTCTAGGGTCAACAGAATAGCCTCATTGTACAAGTTGAGTTGATCCGGTGAAAAGACACATCCTTGTCTTACGCCCCTTTTTATCTTTGTATATCTGCTGAATTCGTTAACCTGATTTTCAATATTAGTAGCCTTTTTTTAATTATGCTGATTAATTAAGTTGAATAGATCTGGAGAAAAGACACATCCTTGTCTTACGGCCCTTTTTATCTTTGTATATCTGCTGAATTCGTTAACCTGATTTTCAAAATTAGTAGCCTTTTTTAATTTTGCTGATTAATTAAGTTGAATAGATCTGGTGAAAAGACACATCCTTGTCTTATGCCTTTTTCTATCTTTGTATATCTGCTGAATTCGTTAATCTGATTTTCAAAATTAGTAGCCTTTTTTTTAATTTTGCTGATTAATTAAGTTGAATAGATCTGGTGAAAAGACACATCCTTGTCTTACGCCCCTTTCTATCTTTGTATATCTGCTGAATTCGTTACCTGTCCGTATGCAGGCAGTTTGTTGCCAGTAGAGATTATTGATTACTCTTATGTATTTCCCAAATATCTTGAGGCTGCTGAGCATCTCCATTAATTCTTTGTGGCGTATTTTGTCGAAAGCCTTCACATAATCGATAAAGCACAGGTACAAGTCCTTCTTCATTTGTATTGCCCTTTTGGGGAGCATCCTCCTAAAATCCTTCTTTAATAAAAATTCCTTTCCATGTCTGCAATCAGCGCTGTATCATCTGCGTATCTTAAGTCCTCAGAATATTCTCGCTGTACAAGGTCCGGCGAGAAGACACATCCTTGTCTTACGCCCCTTTCTATCTTTGTATATCTCCTGAATTCGTTGCCTGTCCGTATGCAGGCGATTTGCTGCCATTAAAATTTGTTGATTACTTTGGTGTCTTTGCCGAATACGTCGAGGTTGCTGAGCATTTCTATTTATATTTTGTTACGTACTTGGCTTTGTTTACAAAACACAGGTAAAATTCCTTTTTCATTTGTATCGATCTTTCTGATAGCATCCAAAGCATAAATATCGCATTTGTCTCTCCAGTGTCTTTGACAATGTAGTGTAGGGAGCTGGTTAATGCTTCTTTGATTCGGCCTTGTATCAGACTTAACCGAACTCCCTACAGCTTACAGGTTTTATGCAGAGTTCTAATCATCAGAAGGTTTTTCATCATCAGAAGGTTGGTTGTCGGCAGGTTGGAATATGTGGAATTGTGTGGAATAGCGTCAGAAGAATAAAATATGCATTTTGCATTTTAAAAAAGTCAGTCAGTCAGGTAAGTGCCATACGTGATACACGCTTGGGCGATCATGTCTCGACTGGGCAGTAGGTTGCCATTGCTTTTTGCGGTAGACTGGTTGCCGACCAAGGCTATAGAACCCAATCTGTCCTGTTATTTAATCCATAACTGGAAGGAAGAGACGGATTAATACCTTTCCCAAGGGTATTTGCGCGTAAGTGAATGCAATGAATTCTACTGGAATTCGAACTCGGCTCCCCGATTTAACTGACTGATATTTTAGTATATTGACAAAAAACACATTTTCTTTTGAACTAGATATAATTTCTTCTTCTTCTTCTTCTTCTTCTTCTTCTTCTTCTTCTTCTTCTTCTTCTTCTTCCCTTTCTTCTCTTTCTGATTTTTCTTCTTCTTCTTCTTCTTCTTCTTCTTCTTCTTCTCTTTCTGATTTTTTCTTCTTCGTCGTCGTCTTCATCTCTTTCTTCTTCTTTTTCTTCTCTTTCTTCTCTTGCTTTTCTTTCTGATTTTCTTCTTCTTCTTCGTCGTAGTCTCCTCTTTCTTCTTCTTCTTCTTCTTCTTCTTTTTCTTCTCTTTCTTCTTCTGATTTTTTTTTCTTCGTCTCATTCTCTTTCTTCTTCTTCTTCTTTTTCTGCTTCTTCTACTTCTTCTCTATCTTCTTCTTCTTTTACTTCTTTTTCTTCTCCTTCTGATTCTTCTTCTTCTTCGTCTTCTTTTCTTCTCTTCTTATTCTCTTTCTTCTGTTTTTCATTTTTCTTTTTTTTTCGTCATCTTTCCCCTCTTTCTTCTTCTTCTTCTTCTTCTTCTTCTTCGTTTTCTTATTTTTCATGTCTTTCTTTTATTCTGATTTTTCTTCTTCTTTGTCTTCTTCTTCTCTTTCTTCTTCTTCTTCTCTTTCTTCTTCTTCTTCTCTTCTTTTTCGTCTCTTTCTTCTCTTTTTGCTTTTTCTTCTTCTTCGTCTTCTACTTCTTCTTCTTCTTCTTCTTCTTCTTCTCTTTCTTCTCTTTCTGATTTTTCGTCTTCTTCTTCTTCTTCGTCTTCTTCTTTTTCTTGTTTTTCTTCTCTTTCTTCTTCTTCTTCTTCTTCTTCTTGTATATGATGTGTTACTTTATGGTGTAGGCAATCATGGCTCACCATCTTTTCCTTTAAATAGTGTGAAATAAATCTTTGAGAAATAATAAAATGTGCCGGTTGGTTTCGAACATGTGTCGCACATCAAAACAATCTGATGGGATATGTTTTCTGGTTTTACTCACAACGACCAGTCAGTCAAGTGCCATACGTGATACACGCTTGGGCGATCATGTCTCGAAAGAGACATGACTGACTGGGCAGAAGATTGTCCCGCAATTGATTGTCATTACTTATTGCGGTAGACTTGTTGCCAGCCAAGGCTATATAACCCAGTCTGTCCTGCTAATTAACCCATAGCTGTGACGACACAAGCATAGACTGGATTGTGTGCCAAAACATAAAATGATATATATACATATATCTTTTATCGCCCTTTCTTTCCCTCTTTTTTTCTCTCACTTACATTTTTGCTTTCTCTGTCTCCCCTCTCTCCCTCCCTCACCCTCTCTCTCTCTCTATATATATATATATATATATATATATATATATATATATATATCTGTTTAAATGACGTATGTTTGTGTGGAGATTCATATTTCGCTGAAGATTCAGACCAATAATACGTGAATGAATTCCTTACAATGCCAAATGGAAGGCTATAGATACAAGTCTGTCTTGGTATTTGACCCATAGCTGTCACAACACAAGCATACACGGGATTGTGTGCCAAAACATACATATATATATATATATATATATATATATATATATATATATATATATATTTAGTGTATCGAGGCAGCAAGTAATTTTCTAAACATACGCTGTTAAATGTAAGAGACAATGAATGTCTATTATGTTTAATCATGAGCCGTTCTAAACGTCGTATTTTTGCTTTAATTTCAGTTGAAAATAATTGTTGGAGAATTTTTGTCTTTATTTTCAACTGAAATTAAAGCAAAAATACGACGTTTAGAAAGGCTCATGATTAAACATAATAGACATTCATTGTCTCTTATATTTAACAGCATATGTTTAGAATATATTTATATATATATATATATATATATATATATATATATATATATATCTGCTTAAATGACGTATGTTTGTGTGGCGATTCATATTTTGCTGATGATTCAGACGACTAATACGTGAATGAATTCCTTACAATGCCAAACGGAATATATATATATATATATATATATATATATATATATATGCTGTAACAATAGATAGTGAATAATACAACGTTGGTGTGGGAAATAAAAGCCGATGCCATCCCGATGGATTTCCTACAGGCTTGAGCAAAACCGGGAAAACCAACGCAAATCCGGGCATTTACTGCGATTATCTAACAGAGCAGGCGAACGTGACTAGAATGGCTTCTCCTGTTCAGATCATTTACCTTCCCACGTAAGTAGCTGCGGCCAGTGGACCGTGGCCAACTCGGATCAATCCTGGCCCCCGACCATATCCCAATGCTAGGCCTCATCCAATATCGGTGAAGCGTTAACGCCCTGTTAGGCTTTTGGTAGGCGGCTCGATGCGTTTGGCGGCCAAGGATTATCTTAAAACTGGATGGAATGAAAAATGCTTCCATGCGAGGCTCATAGGCAAGGTCATTGTGTGTTTCAGATCTATCTATCTATCTATCTATCTATCTATCTATCTATCTATCTATCTCATCCTGTCTATTCCTATCTATCTATCTATCTATCTATCTATCTATCTATCTATCTATCTATCTCAGCCTCAGTTCCTATCTATCTATCTATCTATCTATCTATCTATCTATCTATCTCAGCCTGTCCTATCTATCTATCTATCTATCTATCTATCTATCTATCTATCTATCTATCTATCTATCTCAGCCTGTCTATCTATCTATCTATCTATCTATCTATCTATCTATCTCAGCCTGTTCCTATCTATCTATCTATCTATCTATCTATCTATCTATCTATCTATCTATCTATCTCAGTCTGTTCATATCTATCTATCTATCTATCTATCTATCTATCTATCTATCTATCTATCTATCTATCTATCTTGTGAGGTAGTTTTCTATATTTCACAGTACAATTATATATATCCTAGTGGGTGTTGAAAGCTTTCGACCAATTCATGGACAAATATCTAGTTTTTTCTTCGAAAGAATGGAACTTCTTTAAGCAAAGAAATTTTTAGATCACCACATTATAGACGTAATTACAATACTCCGTTCATATCTATGAATTGACGTCCGCTCATATTTACCATTGACTGAAGCAAAGCATTTAATCTAATATTGTGTCTCGCCTTCAAAACATGTCCCCCCTGCCGTAATATAACTTGCCACTGACTTTCCTATACGTAAAACTTTTTTCTAACACGCTGACGTCTGTTGTTATCCTCACTGTATTTAATAATGTTGAAGTTATCGCTTGAATCTTTTCTGAAGATTTACAAGTTTTACGTTTCGTTCAAATTTGCATACTAATCAATATAATTTGAATAAGACGAGTCTTTTTTTTTTTTTTTTTTTTTTTTTTTTTCTCGAAATTTGTGCGTTGTTGTGCAGTGGATATGAACTCGGAATGACAAATCGGGGAGCTGAGTTCGAATTCCAGTTGAACTCCTTGCATTCATTCCCGCACAAATAACCTTAGGAAAAGTATTAAGCCGTCTCTTCCCTCCAGTTATGGGTTAAATAACAGGACAGATTGGATTATTTAGTCTTGGGCGGCAATCAGTCTACCGCAGAAAGCAATGGTAACCTACTGCGATCAACTATGATGGACATCACATGTTAATTGAAATAGAAATAAAATAATAACATAATGAATATGTTGACTTGGTCAATGTGTAGAAAGGAAATCTAAAATCAGTGCCGCAAAGATTAATAACAGCTTTGTGGTGCAGTGGATATCGACTCGGAACGCCAAATCGGGGTGCCGAGTTCGAATTACACTTGAATTCCTTACATTCACTTACGCACCAATACCCTTGGGAAAGGTATTAATCCGTCTTTTCCCTCCATTTATGGGTTAAATAACAGAACATATTATGTTCTTTAGCCTTTGCTGGCAACCAGTCTGCCGTAGAAAAAATGGTAACCTACTGCGGCATAATCTTCTGCCCAGTCAGTCATGTCTCTTTCTAGACATGATCGCCCAAAGCGTATATCACGTATGAGACTCGACTGACTGACTTCAACAAATCCCCTACATCGCTGTTTAATATTGTCTTAATTTACTTTGTCTCTTCCTGATATTTATTATCAGCTTTCTTCTCGTTTGCATCCATTCAAAAAACCTCATCGTTGCACACGTGCTCTGTCTATGGTATCCTCAGCATCCTTCTGTAAAACCACATTTCTGCTGCCTCAAGCCTCTCCTTCATTTTTGATGGGAACGTCCAGCATTCACTTCCATAGTGAAGGACAGATATCACAGAGCAATCCAGCACTCTTTCAGTCTGTCAGTACTTTGTTTTTTTTTTAATCGTGTCACCCCAAGCAAGGCATTCCACTGCCACTATTGCGCAGGGGGTTACATAGAGGGATTGGGTATAGGAAATGTCAGAAGGAGGGTGATAGACGACTTAGGATGTACATAGGGAGAGAGTTTGAGAGAGTGGGTGTGAGTTAGTGTGTTAGGAGGTGTCTATTGACCTTATATTTAAACTCCTGGAGGTTGTAGCCGTCGGGGAAGCAAGCATGCGGAAGGGAATTCCACAGGCGGGAAGTGCGAGGAAAGAATTTGTTGGAGTAGAAATTGCGGTTACATTTCATCGGTTTCACTATAAAAGTGTGGGACCTATTTGCCAATCTAGTATCTCGTGCAAATTCACATCTAGGGGGCACCAGTGATTTAAGTTCGTCAGAGCAGAAGCCATGAAAGTATTTATAGAAGAGGCACTGGGAAGCCATGTCACGCCGGTGAGAGAGATACTGCAGGGGGTCAGCCAAGTCGGTATCAATCTCATTACAGATTATTCGCTGTATTTTGTCAAGAAGCCCGAGGAGAATAGCAGGGGCACCCGACCAGATGTGGCAGCAGTACTCAATACACGGGCGGATGGTGGATTTATATAATTGCAGGATAGATTTATGCGGAAAGAATTTCTAGGCCCTGCACAGAGAGCCGACTTTCATAGCTGCGGATTTAGCAATGGATTCGACGTAGTCATTCCACTTGAGGTGCGCTGAGAGTGTCAGGCCAGGTAGGCGTAGTGATTTACTCTCTGGGAGGCAAGCCTGTTCCATGCTAATGGGATGGAGGTGCGGATGTCTGTGGTGGTTAATTGACAGCAGCTTCTTTTTAGAAGAATTGAATTTTACGAGCCATTTTTTACCCCAATCCACAACAGATTGGAGGTCCTTCTCAAGCTCGGCAGCGAGGTTCGCCTTGTCACCAACACCAGATTTTTGATCGAGGCGAGAGTAAACTGTGGTATCATCTGCATACATGCCTACTTGTGATCTTATGGCATCTGCGAGATCATTGATATAGATTAGAAAGAGCGTAGGACCTAAGATAGAGCCTTGGGGTACACCCGCATTTGTAGGGTAGTTCTGGGAGGCATGTTCGTTTAATACCACCTTCAGTGTGCGGTTAGAGAGGAATGACCGGATTAAGTCCAACAAAAATCCAGTTATGTCATAGCTTCGCAGTTTCCGTAGAAGGCCGGCATATGCGTCTTTGGCCATGCCAATGCGTCTTTGGAACTCCGTGTAAAGGAATGGGTAGTCAGCAGAACAGTAGATAACAGTAGAACAGTAGCATGGAGCCGGGAG